>CM034550.1:13945000-14545000 GCA_020055645.1 Tomocerus qinae | reverse complement strand
TGTAAAATGGAATTAATAGGTCTACTTTAAAGATACACAGTTGATTATGACTTTAAAATAATTATACTATTATTCACTTCTGCAGGTTTCGTTAGCATAGTTAGCATATAAATAAATTGAACATAATAAGCAGATCCCTACTACCTATACCAAGACAAGGAAGTGCAAGGTTTTTATAATTATAGCTATTAGGAAGGTCTAAACAAACTGGACAAAAATTTTGTTCATTAAATTGAACGAAGAATGACAGTGCTTCGAATGCAATTCCGTTGAGAAGTGTCTGGGTATTCGGAAGGTGTACCTATGCAGTTAAAGAAAATTAATACCAAGTATACTACGCAGTGGGATATTAACCATCGTAACAAGAAGGAAGTCAAAGCTATAAGAACTTACTAAATTAGCTCAATATGTCCATAAAAGGAAATGTTCTCGGATTTCATTCGTTCGCAGAATCAATTCTCTATTCTCCAGCAAATTCACGGGATGTATGTATCTAACTCAGACATTATTTGTTTTTTCCTCTACAATAATTGTCTGTGGATTTGAGTATATTGAAATAACGATGTGGTTGAGCTAGTGACTTAATCTATGCTTGTAACTTACACTACTCTTACTTAACTGTATGTCATGCCTACCAAAAGACAACTTAGACGTAACGCCCATTGATTCCCTATGGATCTTTTAGGTTCAACTATCTGAAAAGAATCTCAAAAGTTTTCATTTCGGATCTTTCGAAGGCGACGGTCTCATTTGGCTATACATCTATTATTTTCACACGTACACTATTCTTATTCTGATAGGAACAAGTGACAAAATATTGGTCCCGTGTGCTACACCAAAGTAGAGCCGAGTGCAAAGAAATCTTGGCAAAAAGCCTCACATGGAGTCGTAATGGACTTTTTAAGTGTTATCTCCGTTTTACTCAGATATGTCACTTAAAGACAACTCGGAGCATCTTGAAAATTTACAAAAATAATTATTTCCCACCCCTTACCTCACTATATAAATCCGTACCGTTGACGTGCAGGTGTACCCACTCACTATCTGTCTCTCGACTTAAACCAACATTAGCTTTAACCTTTTCCTCTTTATTTTTAAGAACTATCTGATTTCAGACGGTTTATTTCGGGTTAATTAACTAGCATTACATTTCCTAACACAGATCTCATTGTATTGAATCTAGGCGGACGAATAAATAATCACAATGTTATTTGTCTCTAGTTTTAAACACACAAAATCTCAACTTAACCCGGAAAATTGGTTTCCTTTAGAATAGTAGTAATCAAAAGTAGAATCGAATCCGATTTGATTTACTTTTTTGCATCAAAACTGCGTCTGCTCATGCGCGAACAAGAAAATCGTATCGTTCTCATCGGAATTTTTTGAATCGTCTCCTGGGACGATTTAGATTCGGATTAGAAAGATTTTGGTTGGAAAATCGCAGGTTGTTATGGGGACAACCACACTTTTTTAGCTAAACTCAAGGTGAGTGAAATTGTTATGGGGACAATTACCATGACAATTTTACTCACCTTGGTTAAGCTGTAAAATATCATTACTTTTGTTATTGAATCGTCATAGTTGTCAAATTATTTTAATCAGAGCACTCAAAAGATATGTTGGATTTGATCCATTTTCTTCAATCTGAATCTAAATCAAATCCGATTCGATTTTACTTTTGATTACTACTAATAATTCAGGAAGCTACCTACTCTATTAAATGCTGCATTAGCAAGTCCTAATGAGAGAATCTTTCTATTATTCACTACTGTCAGTTACCAGAAATGTTCACTTGAGTCAACAGACAATGCACATAACAAAATCAGTAACTAGACTTTTTTTACTACTTTAATTCTATTAGTTTGTCTTAACGATCTCTTTTCCATTTATTTCATGACAGTTTCGGTAATCGTCTTTGTTTTTCAACACTGGCGTCATTAAATCTATCTTTTCAGTCACACTGTTTACGCATAACAAATTCTACATACTTTCCACTATCCAACGCCCAAGACTTACTCACAACTAAACAACATCTACATACGTCCTTTTATTTATTCAAGTATCAATAAAACAGCAACAAACAAATTCTTTTTAAACTTTATCTTCAATGCAAGTACTACATATTCCATTTATCTGTAAATATCTCACGACTAATAAGACATTTAGTTAGTCATAATTTACCACATCAATTGTCTTCTAATGCACGTCATTTTCTTAATTATATCACTACAATAATCAGTCTAAATAATTTTTCATAAGTACTGCATGCACTATTCATTTTCTTGTCACTTAATCAGAAAAGCATAATAACTTCCGTTTTTCATTTGCTTCGACGATTTTCCTTAAAATCTTGTAATCCAATTTTTGTAACTTAAACCCGTAATAATCAGATAACACTATTTACTAAATTTGCTTCGTAGTTGTCATTATAGCTTACTATAGCAAAATGTTTAAGTGTAGAAATAAAAGTCTGTTTTTGTTTAACCAATCTCAAGTTTTTGTTTAGAATTTACAAACTTTACTCATGTTTCATCACCATCAATATTAGGTAATTCTGGTTAAGAGTACATCGCAGTTCAAAAATAAGATCTTTTTTTTTCAAAATTAGGAAAATTAAGTTAGTAAATCTTTTAAAGTTCCAAAAAATTTAACAAAGTACTTCAAACGAAAATTTTGCAAACTTTTTTGGCATATTTCCCTTCTATACGCTGGCATGTTAATCAGTTGTGCCATAAAACAAAAAGGTGAACTTGAAATTTTTTTCCCTATCCTAAAGACAGTTTTAGACAGACTATATTTTGCTTCTGATTGAGAGTAGACGATTTCTATACATTTAGCATTGTATAATGTAGATGTAGGTAGCATAGTGAGTGCTCTTTGAGCTGAATAAAGCAATTGTTGGAAATTAGGTTAAAGAAATAATCAAATGTTAAATTTTACGAGTGAAGAAGCAACGAAAAGAGATTAAACTTTGTTTCCACTATCACAGAGCTAAACATTAAGTTATGTTATGACTACAACTTGACTTACGTTACTGTCTTTCTATGGAGTCTCGTTTTCCTTGTGTTTTGTTATGACAAAGGATGACTGAAGGATAGGTTGAGTTGAGACAAACTTTTTGAAGCAAACGGAAACCGTACGAAGACAAGACAAGACAAACACTGACGGTGAATTGAATAGATGGTGATATGATCCTCGATAGGATAAGTAAGATTTAGAGGACAAACCCGTCGTTGCCCTAATTTACCGTAAAGTTCAGTTGACTTCATCAGTCCTACGTAAGTATACCTAATGGCTCAAAAGCCTACAACTAATAGAGCAAAAGTAAAAATAAGTCTGCATCAAAAAGCTTTTTACTTTATCATCCCACCGTGTCTTAGCGTACCGAATTTCTCGGTGAATATAATTATTTAGATTACGGAAAGAAGACAGAAAATACCAGAGTCTTTCATAAGTAATATAAGCCTCCGGACTTGTTTCTTATATCCATTTTGTGTAGGTATTCCGATATTTACTTTTGGAGGTGTATTTTATATAGTAGTGACAAGTTAAATACCAGACAGACCAATGAGCACAGTTATATAGTAATAGCCAAAACTCTGTAAGTCGATATCTACCATCATTACATAACGAATTATATAATGCTATAAGACTAAACCCATATCTTTATATGTATTAGGATACGTCTTCGGAATTTTTCCCAGAAGTAAAAATGATAAACACAAGAGCTGTACTGGATAGACTAGTGAATTCTTAACGTCTGGATTGAGGCTACGTCTCAGTGTAGTGCAACCATTACGTTACATTAAGCAATGCTTCTCCACATACACACGTCTCACATCAAAACAGCTATATGATTTGCATGCAGCATGGAAATGAGCAAAAACATATTGTGTATTTGTGTCTTAGAGATATGGAACCATGGATGAGGAACGTAGGTGAGTTAGACTTTAAGATACACATGGAAGATACTCGATACGCAACGTTAACTGAATTTAACTACAGGAAAGTCAACAGTAATGCAAAAACATCTATTTCCAAACGGACCCTACTACTATAAATATACAGATACTGCACACACAAAACCTAAACAAGCGAGTCTAACCGAATATACACAGCATCTATCAACTTATATGCGGTTCGTTACGCAATATTGGAAATGCAAAAAGATGTGCTGGAAAGAAAGTTACCAGTAACGAACAGATGGGAGCAGAGTGAAGCAAAACAGAAAATTTTACTACGGACAGACAGCCAACTCAAAATTTCTTCCCACATTCATATTCACATCGAGTATATACTTACACTAGTAATCTTGCTTTTATGTACACTGTTAATGCTACTCTGCCTCAAACCATTACCATTTAAATTCATTTTTCGCAAATGTAATTGTATACAACTCCTAATGAAAACTTGCTTTGGTTCTTATGATACAAATGCAAAGGGTTACTGAGCCACCATAAAATTTCAATATACTGTACCATTTTCACAACCCAGTAGACATCTTCGTTCCATCTTATCTGTATGCATTTTGGCATTTAAAGCCATCTCGTAAGCAAGTGATACACAACTAACTCAGAAAACACACACGCTATGGAAGTCAAATGATGATTTTACAAATTGAGTTATTCTACAAAACACACAAACCTGCCATACTGTACAATGCAATTTCTATTTTTCCTGAACTGCTAAATACATGGCTTGAAGGAAATGCATAAGGTAAGGACAAAAATTGTTTGGGAAAAATATTTTAAGTTCCTTTTGTGGTAGTAATACTAATACTAGTAATTCTCATCATTTTTGCTCTTTCTCTAATGTATTCAAAACTATTCTTACCCGAATGCTTGCTTTTACCTTGTTAAAATACAATTCCTTCTATTTATGCATAACTGACCACCAGATGTGATATGTTTGAAGTAAATATGCTGCCAAATGTTACACACTCATAAAATGTGCTCCTGCTCACTGTTTACTAAAACGGGTCCAATAGACAATAACAAAAGAGGAAGAAGTTGTGAGACTTTCCCTAAATAGAATAAAGATAGTACATCGCAGATTGTTTATGCATATGAAAGGTTTAAAAGGGTAAGTCTCACCCTACTTTCATACAACTATCGTGCAAAGACGATAAATTATAATCCTTTTACAGCAAAACCCTATCATTATGCATTGCTATTATCACATCAACAAAAACATACGCATATAAGTAGTCCATGTCGTAAAATCATATTCTAGTGCATGAGAAAGTACTAAAATACTATTTGCAAACTAATTTAAGGCAGTATCGACAAAAAATTCTTACAAGAAACTTCCCCTTTTACATAAAAAACTTTTATGATGTAAACAATAATGTTGCAATGCAGTTTTTCTCAAAATTGAAACCAAAAATAGTACAATCCAGTACTACTGTAACCTTCCACTTGTACATATTATGTAAGTTTGTGACTTCGTAATAGGATGACGATTCATTTATAGATCTAGAAATATTTTAAGTAAGATCTTAGAAAGTGTTGCGTAGTTAAGTTATTTGTAGCCCATTTAACGCTAAACTAATGAGTACCACAATTACTAATGATGCGTTTTATGATGGTGCAATTAGCATTGCCATTTCATCGTTTGGCAAAGGCTAAACTACTTGCAATTGAAACTAAATACTAAATACTACAGTTAAGAAATTGTAAACAAGTTACTTCCCAAACGAATGTCGGACTTACTTGGGTTTAAAAGCAAACTTCTGTAAATTCTTGTAAAACACAATTGAAACTATTGTAAATAGTTTACAGGTCACAATATTATAATGAAAAGAAGAAAATCACTGTTGACGAGAACGTAAATTTGGTCACTGTTACTTTGAAAATGAGGAGAGACTTTAGAATCGGAAAGAGATCTTGAGCAAATAAAATGCAAGTACCTAACTAAGAATGCAGATCATAAATAAGCATCTTGAGTATTGCACCTCCTGAATCTCTGTTGTTTTCTACGAAAGATATCACTAAGCACGGCTTAGACAACTAGAAGACATCCACAATAATTTTGGACACATTCCCACTTCATTAGTGTAAATTGTGGAGTGGGCTGGCTTTAGTATAGAATAGCTTCCAAAAATCAGAAACATTAATCATTCACATACTCCTATTCTACGTTCAGTTTAATCTTTGTAACAAGGGAAGGGTCGTTGAAATAAGAGCTCCGTTGTTATTCGTAGGAGTATATATAGTTATCTACTTAATATTTATGATACTACGGAGGTAATGCAGTCACCATTACATTTTATAGCAGTACCAGGTAGGCATGAGTATCAAATGGCAATATGCTGTGACTAGAAGCACTATCATTATTAGTATCATTCATAGTTTGCTATAACGCTTAATGGGTTTAAAAATTGTATAATTTTATGTCAAGATGAAGATACGGCAAAAATCCGGGTGAAAGAAAGAATGGATGCATGTACAGTACTTTAGTGCTTGATTTTAGATATCAATTTAAAATTATATAACCGATGGTCAACACCAGAATCATTTTGTGGAACTATTTAACATTTATGGAATTTAATAAAAGTATAACTAGATATTATGTGGTTGAATGAAGTCTCGTGTTGTAATAAAAAATAAAATTTACCTCGTCGCAGGAAGCACAACGTGGACGTATTTGCTCAGCATAGTGTCTCTCACAGAAGAGTCCTTCGTTAAAATTACAGTAGGTCAAGTCGACCAGGAATTCGTTGCAGACATTACATCGGAAACATTGAGGATGCCATGCGGTTCCATCCCCGAATTTTGGAGCGAATACACCTAAGTGTCCTACTCGTATCACGTCTCCGCATGTTGGACACTCCTATAATGGTAAAGCATAAAGATTAATAGAATGTCGCATATTGGTCAGTAGTGAATATTATAGGACCTAGAAAAAGGCATTTAGGCTCACATTAGATCGAATACTTTTCTACAGACTTTTGCTAAAATTACACATTTCATACGCACGGTCACAATCACAATAAAACTACTAGATTCTTAATAATATGCACATGTGGTAAGTTCTCAACGTAAATGGGCATCTGATTTGATTGACCTCAAAAAGTAAATTTCAACTTGCGTCACTTTGATATAAGTATTACGTTTATTAATACACTAAAAAAAGGAATTCCAACAATCTGTACTTAATAGATAAAGGTAATAAATTGGTGTCAGGACAAACATCAAACGGACAATAATCAAATTTCTAATTAGCATGTTTAAAAAATATTTCACAAACTCGCAAAAGTGACTTATACTTTACAGAAAAAACTTGAAAGAAAGGTCACTTTGTCCTTTACAAAGATATATAGTAGTAGATAACTTCCGAAAGAGAACTTTTAGAATAAAATTCTACTACATTTAATTGCTGAAATAAAAACTCCATAATTTCAAGGTCTACTGTGTATTGCATTGCCCACATTGGCAAATAAAGAACCGAAAAAACCCAAATGCTGTTTTACCAAGTACTTTAAGACATAATTAATGTTAATTGCTTGTCCAGTGACTTACAGTTGCTGGAATGACAATAGGAGCAACGAAACCGACGTCTAGGGCGACTTCATTTCGTGCATTGACAAAATCATCGTAAGCGGAATGATGCTCTTTTTCTACATGTTTGCAATAAGCCAAAGCCAGATCCTGGAATGGAAACAGATTATTCAGAATAATTAATATTCTAGGTCATCTATATCTATAATACTGATAATAAAACATTATGAATATCAATACAAATACAAATGAATGTCTCTTACATTACTTTTAGTTTTAATGAAAGACCCAACTAAACCTCTAATCTAAAACCAATAACGAAATATTTTTATAGCGAATAGCAAAAACATTTTTATAGTTCGTAATTTTATAAAATTAAACCTCTGTCCTCCATAACCAAATGACCATCATCTTAGGACTTTCAATTGAATGAATCTAACACAATTAAAATTGAAAATATTTAAAATATCATACTTGTATTTACTTCGTTTTAAATTATTTTTAAATTATTTGACAGTAGATAACAGTACTATCAATGTCCGTATTTATTTTATGTGCGGTAAAACAGGAAAAATACAAGTAAATGTAGTAATGGTAAGTAGTTACGGGTATGCAATGATAAATATTGCTGCATTCAATACTAACTTCAATTCTGAATATTTTAAGAATACATAAATCATAAACCAGGTTCTGTATTATATCATGCATGACATTACTTATGCTGTCACATGCAGCCATCTGAATCTCAAATCTCAACAATTGAAAATGATTTCGTTTGTATATTGATGGACATTTGTTTAAACTCTTCTGCATTCGACAATATTTGAGATTGGACAATATCAGACGAGTACACACTCCAAAAGCATTGTAAGAGACATTTATAAAAGTAAATATAAGTTTTTCAATTTCTTCGAGGACGACAAGGCCGAGGCCTTGCATACAATTTTCTTGCCTGACCTGTTTTGGAATCTGGTGAAGTATCTGTCTATCTCTGTAAATTTCGCCTGGGCTTCCCGATTTTGGAATTTTGTCTGAAGGATAGTCCTTGTAGAATTCTCCCACCTGCACAGCAAATTGAAATTTTGATTAAAAATCATTCTTCGCAGTTGATTAAATTAACATGTTTTGGCTAATACCTGCTGAGGTGTCGTGTTGGGAGGAGCCCATGTGAATCCTTGATGGAAGGGCTGCGGCCGAAGAGGGGAGAGTCGTTGAAAAGGGTCCGTGTTGTTGGCCGACAGTCCCAGGCGATCTCTAATATTTATGTACTCGTCGTGGTACAGGTCATGAGAGTCCTTAGGACATTTACAACTGTTACAGGTTTTTCTGAAAATAAAAATTAACAATTAACAGCAATTAGTAAGCCATTAAGTAAAATTCAGAGGTATGATACCGATGGTGCAAATCAAAGAAACGGGGTACTGCTATACAATATTTATTAATTTGTTAATGCTCTCTGGCCTATCAATTACAATTTAATCAATTAGTTCCTCTTTTTACATTGCATCGCTAATTTGCGATTTTTTGTGCTCCTACATTGTTTCTTTTCCGAAAAATTGAAATAAGAACATCCCTTTATGAATTTATTCAAAGATAATTGTGAACATGAAAAGTTATTTTCCACTATTGAGAACGCAAATATTAGTTGTTTTTCAAAAATGTTAGCACATAGACTGAGGTTGTGCTCATTTATGTGCTGCAAAATCATGGAGTGTCTATTATTGCATTTTAGTACCAAATAGTTAGTTCTGAATTAATTTATTATGTAAAACGATACTTGCGGAAGAATTACATACTATGAGAAATCTGATTAACGATAACGATGGCACCATACCGAACAATAAGTTCATAGAGCTCTTGCTGATTGAAAACTTTGCAGTACAATTCTAGAACTTTAACACAAGCATATTTAATGCCTGGCCAAGGGACGAGATGGGTATCAAACCCAAGGGTCACAGGACACGAGTGCATAGTCTTTCACACTCCTCACCTTTGAAATTTTATTTGGCTGTCCCTTACTAATGGTTTTCTCGAATGGGATACAAACTTCTGAATGAGAGTATCTTAGAGTACGTTTGTCTTGCAATAAAATCCTGCCCTTTCCACACTTTGACCAAACTGAGTTGCAACAACGAATTGAATATTCTCCTCGTCCATAACTACTAGTACAACAGTCCTTATTTTTATAATGTCTCAGATAAAACATATTTGTGCTCCTATTTGTGTTTACTGGAAAGTAGAAATAACACGTATAGATAAGTTATAGTAATTAACTTGCTATTAAACAAGTAGTAGTCTGTAGGGTGTAATCTAAGTATACATATAATACTACTAATACATTATGCAATGGATCCTAATGAGTATTTAGGTATATAAGCTAAACGGAGCGTCATTTACCTTGTAATGTTGTAATGCAATTTTAGTTTGTTCCTACTTATGTATGAGGTATATAGTAAATGAACACAGGAAGCCACCAGCCACAACGGATATTATCGCAAACCAAGACTAAGGTCCCAATTCCAACATTATAAGAGACTTTTGCATTCATCGAAACCACAGGCATAATCAACCATGCAGTATAATTGAGCTACAATGTTATATTATAGCCCTAGCTTGCCAACTACACATTTTGCTACACATTTTGCACTATTAGAAGGGAAATCTTTGTAATTTGCAAAGTATGTCTAGTAGTATATCAAAGTATATAAAGGTTGATGAGTTTTCTACAGAGATAAACAAATAAAACATCAGCATGCAGACATGCATTACGTTGCAAGTTGGGAATTTCAATTTCCGTACTTAAGAGTTAATACTTTAAGGTATTTACTAATATAGAAGAGTTACAACCAAGGAATATTACAACGGGTATAGTTACTTTATCTCTATTAGATAGGAATGAAAAGCAATAATTATAAAACAACATACCATTGTAGCGTGAATTCAAGTGAAAATGAAAATAGGTCGACACCTAAAAGCACCCAGGGAAAGTTTTAGTAGCGTTTCACAAGTATTTTAAGGAGGAACAATAAAACGCAAGAGTAAGTACATTTAGGACGATAGCCGCTGTTGTATATATAATACGTCAGTCAATATAAAGTTTCCAGTAATAGAAGGAAACGGTATTTAATAGATATCGTGGAGTTTATGACGTGAGAGTGGAGTTAGTGTAGATTTTATGAGTTGACAGTGACTTTGGTCTTTAGTGTCGTGCCTATTGGGGAAATTGTCAAGTGAAACAAGTGAATCGGAGCAACTGTGGGAATGTAATGAACGTTGTCGTCGAGGATGTCTTTCCTTCACGTCTTTTTGCCAGTACTGGAAGAAACGAAGTTTTAGTGGAAATGTATATGTGAGTATACAAAACAAGAAGGGAACTATTGCCGACTCTCTGGAATACTGGAAGCACTTACTTTGGTACGTTTGAGAAGAGCAGAAGCGAAAACGGAGTCGAAAAATCCTATCCAATTCTGGCAGAGTAGATGAGTAGGTGGTAGTAGGTTACTGCCAAAATACTACAGGAAAGATATACTTTTCCAGAGTGCGACTCTTCAACATACTGAACAAAAAGAAGCAATTCCAGGCCAGGCGACGACGGACCAAGAAGACTTTGTAGGTGAAAGCAAAGCAAACTGAACAAAACCAAAGTAAACTTAGTCAAAGTAAAGCAGGTAGCTGATATGATAGTGTAATACTAATGTAAGTAACTGGGCCTCGGAATTCGGAGCTGATAGCAGAAATCCCAAAGACTGACTTAAGCTAAAGTACACTGAACAGACTGCCTATCGATCTCATAGACGACCTTTTCCGAAAAATCAATGAATGAGAAAAACGGAGACCATATGGAGACAATATTGAAATTTTATTGTGCCCCATAAATCTCAGCCCTCTCTCATTTCTAACTTAAACTCAACAGCTTGGTTTTTTCACGTTTTCCAGAACAATGCCAACCTGCTGTGATATTATAGCGTCCCAATCCCGATGTCCCATCATCTCCGTCCACGACTCCTGCCTCACGAATAAAACAAAGTGGAAAATGGAATTTCGGTTAGTCTGGCATTCGTCTTTTCTTCATCACTCGTCAACTCCAACCACTCCACCAACAAACCACAATACTCACTGACACACACAACTCCCTACTACACTAACCAATCGCCAAACAAATGACACAAATGGCAAATGAATTTCACCAGCAAAACCGAAAACATACATTACTTTCCGTTTACCCAAAACTTCTGCTACCTCTCACAGATCACCACAAGAATAGCCAGAAAACCTTACAAGATCACTATTTTCACCAATAAACTACAATCCAATTATCTCGACATGGTAAAACCGACTTTTTAGAATAAGACACACCCAATCAATGACTTAAAGTATAAAAGGACGATAATACAAGTTGCAACCAAACTTTTTCACAATAAAAACAATAGAAGAAAACCCTTTGTTGTTTTGAATTGACCGCACTGCTGAAATAACCAGTGTACTTTTTTCTTTGGCCCTACCATATCTGTATAATGTAATATTCAAGGTTTAAATTTATGAAGCAGTTAAATAGTATCGGAGTTGAGTTACAAAATAGTTCATTATACATTTTGGCAAAAAATCTTCATTACTTCCTAAAAATCATAGGAAAATCAATGATACGTGATAAATGGCATATTAAATATTAGAACATTGTAAATAGCAAGTTGTTATAAGGCATTTGCTCGTTTAGTGCAACGAATGTACTTTCTCCAAGGACAAAATCTGGACCAATAATATTATTATTTTGTTTTCTTATACTAAATCAAGGTAATTTAGGATTTTTCTTTCCTGGTACTAATAGCAAATATGATGTAACAAAATAATCTTTTCTCAACATGGCTTCTATATTATTTTCTTTGTCTTTTGCTCCAGTTGGCCTTAGTTGTGACGATACAACTTTCATTTCAAGGATAGAAAGTAAATCCATGTCGTGGGTGTAGTGGTGTAGAAAGGTATAGAAAGAAACAATGTAAAGTAATAGCCAGGAAAATAATTCCATTTGTTCATTCGAGAGATTACGCCAAAGTAAGCTAACACCCATGACAAAAAACACACATACTAAAGCAACTAATAGGGCATTGTGAAAAGTCGTGCTGGCTCGTACTTTCGAGCAAACCACAACTGACGTGACACTGGAGACATATTATATAGTACATTCTCCAAGTGAATAGTCAAGTCATGGAATATAAAAGTAGTTTAAGTAATTGTGTGAACGATCAGGAAAAAAAATTGGTAGCTATAGCCCTTATCTAAGACTTTTCTGGAGATTTAGTTTAGTGGTATTCTTGGGCTGTCAGACAGAAAAGAAAGTTGGTAAAATAATACATAATATCTGGATATAAACATTAATAGTGTACATTAGGAGTACATATTTAATATAAAGATAGCCGTTATGTTTTCTTTGCCATACAAAAGATAGATATCAGACTGTATATCAAATTAAGTAATGCAAGTAGTCCAAAAAGGCTTTGGCGTATATTTCCTTTCTCTTCGACTTGATTTTGCTTGTCATTGTCTTCTGTCGGATCAAAATACAAAAAGCAAAGTAACCCCTAACCAAACTAAACCCAGTTTTTTCCCTCTCGTCTCTCTTCATTGCATTTCCGTCCATTAAACTTATTGGTTTTGTCATTCGATATCATATCACAACATGCTTCAATTTTACTTCCCTTCCTTCCTTTTACTCTGGATCTGCCTGTCTATTTTTTGAACAGACAGTTTCATCCTACCATTTATACTTTACCAAACTCTAGCAATAGTGGATAACCTATAGAAGAAAAATAAAAGCACAATGCGCGAACAATGTCAAAGGAAACTAAACTAGGATTATATTTGCTCAACACAGTATATAGACCAAAATCTTTTTATAATGCTAAATCCTGTATATAATGGGAACATTTTCATAGCTATATGATTATTTTTACTTCCTATATGATGCAGTAGTCTTTAAACTGCTGGATGCATAATTTATTTGCCGTTCTTCCTCAAAGATAATTATAATCAGTAATTTATTAAGATAGCTATAATTGAAATTTATTTGGAAATATTATGGCTACAGTGGTTGGAGACGAAAAAGATGAATTATGGGATTCCGCAACGTAGCGGGTAAATACCAAGGCTAAAGCAGTAGAGCTACATTACATAAATAACTGGCAATGACTTACAGTAACAAGTGAATAGTATAGCGACTACGTAAAAGTTAATGCTTTATTGCTCCAGTTTATTCATGGTGTCTGCAAACTATAAACAGAAACATCAAAAACTGAATCTCGACTTATTCCCTGTTCGTCCACCATTTTCCGAGAATGTACTAAGTAAATCGCCTTGTTCTATGCAAATAATAACTGTGATAGTATTATTGCACTTTTGCAATACTATCTACTACACTGTAGTTCTACATTGCAAAAATAAAGGACTTTTATGCAAATTAAATATAGCTCGGATGTAGGATTTAAATGGGGTTGTCTGCCTCTGGCTACTCCTTCATTAACGATGTGTGTGTAGCAATCGATCCAGACTTTTATGACTTGCCATAGAAGAAAATCTACTTTTTCCATACAAAGGACAAGATATTTCAGAAATCCGAATTTTTAACTTATAATGACTTACAAAATTGTTCGTATAGACAAAATACCAAATGCGTTATTATTACCATAATCATATTTTGCAATGCAGTAAATTGTAATAGATATGAATTGGTAACTATCTCTGTTTTCTATAACACATTGATAAAAATATAAATTAATGGCAAAATTATTTTTTAGCACATTTCAATAGATTAGCTTTACTTTTTAGACCTAAGATTGTTTCTAGTACGTCTGTGTTCATATTTTCTGTTGGAAATGGAGTAAAAGTTTTAATAATATGATAGCCTCTAACTTTTGCGGGTGAAGTAACCAAAAATTGGTTTGTGAGCCGAGAAACATGATATGAAGATATGATTGATAGGGAGTAGGATCTCAATTTGCAGAGAGCTTCACGAGCTATTGCGTAAATCGGCCATAAAACTTTAAGTGATATAGTCTCTAATAAAATTAAGTTACTCTTCCCTATTCATTTCACTTGAACTCCCGAAAATGAAGCTAAGGATTAAACGGAAGCCTGATAATGACTAGTAGCATAAGCTTATGAAATAGTAGTGTCTACTAAAACATATGCAAATAATGGAACCAATATCAATATCATAGCCGTGTCTATTTGCAACAGTTTACATTGAACGCTTCTGAAAGATTAGACTTTTTCTACTAACCACTTCCCAAATTCGTCCTTTATCCTTCTTATTTATTTCAAAAAATGCATACAGATTTACTAGTTGTGGGTAGTAATGGATTTCTCAAGCGAGTTAAATTAAAAGCAATATAAACTGGCGCAATATTACGGTTTTATTCAATGCATGCGGTGTAATGTATCAAAGTGTTTGCCAAAAATATATCTTTGGACTGTCAGGTTGGTCTAACAGAGATAGAATGCTACCACATGTACAAAAGTCAACAACAGAGTCACGAGCCAAATCAAACCAATCTAGAATATATTATGCCAGCTAAAGATACCATAGGCAAAAAACGGTCCGACATATATTTTTGTCACTCTTTTTAGATTTATGTAGATCAGTAGATCAAAGTACAATTTTTTTTCACCATCTGCACTTGCAATTTTTAGAAAATCATTGATATTTAGTGAAAATATTAATATCAGATGTTCTATTTAATGTATCCAAAATAAAACGAGAAAAATCTTTTGAGAAACTGAATAGTTACCGCTAATGTAGTTAATAATGCAATGAGAATCGAAAATAATGAGAATGTAACATGCTACTGGAAATCTTAACATGAATGATGGTAGTGTAGATTTGACAAGTGTGACAAAGTGGTTCGGGAAAAAATATATTGTCCCAAGAGGTCGACAAATAGCACGCGGCAGCTGCTTTGGCTTGCTTTTGCTGACTAGTGTCATGTCCAGGCAAGAACCGATGTAATGTAACCTGACGAAAATGAACTATCGACTATATAGGAAGGGGACTAACAATAAGGAAAGAAATGCCGGAGTGAGTATATCTTTCTGTACTGTAGCAAAGCGGGAGATGCACAGCAGGGCAAAATGTGTCTGTAGGAGAGCTCAACTTTCATATAATGATTTCCAAGTTAATGAGGCGAGATAATCCCATTTCACCAAAGGACCCTGCTTAAATCTCTTCTGTCTCTGTCTTGTCCTGTCTGTACGAGTTGTCTTATCTCATAAAAGCTACTAAACTGTCTTCCGTCTTCCCTCCAAACCTTGAGAACTGAATATCCTCCTCCTTACAAACTTAACAACGACGTGAATTAAATAAAGTCAACTATTCCGCACTCTGACTCTTTATTTGCTGGTGGAAATATACCGTGGAAGATGGAATGAAGAATTCTATTGAACAGGGTAAAAAGAGGAAGGAAAAATGGAAAAGAATGGAAGAAAATGGGAAAAAGTGGAAGCAAAAGCAGAAATTATTAATCGAGATAGAACAATAATAGACAATAAGTTAACGCAGAAAAGAATAACATATGGAAGAAAATTTGAAATGCAAAGGAAAACTAAAAAATGTGGAAGGAAAGAAATACTAAAGATAACTAGAAAATGTAGAATAAAATTTGAAAATATGGAAGAAAAACTGAAAATACAAGAAAAATTGGAAAATATGAAAGAAAAACTGAAAATACAGAAGAAAAATTGGAAAATATGGAAGAAAAACTGAAAATACAGAAGAAAAATTGGAAAATATGGAAGAAAAACTGAAAATACAAAAGAAAAATTAAAAATACGGAAAAAACTAAAAAAAATATGAAACAAAAAATATAAAATCAAATGAAAAATGGCTAATGATAAAGCTAAATGAAAAAAATGTGTAAGAAAAGAAAAAACAGAAGAAAAATGGAACAATAGATAATTATAAAATAAACTTATTTGCAGGCAGGAATAAATGTATTGAGAAGTTCGAAATTCCAGGGAGGTAGAAGGAATTTGCCCCAGCATCTTTATGCCAAATACTGTTACACAGGAAGCTATCGTTGATTCTTGCGTTATTTTAATTTAGCTGTCCTAGAGCTGTGAAGTGTATAGGATTAGGGAGGAGTTATGGGGTTGACTTGCATAGCTTAACTGACACGAACATGAATGAATGAAGTGGATATCTGTATAGAAGCAGTGTTGAAGAAAACACTGATGTTTATAATAGTTAGCCAACTGGACTATTAAAGACGCTATACTAGGGGAATCAGAACTGTACAGACTTTAATAAAATAATATAGTACGGTATTTTCTGTTCAAGTGGCAAAGATGAGGATGAGTCCGTAGAGACAGAAACGTCTCATCCCATTATTTCCAAAGGATTTCCTTTCCAGTCTGAAAGACTTGTCCTGTTGTTTTCTCTTTTCTGGCTCTTTCCCTTCGTTATCCTCACTCGTGTACGTCAAGTGAGGATAATACAATTCAACAACTATCCCAGACTATGCAATAACCCCGTCATCTCATAAAAGACTAAATCTAAAGAAACCGCATGTGCTTCTCCCAACTTTTATGATAAACACGAACAAGTTCACATAGACATATTCTATATTTTTATTATTACACCTACAGACATATGCTATATCGTTGCGTAAACACCAAAATTAATAGAAAGACCACTACTACGACGTACCAATGGTTTTATTTCTGTGTGACACTCTGACATAACTATAACGGTAAACTCGCTACAGACATAATCCAAGATTTCATCGTATGTCCAACATTCAACTGAGTATCTTACATCATCTTCTAAAATCTCCTATTTCTTATCTACTTTCTCCCTCTCCCTTCTCCTACATATTTACATAAAGTGCAATTCCATTTTTCTTTACGATGTCACCTTTATTGTTACTGTACACCTGATAGCCTAATGGCCATTCCAAATCCTTCACTCGTCACATATGAATGAAATCACTTGCCTACTACATTTTATGAAATTGCTAATAGTTCCGAGACCTAAAATCATAGCTATTGTTAACAAAATATAGAAAGGACAGAAAACCTGTTTCGTTGATGTTGATAACAATTTTGCTACAAGCTACATGGATGATTTGCACTAACAAAGATTGCAACTGATATCAAGGCCAGAGTATTAGTGCAAAATGTGTTTTATTTTACACGCTTTACTTTGCTTAATGTTTTGGGGGTAAATAACGTTCACGTCTAAATGCGTACATTTATGTCTGATTTGGGGTTGCAAATGCTACAATAATGGTATTGCTTGCGAAAAGTGTGAATTTTCCCCTATTATTTTGATAGTCTTGATTTACATGGTTAAATCTTCTGCCAAAACTAAATACTGAAATTAAAAGCGAATTGAAAATCTACAATAAATTGTTAATTCACAAAAATCTTTTGATTCTATAAAAGAATGAGCAGCAGAAAGCAATGTTTTAATTAAATCGGGAAAATTAACAATTCGTGCATAGTATTATCGTATGTATGTAGAGATAATAGACGAGTTTCTTAAGATGCTTCATTACAAATCTTCAAATATGAAATTAATTATTACATGAAGGTATGCATTGGTCTTAAAAAACTCGTCCTACTACTCATTGTATTCCCTAATCATATTTATTGCTTTTATAACTATAAGAAATTATTTTTCCAGCGATTACTGCTAAATATCTTCATTTCGTATTCTTTCTATACTTTAGTGATAGCATATGTTAATAGTACAAGAAAGTCTATAGTTTCTTGAAATACCAAAAGGAAGTAGGTAGTTTCGTTTGATGGTAATATTCTGTCTGTTTTTAGTTTAATCATTTGTCAATGGGAAAGTGTAAAACGATAATTTTTAAGCGTGTATGGAGGTACATAAGTTTTATAAACTTTCTCCTCGGACTCACATTCACATTAGTTGGAATATATTTAGTAGGGTGGGAGTAAATGGAGAAAGTTTTCTTGTGAGTGTAATTTAGACTCGAGTCGACCTGGTATAGATAGGATAATTTAAGTGAACACTTAGAGAAGAATGTCAACTTCACTCAACAGCTAATCCCAGCTAACGCGGAGTTCCGGCAAACGACAGTAGCTCGTGAGAGAAGTCAGTAACAAGTTAAAGTTAGTAGATTCGATTGGAAGTGTAAGGAGTCGCAATGTAGCAGAGTCAAGTCAAATCTCATCGGAAAGAAAGGAAGATGATGAATGCCCTGACAGAACTAAGGAAACTTTCAACGTTTTAAGTGTCTTTTCTACCTATCTGTAATATACTAGTGAATAGTCATGTCCCATCATGCTACTTTACTGCCTCTGACTCCTACTACATCATCCTGTAACTCTTTAATGTCTGCAGAACCCATCATCCACTGTCAATAAATCACAGAAACTTGCATTACCTTATCTGCATCCCTCTCTCACACTCCACTTATTGTTAGTCAAGTGCAGATACACTCAAATTCCTCTTGTCTGTCATCCTCCCAAATTCAAACTACCAACCGATTTAAAATATCCATAATGATGATGATCTTGACGAAGTTTCATTTCAATTCACTAATTATTTATCTACGCTCCATCTAAACCTGATTCATCCGACAGTCTACTATTTTGTTTGTTTTGGTCTGACTTCCTTTTCGTCTAGTCTTCTTCTCTCATGTGTTGACAAATAGGCAAACTAAAAACCAATTACCAAACTTCTAACTCCACACTAACAAAGTTTATTGTCCTCTCGTTTCCTATAAACATCTGGATTCCATTCTACCTCATTTTCTACTTACGAACAGTCATGGAAATATTTTCGACCCCTTCCAAACTATAATAAACTTTGGAGAAAGTACATTAAATATTTCTCATGGACAACAAAAATGCACTTTCTCCAGTCCCAGAAAACATTCTGTCTACCTTGGTAAAGTAAATAGAGAATAGTAAACAATTTCCTACAATTCTCTTTTTACATTCCTTGCACTTGTTGCTATCATCGACTTGTCGACAGTAATATAATTGTCTTTAGTACATATAAAGACGTTATTTCTAATGTGTTTAGCATACTAGATGTAATTAAAGCACAGTATATGTATAGTATAGTATCCAATGATAAGTAGTTCACAATATATAGACTATATAATTAATTGAATGGAGATTTATGGTATGAGATGTACTCCTAGGTGATTTAATTGACAATCAGCTGAGAGAGAGTGTGTGAATGCCAAGTGTGTTTAAGATAGACGAGGAGAAATTCAAATTCGATTGTTTGACTAACTGTATAATATAATCTAAACAAGTAGTAGTACACTGAGACACGTTCGCACTGAATTAGCACTTAAATATCACAAAAGGCTAGAGGGAGTAGGTACAGATCTATCACGTTGCCGTTTGCTCAAAGCTTTGCTTTCGTTGATGATTGGGAAAAGTCAAAGTCAAGTCTGAGAACGGAACGGAACAGACTACAAACTCACTCTCAGAATATCCGTGGAGATAGAGATGAGAAGGTTCAAGTACAAGCCTCTCGCTCGACCAATTCGAGAGATATACCTCTTCTAGTACAAGTCGAACTTATTTGTAAATTCACACACTCATATCAGTGATTCTGGAGCTGCTACCCGTTCTTGTCTGTTTATATTCGAGTATTCTCTTTAATGTTCAATATGTTTTCTGTGTATTTGTTCAGTGAGGGAGATGAGATAAGAAGGCTGTGCATAACACTTGTGTTGTATCTTTACACTTGTACGCAACCCGTGGAGAGTTGAGGTTGAGGTGATCCACAGATCATTCGGTTCGGATGAGGAAGAATTGATAATGGCAAACTACATACAGGCAATAGAAATGTACAACTGACAGGGGAACTACACTCAACTATTATGTGCCAGTTAAATCAAGGCAAATGTACGCAGAATACATTTATACACAGCCAACTTAGAAATCGGAGGCTTAGCTTAATGATCCTCATAGCTCGTGGTGTACTATAATATACCTATATAATCTATATAGTTATATAGTTATATAGGTATTATATATATAGTATAGATTATTATAGTGCTTAGCATATGAATACAACTAAATGCTCTGTCTCTTTGTGGTAAAAGGAAAGTTTGTCTCTTCTTGATTCACTTTTGGCTGAGCTTCGGCCTCTTCCTACATCTCATTGTACTATGTAACCGTTTACTAAGTTTCTGTCCTCTGATTATATAGATTACTGTACATAAGGATTAGGCCGCCCTTTGCTTAGCTTTACCTCACTTCACTCCTTATTACGTTACTTTAACTTTTCTCGAAATACTAGACGGATTTCTATCTTAAAGATTAGTGTAGGTAGTACGTAGAAGATAAGAAGATGCGAGTCGATGTTCACTATTATGTGTATTAGCTGGATTTTTTTGGAGGTGTGCCACTACTTTGTGCTTTTATCTTCATGCGTTTTCCTTTCTGTCTGTGATTCCGTCCCCACTATAAGTGTATTACTCAGTTACAAATTGTACAGAAAGTACTACTATAGTTCACTCACTTGCAAAAGTCGGAGTCACAAGTTCACTATGTTACAAGAATACCCGTATGCTCTCAAAATGCACATATAGCGTGTATATTTTTATGGGAGTGTGTAATGTGTAAACGAAAATGAAAGAGGAGTTTGGTAATTTTTGTTTGTGCAGAAGAGGGTGAGTAGCCTTCTTTTGAATAGTTAGTTAAGACTGTTGGTTCTCAGATGGTGATGGGATGAGATTTTCTTATTTAGTTTCCGAAGGAGTGCAAAGAGGCTGAGTGACTATCTGAATTGAATCAGAAGAGATGACGTCTTCCTGGTTGCGAATTTCAGTAAAACGATGCTTCCGCGAAAGCAATGCCAAACGCAACGCAAAGCCATCCCATAGGATCCACTATTTGTACTTGAGAACAGAAGAGTCAGGACTAGGACAGAGAAATCTTCCTCTCACGTACCTTTGCGAAGGGAATTTCTCATTCCTTCCTACACTTGAGTATTTCCCGAGTCCCTGTCTCTTTCACTGCCACGCCACTAATATATTTACTACGTGAGTAGGTATCTCCCTTCTTGTTGCGTCCAAAATGTGTATCTGCACACTATAGTCGGTTACACTTCTTTAACTTCTCTCTACCCAATGCTTCCGTTTCGCAGTCTGATTGTTAGTGCTCTTCAGACCTACAACCATACTCGTGTCATTTTGCTACAATGTCCTTCTTCTTGCCCTGTGCGGTTTCTCTCACTTAAAGAGCATCAAAATGGATTCGTTATGAATATATGTATAAGCTCCGACTCTCCTATTCATTATACACTCCCGACGTTTTGTCTCACAAGAATAGCCACAGGCTCCTCTTCCTATAATGCAAATTGAAAGTCAAGGGCTCCACTTCACTTTGTCTCTTTCAATTTTCTTTACACTTGCAACTACCAGCCACTTACTTTTTACCGCCTATTAACCACCTTATACTACATCCACTCAGACCAGAGGAATTTATCTAGCACAATCTAATCGACTTAGTAAACCTAATGAAAACAACTTTGCAATTGTATATCTAGTAAATTTGAAAACTAAATACTCAGAGAGAAACTTTTGAAACGAATGCCATTTCTTCTCGAGATATTCATATGGCATTTTTAAACACATTGCATACTATATTAGTATATTTATTATAATCATTTTGCTGCACGTGAAGTAACTATATTTGTATGCATCGCCTCAAGTTATAACATCTGTGCTAAGTGTTAGTACGTTAAAGGTGATTTCAACCTTCTAATTATGCAAGGTCATGTCTTTATCAACCATATAGATGAAGCATTCATAAATGCATTATATATCGTTCGAAGTTCCTGCATTATAAAAATTATACCATTTTGTCTTGATACTTTTGATTCATTGTAGTATTACCATTACACTTGCGAAAATAAATCAAAAATGTAACAACAAGCAGTTCATTACATGTCTAGTGCGGTACAAGGTTATTCAATATTCAATGAGTTTATGTTTTGCATTACACTGAATTCAACACAAGAAATCGGTGAATTTTTTTTAAATTTTCAATTGAATGCCATTTATTAAAAATTGCTCAAGTTCAAATAATATGAAATAGTTTAATAGATTCGGTTACAAAAATGGAAGAATATAATGCTGCTATTCATTGTATCTATTTTGGAAGAAATTAAAAAATAGATGTCTAGAGTAAGCTAAAACTGTGTGACTAGAAGGCAATTCATTTATGCCGGGATTCCGTTCTTGTCGGAGAAAAGTCCATTCGTCATCAGATTAGTATTAGAAGAATAAGCAGAGAATTGAAAGTACAGTAGAAGACTGTATAGTAAATAGAGACAAAGTAAAAGAGCTGGCAGTTTGCCGAATCCGTGAAGCGAACCCTTTGCTCAAGTTTAGCTCGATAGGAGTTTCAGTTGTGGTGTGTGTAGTTCTGTGTCCCTGTGCAAAATCATGTTTTCCTCCTCTATCTGAAGCTGAATAGAGTGTAAGTAAAAGATTCACAGAGTGGGACTGATAGTTGTGATCCAAATGGAAATATTTGTATAGTATTGGCGTGAAGTGAAGGGAGAGTTCCTAAAGTGATTTCAATATGTGTGTAAGAAAAATCATAAAGATGAGCAAATACACGACATAGTGTCCTGTCAGTCTGCTTTATCTTCAGACAGATCACATCCCACAGAGAAGGAAACCAAAGTCAGAGGGAAACCAATAAACTGGAGAAAAGCATATAGCTATCAAATTTATATTCTTAGACATATGCAAATATCTACACATGTATTTTAAAAGCAGATGATTGTAACACTGGTTCACACTTAGTGTCATGTGTGTCTACCCACCACAATGTGTGTTTTTGATAGGCACATCTATTTACATGCAGTGGGAGTTAAATAAATATATTTTTTAGTAGAAGCAGGGAAACAGTCGTAGAAACTTTCTTTGGGATAATAGGATTCTTTGTAGAATGGTGAGAAACAACAAAAAAACCGCCTCCGCTCTAAATTTATCAAAGAAAACCTTTTAAAATATTGTGCACGAGCTACGAAGGAAGATACTATTTCTCATTTGGTTTATTAGTCTGAGCGAGCGAGGATGTGAGGAGGAGATGCGGAGAGAATAGTTAAACTTTAGTTAATAATATAATATACTAAGCGTAACTAACTGTATAAATAACAAGAGCAAATAGAAGATGCGCCTTTTCGTAGTGCCAAGGTAGCGTTAATCTTCTCGGCTTTCTTGTAATGTATATAATACCATTAAAAACACCTCCTAACTATTTCTGTACGTATATCCTCGTAGATTCTCTTACCCAACTCGGGTGTCTTTGCCTCATCTTATGAATTATGTATTCAATTCACTGCCTACACATTAGCAACTTGTTTGGCGCTAGTTCTCTCCTTTTATCTATATGGTCTGAACACACACACCAAAATACTCTTTTCAGGTTATCAAGGGAAAGGCAAACAACGAGTGTCAGTGTGTCATGTCACTTGCGCTTCTATCTATTCAAACCAAATTGCTAAAATAAAATGCAAATGACTTCAGCCTAGCTGTAGTTGTTGTATCATCTCATGCATTCAAACAGCTTAACAACATAAACAATTGCCCAAACATGGGAATACAAATCTACTCTATATTGGATTTCTTCTCAAAATTCCATGGGGGCACTAAATGCACTTTTATCCAATGCCAACATTTACACCAATCAAATGAATTGATATGCAACTTAAATAGTTAATTTTACTTATTTAATCGATACGTTTTTCACAACTGCTATTACTCACCTAATTTAATATTACAGATATTATATCGGGACTACGAATAATAGTAAACGAATGATAAATGAAAATATTAAAACGACAAAAATTAAAAGTCAAAATTCCAAAGTGACATTATATTTTAAATTAGAAAGAACCTTGTGGGCAAATTGACTTGAAGTGACAGAAAAAGCGTTGGAAAATTTGGCATGGTTGAGAAAATGGTCGGGGATTGAGTAAATTGCATTGGAAGCGTAAAAGACAGGAACCAATTTACCTTTTGTACAGAATTCATCTGTCGGTCCTATCTGGAAAGGAAAGTCCGGTTGTTTGCCAAACTCCCCCGGCTGGCTTGAATTATCTTTCGGATATAACTACTGCTACTAAAGCGATTGACTTAGCATATGCTATGTACTACATATATAGGTATATAGAAAACATTTCTTGTGAAAATTCTCCTCGGGGAACCTTCTTTGACTTTTAATAAGCGTTTCTTACTTACAAAATTTACGCTTGGGGTTTCCTTTCAGTTCCTATAAGTGTATACTTGAGTGTAATATGCATATTTGTATGGTAAGCAGATTCTAGTTGAGTTAGCACATTGAATATAGGTAGTAACAGTTAAGAAAGAACTTAAGCCTAGGCAATAAATAATGGGTAGCCAGCCCTTTTATCAGGTCACCACACAAAAACATACCATATGCTCTTCACATCAAACTTGCCAAAATCAACATACTTTTCCTTCATTGTGCATAGATTTTAACTAGACAGTTGTATTTACTAAAATATTCTATACTCAATATATCCATTATAACAGCAATTCCATCTGTATATTGATTTTCTGACTCTTTTGCTAGAAATCCATGTTTCAATGTTTAAACTTGGTCTTCAGTCAGATTAAACATTGAATCTTTGATCTACCTGATATTAAAATGCCAATTTCTGCTTAATAAGCGCAGAATTTGTTCTTGTACGTATTAGTGTATTTTCGGAGAATAAGAGAATTATTTACCTACTCTGTATTACATTGTGGACCGAAATTTCGTTAACAAGAAATGTTACATAGAGCTGTCAAAGTAAAATATAATTAGCATAAATGTAGATAGTGAAAGAGCAGCGCCCCACCGGAATAAAGTGGTAGCCAAGAATGTCAATTGAGATGGAAGATTTAAGAGTGTTGTATGTATATGCAAAGCACAACCTTGCAGAGTCATAAATTACTGACAAAATTGTAAACCTTGGTGTGTGAGTACAAATTCAAAATGTTGTGCATTAGTTGTGTGACTACATAGGAATAGCTTTGCGAAGCTTATGATATTTTATTAGGTAGAAAATATTAGAGAGGATTTATATTATCTAGAATATGTCGCTACTTAGGACCTGTCGTGGTATTAAATACTCTAACCAAAAGCACTCTACGGAAGAAGTCTCCAGAGTATTTCTGTCATATTCCTGTACAGACAGTCAAGCACCGATAAATCCATCTTTCTTAGCATAACTTTTGGAATATATTTATATTTGTCGCTATATGCTAGACATTTAGATTGAATGTGCGTTCGATGTCTGGATTTTATTGAAGATTTAAGTTTTTCAAGGCTGTGAGAGATAAGTAAGTTAAAACTCAAGCGTAAGCTTAGGATTGTCTTGAGCTTCTAGAAATTACTTTGAAAACTAAATCCGAGAAAGGGATGAAAGTTAAAGTTTCATGGATGAGATTGAAAATTCTAGCCATAATCTCACATAAAAGCTGATGTGATGCAATTTAAGTGAGTAGCTTTGCACACTACAGAGTCACACTCATATAAGAGTCAGAAAAACATGAAAAGTTTACAAACTAAATGTGCGAATTCCGTTTAATATCCGACAGAGAATTCTTAAAGGACAGAGTAAGACAAGATAAGGCAAGGCCACGTAGGAATACCAAAACTTGACAGAAACAGTTTATCTGTCTCCTAACTTTTCTCTGTTATCCCCAATTTAGCTATATTATTATGCATGCCTACGGAAATAAGTTTACATATACAATATAGAGAATCTGTCGTAAAGAGAAGTTTTTACAGTCTTTTTATATACAATTTTTTACCATTTGTTTATAATATCAAACATGAATATTGACGTAGGTAAGTAGCAAGAGGCATTTAAAAATTCTTTGCTTTTACTCAAATTCCGTTTGTCGTTACATAAATTTACATTTCTCTGCCTGCTGTGTTTACCAGTGCCAATGTCAGTGTCGAAGTCTTTCCAATATTTACTTTTTGACCTTTAAGTTTTAACGGATTTACGCATTTAGCCTTCAAACTTCCATTAAGTTACACAAATCCTTTCCTGACAAGGCACTCAGACAACATCAATACACAAAAATGACTTATGGCATCCGCAAATTCACAGCTCATAAACATAAATTATTCTTCTACAAATATATTTCTTATGTATACGATCCTAGCACAATTTACCATAATGTAATCCCTCAGGTCCCTCTTTTGCAAACACTGCCCTAAAAATAGTGCTTAAGCACAAATTAGTACTGCTTTTCTTTGAAAACTTCTTTATAATGACACTTAAATATACCTTGTGTCTAGGTTTTAATGTCGAAATATGTACATAAACATTACTGTGGTCTGAATACCATGATTTTCCCCAAAACGGATAAATTTCCCTGTTTTTCATGCACAAAGGAATTAATTTTAATAGAAAATACTATTAAATATTGCTTATAACAGTATCTGCATTACAGACGATTTGATGGCGATTAATTCCTCTCTGATCTACTACTACGTGTGCAAATCAAACAATTTTCATATCATTTTACTATTCAATAGTACCTACACCAATAAAAATCAAAATTTTTATTCTATCATCCCTTACAATTTTCATCTGTAATCGAATAATATTTAAATACTATTCAACAGGTAATATATATCCACATTTTAATTAATTTTAATCTTGCTACTGGTAGAATTCAAAATAGTATTGATTTATGTAGGTATTATTTAATACGTAATGTTGTAAGTTGTTATGCCCTACGTCTGATGTCAGTCAGGATGTCAGAATGCAAATACCAGCTATTGTTTTATGGTTTCTTATCAATTTTGTGACTCATTTTCAGTTTGGTGTTAACCACTGAATCATCTCGGATGAGGTAGGTGTTTCTTCTACAAGAATGCTAACTATGCATAAACAAGATTACATTGTTTGTTAAAGGATTGAAATAAGGATTCATCTTAAACATGCTACCCATTCTCACTTTTTATGTGTGTGCGTCACTTTTGTTTGACCTACTGCACCCTCCTTGTAATATAATACCATATACAATCAGTTCTACCTTCATTTCCATTGTCAGTACCATCTTAATTAGGATGACAGTTATTACATGCTATTGCCATATACTTGGCTCAATACCAGGTAACTTTGTACCTAGATATTTCCACAGGCAATCTAATTGTTACAGCATACAGTATTTTTTGAAGTATATAAACTCAGGTTGGCAAACTAGGCTAATTTCCCTTTTTATACGTTTATTAAGCTAGAAAACAAAAAAGCAAGTTTCCCTTATCTCATTGGCCTACTCACATAATTTCTTGCGAGCTACTAATAGCCTAGTAGTAGCTGGCTGGAGCGAAGGACAGCACTTGAGGATAGATGAAGAATTTTCCAGCATACATTTCTTATCAGCACTTCCGTTTTTCCCTCATGCCCGATTTTTCCATCCCCTGTCATCTTTAGAGCTTTCCAATGATATAATGCCTCCTTGCTCTCTCTCCTCGACCTTTTTACCTGACCCAACATTCAATGCTCCATTCTCACACTTAGTAGCACCACCACTAATGTAAAACTGCTCTCTATTGAGATATATACTTATTTTATTACTTATTACAACCCTAAGTCATATTTTTTCTTTCTTCTTGCATATAAACTCATGAAACATATATTATTCCTATATAACTTATTTAATACTAGAAAAAGATATTTTGTTACCTATAATTGTATATGTAGAGTATTTATTATATAGTTTGGTATTATTTGCTGGTGTAGAGATGTCATAAGTACATGTAACGGATTATTCTATCGTAGGAAATACCAGATAGTTAAAATATATTGCTAATGGGTGTTTGTGAGAGCGTGAAAGCACAAAGCCACTATTTCACATCATAGACCATTTTATGTGCTAACAATAAATGTACGGGAGATGCCATTTGTTATCTTTCCCTGGCTCGACTTGAATGGAGTTGGTTAGCAGTTAGGTGTACTTTTTCCTAGTCCTATAGCCCATCATTTCTTTTTAGCTCCTTTTTTCCCTGTCTGTTTGGAATGGGTGCGAATAGTTGCTTCTCCTTTCACAGACACGACTTTCTTTCTTTTGATTTTGACTTTCTCTGCTTTTTTTTCTTTGCCTATGCTCCAATGTATAGAAACACGAGTTCTTTCTTAACCTTATGGATCTACTATTGTACAAAAAGAAAGAAAAAGTTCAGATTCAATTGTTATTGATACTTGCTCACTTATGTATCAAGTCACTATCCTATATACATATATGTACAGTCTGTTGGTGCAATTCTATTTATATATGTATAGTAGATATAATAATCTAAAATAAATAGGATGAACACATACAACTTTCTTTTATAAAATTATACTCCTAAAAGTTGCATTCCAATGCTATTCTACTAATACTATTGTGTTTCACACAATTCTTGAATGTTCTTTTGACTTTAGCTAGTTTTGACTTTTTCTGCACAATATACAAAGTCTATTCTATTCAGTACTAACTAAATTATACTGCATTCTTATTGAACAATTGGTAACAGCAGTGGACTAGATATTGTTACATAATATCAATACTGAACCTCCACATTTGTAAAATTGATCATACAATTCATAATGCTTAATATTTTGTATGCAATTTTCGTAAGTACATCAAAATAAAGATTGCCACTGCAAAAATTATGTAAATGTTGTAAAATTTGCAGACATTCTCAGAATTTAAATAAGTCCTGAACACAAATCTCTCTCTTTACCTATGTAGACGATAATATGACTTGATATGCCATTTTAAAGAATTGATTTGAGCTAATGTAGAGATAATTAATATTTTGTATTTCACAATCAGAACACCTATAATTACAGTAAGACAGCAATAAAACTAATCCCTACGAAAAGTGAGTTGGAATTTATATTATCAAAAATTGATGCAAACGATTCTTGTCAAATAAAAATGAAGCAAACTTTCGTTTTAAAAAATTAACTTTTGAATTGAAACACACATTAGAAGTGAATACCAAATAAACTGAATCTCAAACAAATCTGTAGGTAGGTAATGCTATTTATTTGTTCAGCTGTGCCTTTTGAGTAACAATCCACATAAAATGCAAGTAAAATAGCGAAACTAATGAGTAAAAGTACTATCTATAGTTTTGAGTATAGATAGTCCAAAATGTAGCTGCAAAGCTTCATGATTTAACTCAACTGACAATTATGGTGCTCCAGTTATAAATATTAATAAGTACGAACATAACACTTTGTAAAATGCAATTACTGATTACATCACCTCACATGTAAATCATATAGAGTGATGTGACTCATTCGCCGCAAATACTAAAAAGTCATGTCATGTTTACCAGCGGTAGCTCCTGGACCATAAATAAACATTAATACAATACTCTGAATAGTAAGCATGTACATTAGTAGTAGGAAATGGTCTTCATCCAATTATATTCGGTATAAACACTGCACTTGAGTTTTATAGTCCAAGAGGTACATTCTAGTATTTAGAATGACAGTGTGATGTATGACTGCTGAAAATGCAAGGATTACAATTTCACGTGTCTTTATTGAATAATTTACAATGGAGAGCAGTTGAAGTCATATCCTTCCCATTTTTTGTTTATGTTCTCTAGCATAGTAAAATATAGAAATGATTCATAAGCTATTAACTCTGGTTGTGTATTAATATTATCCTTCTAATAACACTCAGATCATATATTGGTTAATGAAAGGAGATGTCTGTGCTTGACTGGAATGAATTCGCTCTGCATTTTCCTTTGGTGAGATCATGGACAGATTTAGATGAAAATTTTTATTTCGCACAGTCATGTTAGTGTAACAAGTCCTTGTCTTTATACCAACCTTGCAAGTATTGAATACATTTGACTCTTAAAAAGTCAAAAGAAAAATTCGGAAAAGGATATTTGATATTCACGTACTAATTGGGCATAACAATAAAGAATTAGTAATGATATTTTGATAAAATAATAATTAAAAACTAGGGCTTTGTTCAAGATATCCTTTGAATTCATGTAGGTGGGGTCTTACAACAAATGTAGAAAATGTATTGCAGCATAGTTCAGCCTGAGGCTAAGTTCTATTAATTATTAACGTTACAGGCCGTAGCATTTATTATTGTCAGCTGTCTTTCCTGCTCTTATTGTACATTAGCTAGGGGAATTATAGTTTGAAGGCAAAAGGGAAATGAATAAAGAAAATGGGTGGCTCTTCGTCATCATTGATCATCTTTTGCTACTCTCAAGGTGTGCCTTTGTAATAATCTTACGTAATGTAATCTATGATGCTAAAATGTTTTATGTTGGGTAGTAAAAAGTGTATACCTAACTGGATTATACTGTATCTACATAATGAGTACCTACTTTTATTGTATTATTTGTGCAGATTTATTTATTCAATAGATTATGGGTAAAATGTATAATTTCCCAAATAAGTATTATACGAGTGTGCATAGTAAACAATATTATTACCTATATATACATGCGTGTTGCTTTTATTTATGTAGGTTGATGAAAAGAAGATAATGAGGAATGAGACCGAGGGAGATTGAGATTAGAGAAGAAAAACATAACCGACGAGATTTTTACTGACGCGCCCCACACCTACACACAAACAAATAGCTAATCCGAATATATTGTCCTTATAGTCCTTATAGTATAATAAGGTAATAGGGAAACGTAATCCAATTGCAACTCCAACACTCATCTTCTACTATATACAACTCACTTATTAACTAGTTCATCTTTTAACTACTACATACACGACAAACTTCACTGGTTCTCCTTACTAAATCAACTGTACATGCATTTTTATCTTTCTTAATGTAGGTAGACTAATATTACAAAAATAATTATATGAGTTACGCTCCTTCAATATCAAGCACAGATTAGAATTTTGCTTTTCGTGTAGCCTTGATAGCCAAACCTAAGAAGAGAAGCGTCACTCAGACTCAATTCAAATCAAAGGATAACCACATGTTATTATCATTAAAATTGCACGACTTGATTTACCAAAATATAATGCATCGTTTACTACATGGATGACATTTTAATGTTAGTGTCTGTTCTCTGTCAGAAATCTTCGGTGATTAAAGTACCAGAGTACTATTAGAAAATTGCTTCAATTTAAATTTACCATTCCTTGGTTCTGAATTTACAACTAGACACTATACACTAGTTTTTCTATTATTTGGTTTTGAAATTTAAAACGTTGAGACAGGACAAACCTACAAATCTCATGAAGTAATTTTAGTTATGAATTTGCATTGGATATTGTTGGGAAAGAAGATAACGCAACAATAATCTTAAAAAATATATATTTCACTTTTTGAAGTGATATTTGATACAAGATCATTTAAAAATTGAAAAAAACGGGAAAAACGCACAAAAAATAATTGCAAGTGTGGTTTTATACTCAACTACAATAGGAATACTTATTTCTATATATTTTAACGCTTTAGAAGTTGGTGATATAAAGTATATAAAAATTGCACTGATTTATATCTATTTACTATTACGCTACTAAAGCTTATAATACTTATAAGATTATTTTTGGAGTAATTTGTCATTGACAAGTAATTCTATACCTACTGTAGCCGATAAACTAGATTGTAATAGTGTAGTAATTGTAGAGACTCTAATGTAGAGAGTCATAGAGTAAGTTATGCTGTAGCGGGTTATTGGGATATTTAAATGTGTGTCAGCCAAGTCTGTAGAAAGGGAAAGTGATGACTGAATACTGACTTTTTGGGGAATTGTGTAGTGACACAGGGTTACAATAATTTTATTGGAGCAAGGCAGTAATTGGGGAATGATGTCAAAATACTGTCATAATTTTTTGGGCGGGAAATAGGTAGAAAAAGGTATTTTTGTGGGTCGCTATTGCGTAGGTACTGTTCGGAGGACATTTTGGGGGCGTTAGCGAATTATTTCGACAAAATACCTTTACATTTCTTCTTTGCAATGATCTTTCTGAATTACTGGGCAATTAAAATTCAGTTTTAAAATGATTTTTTCAAGATTTTGGGTATTATTGGGTACGTATACAGTTCCAGGGTTTCCTTGGCTGACATTTTTTTATGGGTTGCATAATTGGGTTAAAATTCATTAAATAAATTGGGAAAAATTATTTTATGTGAGGATTTCATGGGAATGTCTATTACAAAAAATCTACAATTAAAATTAGGGTGAATTTTGAAAAAATTATATTTTATTTATTAGGGAGTCAGTATTGTCCCAAAGTGTGAACCTTGGTACATGTCTCCAAATGTATCATATTGTCTAGTAGTGTTAGGGTGGTAGCTGCGGAGCGATGCTAAATCTCTCATTGCTAAGCGATATTTCTAGTACTTTATGTTAATTTGTGGCGACAGTCTAGCATGTCCAACTCCTACTTTATCTTTTCTTTGACCTAGTTGCAAGTCAGATAAAATAAAACGATGAATGCTTAATTAGCTAAAGGACGCTCATGACTACATAATTAAGGTTAACGTCTGGCCACATGTTAATTATGTAATTTCTTTATCAGTTACAAAGTTGAATGTGTAATTGTTTGTATGTAATCTAGGCATAACTAGTGGAGTATAGATAGTTTATTTTAATTTAAGGGGGAGTATTCTAGAAAGTAAGCAAATTCATGTCTATGGGAAATTAATTCAATTTTCTTTCTTTGAGATAATCTTTGTTCTGAGACTATGATTGGCGACGAGAAAAATGCGAATGCTAATGATTTGGGCGACGACAGTCTGAAAGCCAATTGGACATTGTCCTCCAGCCACTAGACACGAGAAGATTCCATGATCAGACACTGACCGAGACAGACGTAGAGAGACGAGCTGCGGTGACGAACAACGAAGTCCACCATGGAGAGTGACGATGAAGAACATTCTTTTTTGAGCAGCCTGAGTCTTGGTTTATGGGTTCTTGGTTTCAATTTTATTTGATTATTTGAAATTTATTTAATTTTCATTGAATTTATTTGGTATTTTGAAGGCATTGGCATTTGAGTGAAAATAATTGGGCATTTAGAAAAAACTTTGAAAATTATTTTATCGTTTTGGCAATTTTTGGATTTGATTTTTGATTCTTTTTGATTTCTTGGAATTTTTATTTAAATTAATTTGTTGTAAAATTGAAATGAATTATTGAATTTGGAACGTGTTTTGTACATAAAAGGGGTGATGTGTGTTGAGTGAGAGTAGCGTAGTACACATACAAGTACAATCATGAGTATCCGAGTATTATGTTTGATTTTGATTTTTTGTTTTGAGTAAAATTAGAAGGTTTGGAATACTACTGTTTCTGAAATATGGGCACAATACTTTATAAATGTTTAAGGGAGATATAATTTTGATTTTGTTTGAAAAAGTAAATGAGTAAAGATTTTTTGGATTTTCAATTTAAAAAAAGTTAAGAATAATTGGACAATTTTGGTACAAATTATAGAAAGGGAAACTAAAGGCTGATTGGGTTATATTATTTAGTGCAGTATGGTTTGAATTCTTCGATTTTCTATAGTAGCCATAAATTGGGGAATATTGTCGAAGTTCTAAATGAATTCGTTTCTTGGCATGGTGAATAATAGGAATCTTGAGAAAGAAAAATAAACTGTTGCGGCTAATAAATCCTTTTGGTCATTTTGTATTGTTTCAGTTTCCTTAAAAATTCCTAGCGGTGCAGAAAGAAAGAACATTAAAATTTTAATGGCATTATTTTTGTTTAGAAAAGTTTGAGGGCTGTAAAAATAATTTCGTATAAGTAACAAGTATTGGGAGAATGGTAAAGTCAATTTTATTGGGTGACTTATTTTTGAATTTTTTGATTTTTGGGAAGGTGTGAATTGTTGTAAAGATTTAATGAGGTTGCGTATTTTATAATTCAATGACTGATTACTACCTAACTACCTAGAAAAAAAGCTTGTTAAATCTAGTACCAGCAGAGATAGAGGACCCTGGGGTAAAATTAGGTGTTGATTCGCCACACCCTACGGTTTCTTTGTGCATAGTTGCTTGAAGGAATTCGCGGAGCAAAGCACGTACTAGTGAGCTAAAGGTCAGAACACAATGGGTATTAGCTTACCATGTTCCCGTGGCCATACTAACATTTAAAATCTTCTACTGTACTAACATTCCAGTCACGAATTAGAAATAGTTGTCTGCTAACATCTAATGAAGGAGTACAATAATTCTACCTAACTACGTTCTTTGATTAAATTTTGATTTGAAATGGGGAGTATATTTGATAAATTGTATGTTGGATATTGACTTTATTATTATTGGATTTCAGAAAGTTTAAGTTTATTGGGGGAAATGTGAGAATGCCACTAAAATGTTATGTTGTATGGAGTAAGTATTTGCTATTGGAATTTAATTCTAATCCTACTTTGCTGACGAGTAAAAATGGATTTATTATGTGTTTATTGTTGAGAAGTGCATATAGTTTGTAAGAGAAATTCCGAAAAGAGCCTTAGGAATTCTTCACGTTCTGTGAATCATTCGAGCTGAAAGGAAAATGAGAGGGGGAAATTATATAATTTAGAGTTAGTGTGAGTTAAAATCCTGAGACCTACGGGGGGTAAATCCTGAGACCGACGGGCGGTGAATCCTGAGTCCTACGGGTGGAATAAAATACCGGTCGAAGGAAGGCCGACGGGAAAATACCGGTCGATGGAAGGCCGAAGGGAAAATACCGGTAGAAGGAAGACCGAGGAAGAGAGATTAGGATAAGGGCAAAGGTGCCAAACGACCTCTGAGCCAGGTAGGACAAGTCGAAAATAGATTAGGATAAAGCCTGAAGAGTATACCAGGGTAGGAATGAGGTCTGAAAATTCTTTTATTTCTGAGAAAAACAAAGAGGATTACCACAAAGTGTCATACGTAAGGATTATTTGAAGCAAGGGATTACCCGGAATTTCATTGGTCATTGTTTTTGTGGTTTTTGGAAATATTTTTATTTACGTGCCAATAGAACCTATAGTTAGAATAGTTATAATAATAGGAAATGTGTTTGTTTGATGTGAAGAAATGCATTATTAAAGATGGGGAATAAAATGAAAAGTTATTTTGAGTTTAAATAATGTTTGAATTTTGATGATGAAAGTTTTGATTTAATATTTTTGAATAGTAAAATGAAGTAATTTTGATTTTTGTTGAAATGAAGTGTATTCCAGGAAGTAAGAAACAGTAGGTATTGAATATCTGGTAGTGATTATGAAGAGTTTAAAGTTTAAAGACGGTTATGATTTAAAAAGGTTTATAAAATGTTTTGTTGATGTTGATTGATTTAAATTTATGCTGAATTTTAGTTTGGGCTGAGTATGATGTGTTTTACTGTCTTTTTGCTGAATGTGTCCTGTCACGATAAGAGCAAGCTAGAGAATGAGAATCGGTGAGATCGAGGTCCAGTGACCACAGACGATAGCCGATGCGGCTCCCGGGATCTGTATTAAGGTCCGAGCCGAAGACACAAGAGAATTGTAAATCGACATGGAAAAGAACGAACGAGAATTTCAGCGAGTGCATTAAATTGTTTTTGGAATTAATTGATATTATATGGATTGAAATTATTTTGTTTTGTAATTATTTGGTAAGAAGTAATTATAATTATTGGCTGTGTTTTCGAAATTAAGGATTACGATTATGAAGTATTTTGTATTGTGAATTGTATATGGTGTCAAATGAATGGTATGTGAGTTTCATAGTGTAATTGTCTAGAGGTATTATATTATTATTTGATTTGTATTTTAAATTTTTGGTCATTTTGATTATTTAATTTGTTAAATTCACTATTATTTTAGATTATTGGAATAGTACGAGTAATTCTGAATATTATAGAGTTAGCTAATGTTATATAATGTATTGTTTAGACTGTAATTGTTACTTAAGCTAATCAGGAATTTTTATTTGATTGTTTTGGGGTCTTTCTATCCTACCTTCTTTTGCTGGGTAAGGGGGAAAAGCTGGGGACAGCTTTAAAATAAAAATGGGGCATATGTAGTAATTGTAGAGACTCTAATGTAGAGAGTCATAGAGTAAGTTATGCTGTAGCGGGTTATTGGGATATTTAAATGTGTGTCAGCCAATCAGCGAGAGTATAGAGAGGGACGCACATCGCACATTCTAATGTGGGGATAGTTAGAGTAGAGAGCAGAGCGGAAAGAGTGGCATTCTGTTTCTGGGCTTGAGTCGTGCGGGTTGGTTGATGGGCTAATAAAGTGGGATTGGATCTGGACTTCGGATTGGTTTCCTTTGTGGCATCCAGCATACCCCATAGGAAATATGAAGTTCTATTGCACACGTTTCTATGAGTATTTTCGTACAGGTGTACTAAAATACTAGAGAATTCGAGTATAAACAAACATTTGGAAAAATGTCAACTTGTATTTTAGAACACATTCTAAAATACTAGTAACTATAGGAATAAAAGAACTAGTTCTAATCAACTAGTTTTCACTCGTATTTTAGTACATTACGAGTTTTATTACTAAACTTTGTATCCCCTGTTTACTAGATTGGTAAAGTAGCTAGGTGGTAGGCAGTGGGGACTTTGGTGGAAGTTGGCGGGAAATCGGTTCCCCCCTGGATTTTTTTTCCAAAATTGATGTTCATTTTTTGCCTTTGTTTCCCAGTGAATTAAAATTAGTTTTTACTTGTATATTAGTACTAGTACTAAAATACGACTCAACGTCCCATAAATACTAGTTCTATTATACTAGTAAATACGAGTCGTTTAGTACTCGTACTCGGCAGTAGAATTTTTCCCTATGGGACGGGCATTCAAGCATATGGACATTCAAGCATACGGGCATTGCAGGACTATCGGGCATTTCAGGACTAATCGGCATCCCTGGTTCGGTCGACTCTGACAACGTACAGGCTTACCGTCTGAGGCGCATCCACCGAGAACCACGACAATAGTGACTGTTGTGTATTACATAAGATATCTGATTTCGTATTACCCATTCTCATTACATACGACATTGGGCGATAACCATTGCATAGCTAAAAATATAACTGAAGCATTAAATTACTAGTTCTGCAGATCCAAGACGTGATGTCATGTAGTCTGTGATTTAGCTTTATTTTTCTGAGCACATTAAGTAATGGTTACAGTGTTTACTAAATTGAAGCTTAAACATTTTGACTATAGGAAACTGGGAGGCTCTCAATTTCAATTTGTTGGTATGTCTTGCTCTCCTTTTACTACGTACTTTGATTGGTAAACATTCTTACGAGTTGTTTTTTAGAATAGTATGTCCATAATTTTATGCTAATTTAATATTATGGAATTTTATATGCAATAAATTATTAATAATTATACAACTATTCCTGGATAAGGGTGGTATTAGTAACAACTTGAACAGATTGCATCTAGCATTCGCATAATTGAATGTTGTAGTATCACAAAGTTTGCACAAATCAATAAATTCTTTTCAGACTAAATAAAGTTGAACCAGTTGTTCATCTTCCTTAACAAATAGTGAGTAAACAAAGACAATCTTCCACAAAACTTTTTACAATTCGCCTATTGTAATTTTAAGCTCTATAAATATTTCTCCAAGTTCTTATTTCGTCAGTTATCTAATCCGTGTAGCTGCATAACAAAATCAACACACATGACACACAACCTTGCATAAAAATGTCTTAAGTATTTTCACAGGAAGCCCATACTATAGTTAAATATTTCCATTTCTTATTTACCATTTAAATTCGACAAGCTTGTACAGTCACAATTTTAGATGTACGTACTTAATTTATAGAAATAATGATAGTTAGTAATAGATTAGTAATAGATTAGTAATAGATTAGTAAGTATTAGTAAAACAGAATTTTCTGTTGAAAAAAAACCAACTGTTGAATAGTCATTTGGTAGAATGTGCGTATGGGATTTTTACCAAGTTTACTACGTAGTGAATGAACAATGTGGTATGAATAATAAAAATTGTTTCATAAATTATCATAGCAAAGTGAAATATTTGAGTTGAATTGAGTTAGTTTGACAAGACAAGAATTTGGCCACATTTGTTGTGTTGAGTGAAATGTTGTCTTGTTAACTCATAAATATCCATGAAGGATAGAGAGATGACAAAACAGGAAAATCTGAGACTTATGCACAATGAGTGTGAACTAGTAGTAGAATGAGTAAACACAATAGCATTCATGCCTACATAAACTAAAGCTAACATAAGGTACATTTACTCAGAGCAAAAGCCATTATGACTAACAAGTGAACCTTCCCTTCGACTAACCACACCACTTATACATTACTAATACAAACCAAGAACATGCATCCATTACTTCAAAAATGCTTTGGATACAACCCAAAAAATTCTTACATGATCAAATTTACTACGACTCTAATCTGTAATTGTTGTACAACTACATTTTTTAAGTAGACCTACAATTTATCTGTACTAATCCCTACAGAACTATTTAATAGTAATTGATTCCTATTTGCATACAACCTATCTTATCCTACATCTATAAAAACTTGCGACAAAACCTATTAGTTTTACTTGTAGTGAAATTAACATACACAAAATACATATACAACGTTTATTTCAGTAGCTATATAAGTTTCTATATACACTTCGAATAGTTTAATATGAAAAGTATGTAGCTATTCAGAAACACATGCTGAATTTTTCAAGAGTTCCAAAGACTCTGTAATCTAGTTTCAAAATCCTATGAAGCTTTTCACTTGTTATGCATTATGTATTGCAACATCGGAATCTGTTTGGTGTCATAAATATACTGATAAATAAACAAACCTCCAAGGATGAGGAATAAAGCCGGATGGGCATTCGCACTCCCAACATGGACGACCTATATCTCCTGCATATTCCTATCAGATCATCATTCCATTATTATAAGTCAAAGTCATACTTTTTTTTAAATTCATTACATTATTTTGAACCATAATATCATTTCCTTGGACAACCTGTATATAAGTAAGTATATTATATTATTTACGGACGAGAAAAATATTCATGACTTGGTTGTTAATAATATTATAGTAAAATTGGGAATTTTTAAAATTTATTTTTGGTGTATTATGCAGATAATACAACTATATTAGTCTTGACAAAGGATGAAAATAGTGTTGAATGATATAATTAAATTCTACCTGTGTGGCATTTGAGAGGGAAGAGTATCCATTAGTACGAGGGAATACCGGCACAATATTAGATTTAGTAGTGACTTTGCCGGAACTAGACGTGCTGTCTATTCTTATGGCTGCAGACATGATTGGTTTACCTTGACAGAGAGATTGCCAGGGAGAAACGACTGACTGAGTTGTGTAACTATCACTTATGTAGTATTAGTTAAATAATAGCTTCTATTGTTGGAGAAGGCTAGGTAATGTTAGTCTGGATTGCCTCGTGCACAAAACAACACTATTAGAAACCAGAATGGTTAGGTTGACACGGAGGATAGTTGGGCGAGAGCGAGAGTGGTCAAAAGTGTATTATTATTGTGATATTCTGCAACTACTACTGTCCTATGTACACAAGAGTGAGTAGTACAAGTATTTGTATAATTGTATACAAAGAATGTATAGCTACACAACTGACATGCCGACTATCTTATACTCGTCGGGGAGAGATGAACTGCTTCTGCTGGACACAACAGGACAAGACTGAACTGAAATCCAAATTATATTAACAATAAGTACTTGCATTATAAACTTGTATACATGTGCAGGTACGTAATGGAATTTCTTATATAGAAGTCTATAGAGAGATGTTGGTGGAATAAATAATGTATATAGTTTTTGTTATGCAAGCATTTTGCATTCACGGAGTGACTGCTTAGCATGAACTAGACTGGACTAGACGCAATGGTGGACTGTCTGGACAGACAACACAAGACACTTGTAAATCTAAAGTCTTTTATGCAAATCTGCCTCTAGCCTTAATATTATAAGTGGATGGGTTAAAAAGTGTTTTGTAATATAATGTGACGAGGATGTAATATCTCTGGACAAGCTATGCACGAGGAACGGGACGACGGTTAATGTATGTATGATATTATTACGTTTAGGATTAGCACATTTCTATTAGGATAGACCGAATCCAATCCGTTGAGTTAAAAGCCCTAAGGAAAGATTTGACTCACAATTCCACTAACAACTTTACTTGTTACAAGTTACTCATGGAAAAAGAGGATGCAATGCACAAGACAGATAAGATGTGATGTGAGCTATGAACTTTTCTATACTGAAATACATCCAACCCCATCATAGTATACATGATAAATAAGTCTGTGACTAACTAAGTGCTTTCATCTATTTTGCCTAATATGTAGCAGCTTTAATGTACACATTGTAACAAGTGTGTGTCTGCATCAAATAGCGTGCCAGAAGAGTAATAGAAGCATTAGCCCTTGAATTAAACGTTGAATTCTCTACTCACTCCTCATTCAATTCAAATTCAAGCCTCAATCTCTCATACACTACTTACTACTTCTCTAAAGCGTTAAAGTACTCCTAATGCACTACTACTACTCAAACTTAACTCTTATAGCCTTTATGCATATTCTACTTACTACCATTTTGGTATAACCTAAGTAAATATCTCAGCTTCACTTTAAATAAAATGAGAAATTCATGGTCATTCTCCATTTACCTTTTAGGGATGCAGGCTACGGAGTGTACACACCACGTATTATTGCCATCTCCTATACCCAATCCATGTACACATAATATCACTTATGGTTATGTGCGTAATATTTGAGTTAGGTAGGTTCAACAAGCCGTTTACAAGACCACAACTCATTCACTGATCCCTGTCTCTAATAATAACATAATATTTACAACGTTATCCAATCTCTATACTCCCCTACTCTATATACACTCGTTTTAACCTACATAAATGTTTATACACACTTTTGAATATTTGGTTATTAAAATCTCTTTCAAAACATTTACTTTAGTAAATGAATGTTTGTGCATGCCAAAATTATTTTATGGATTTCCTCTATGTTAGTGTAACTGAATTTTATGTATTTATGTAGGCATGGCAGAAGGGTGGGGACTGTAGGTATATTATTTTCAATTCCTTCATAAAGCTATGTTGTTTTAACTAAATTACACTCACAAAGCATTAAAAATTATCAATTCATTGAACTAAATTCACACTCAATGCATATTTCATTTGTTTTTACTCCGTTTTGGTATTTTGGTATTAATGAATGGAAAAGCCAGAAAAATTTTGCTTTTCGCATTATGAGTTCATGTTCTTTCATCAAATTACTCGTAGTTCTGTTCTCCTACATGTGTACTACTTGTTCTGATATCATAACAACGTTTTATTTGGCATGAAAATTCTAAAACTTTTAACTCTGTGTACACATAAGATTATCATTACTATCTTACACATAATAGAAACTAGCTTCGACTATCTGCAAGTAGTTTATGTAGTAGCGAGGGTATTAATTATTACTTAAGTTGCTAATTTCTTTTTCCTGATAACATCTTCAAGGTAATTTATTTTCTCTAGATATCTTGGTATCTACTTCTAGCCACGGTAAAATTAAATGTACAATTCCTAGAACTAGCGCTTTTAGCAATATAATATTCATTCTTTGACCAAAACTGTATTTGAAAGGTTTGAAACAAAGGGTAGCCATAAAAATAATAAAAATCCCAATTTTTCAAGTTTTGGCCAATTTTTGCCACTGATAGGAAATATACAACCTGATATTTCTAAACAGATTAAATTCCAACCATGAAAATTTTTCCGATGATCGATGAAAATATTCAGATTATTTCAAGCTGCTGATCCCAGAGTATGAAAGAGAATTTTTATATCTTGTAACCTAGAGAGGTCGATTAAATGATGAGACCTTGTTACAAACAGCACGCAAGCATCATCATCATCCTCTGCATCTTTTCTTTCAATTCACTCTCGAAATTTGATTTAGCAGCTGTGCATAAACATAGTCAACCTTTTAGCGAAAATCAAAAGTATGACATGCAAGTTTCGGAGTACAAGGAGTGTAAATTCCATTTGGATAAAATAGTAGTGGATGAATTGGATTCTTGTACATTATATTCCTGTAGATTAATATAAGTTAGAGAATGCAAGTAAAAGATTTCGAAATACTTCCTTTGCACGCAGAATGGGAGAGAAACAGGGCATGGCCTACCTACTCAACAAATAAGTAGAGCTTTATAGCTAAACTTGAATTGTTGTAAGATACGATTTTGGAGTTCTCTGTAGGTATGGCTGGTCTGGACAACACAAGACAAGATCGGATCACTTCCGCGTGGGAAATCCATTATCTAAATTGTATTTTTCTCTCCTCTCCTTTTCTTCTTCAATTGTGTGTTCAAAAGAGCACTAAATTATTCTTATCGCCTATAATAAATGTAGTCAGAATGCAACGTAGCACTTCGTATTATAATTTCAATTTAGTATGTAGATAAGTAGGACATCTTTACATTTAGATCGAAATTGCATTTTCAGCATTATAGAATACTATACACTAGCATTTCTTGTTTGTTGACATAAATAATTGAAATTCAACATCATTTCTCTACCCATTAACAATACATTCCTGAATTTGTCATTCTTTGCGCTGCCAATGAATTCAAACTAAAAAAGGCTGAAATTACCTATTTTATCTTATTAATGCAATTCAATATTTATTCAACTAAATAGCAAACTGTCATCAAGTATATCAGCAAGTAATGTCTACTATTGAGGTTTTGGCTTTAAAATAAAATATGTATCGTATTTTCCGAATCAATCCGTCTTTTGACCTAGATTACTGAAATTATCTGAAGACTTGACAGCTAAGACTAAGACATCTTGATAGAGAAAATTAAAAACCCAAATATTTTAATATTTTGTATAAATGCAAATTATGATGAAAAATGTGTAGTCCAAAGTTTGGAAGCTGTGATTAGGACTAGGTACTTACAATGGCAGTCAACAATTATGTTTCATTAGAGAATGTGTATGGAATGGCACTCTATGCATAATAATGTTACAAAATGGAACACTTTAGGTCCAATCTATTGAAAATCTACAATTGCGAGATGTGTCATCGCTCCGGGGATAATTCACACCTTAATCGATTGCTATTTTATAATATAGTTACACTTTCTTAATGTGTATAGGTAATAGTACTATAATGTGTGAAATGAGATTGATAACAGTTGTGTATAGTAGTTAGAGTGTAAATGTGTAAATTAGAGCATGGATGAATGCATAAAAGACTTACCTAGCTCAATGAGTGCAATATTACGTGCTAATGTGTTTCTGGCTTCTATTATGACCACTTTAGCTATAGATGACATTAGCTTAGTTTGAAGCTTAACCTGTGATGTGTGAGGTTTGGTCTGAAAAGGAAACGAGGTGCTAACAGCAGTGCAATGAAAAGATAGCCTTGCTACTTCATTTAATTCAGTCAGACGACATTGACAAAGCTCCTTGTTTACTGAGCCTTAATGTTTATTGCTAATGGAATGGCAATCTCTTCCGAAAACTCGAATCGACCCAACACTCTTTAATGGAATCTATTGATTCCAATTCAATATCTGTTCATGATCAACCCAATGAGATTTGAACTAACCCAGGTTCTAACACATTGCACATATCTGCCCACTTTTGATAGAATTATCCAATATTCTACCTCTTTATGTGCCATTTATGTCAGTCGTTATTGTAATTATCATTCATCGAAGGATACTACACTTCTTGACAGGCAAATCAACTTCAACATCCTTGCGTAACTCAAACACAATATTTTTTAGTATCTTGTCTTACTACTGTAAGCGATTTACGTTGAGTAACAACACTTTTGAGTAGATAGCGTATTCATCAATTCTCACTTAAATTAAATAGAAGTTACCGACTCCTTTTATGTCGGTTATAAATGTTTATGGACAGTACTGGCCAAATGCGAATCTGTAACATTGTTGAAATTGGGAATTTGTGCTGATCTATATTACCGAGACGAAAGAAAATAATCAAAGCATGAATAAATATAAAAATTATTTATTTAAAGCAGGTATAATATTTCCCGGTGATACAATTCTTAAAAACATGGACAGAAAGTTTCAAAATCGTTTTTCTGTACTTTTTGGTACACGACAGAATTTCATGTACAGGGATCATACAAATTGTTACTGCATATTGTTTCTAGTATTGAAAAACCTTTAGAAAATTCTACTTTAAATATTTTTCAAGTGTAGATTCAACAGTATGTAGAAATTATTTTATTTTTATTTATTTTTGTACTATATACTCCATATTTAGTTATTACCGTCTACAGTGTGTTGAATTTTTCTTCAAAAAAGGAGGAAAATTTAGATTTTTAATCGAATTTTGCAACATTGAATAGCGTAGAGGATTGCACGAGGTGTAGATTAGGTTGATAGACATGTCTACAGACGTCCTTGATGTATCCGTCCCAGTTTATGAGTTCTGGGGATCAATACTTAGTTTTGTAGGAAGATTCTACAATTTATACGAAAGTGTAAGGTAAATGGTAGCTGAGTAAGTAGAGAATAGAAGAAAGCCCATTTAAGAAGTAGCTGGTGATCCTTTTGAAGGAAGATTGTTTGGGTTGAAATGAGCGAACAGTGTACAAAATTTACCACTTTTTAGACATTTTTACCATAACAGTGGTAAAAATGCACTTAATGGTATAAATGCATTTAATGGTAAAAATGGTAAATATTTGAGATTGTTTAGACAGCTTAGTAAAGATATTAGACTCTTAAAATATATAGGTTTTAAAATTTTATTTTCTATGAAACATTTTCAATTAGCCCCTTAATTAATTATCAAATTAATCAAGTAAATATTACTAAAACCAATATTACATTTGGTATCGTCAAATTGAAATTGATTTGAAGGCAATTTAATTGCAATTAATTTCTCAATCGGCAATTAAGACCTATTAATGCCCACATTGGTTGAATCTAACTCTGATTGTTGAAAACTTATCAATTAATAACAACAATCATCAGCTGCTAAGCTATTTCATACTTTGGCACTGAATTTTATTCAAAATCTACATATGAAATTTAAACGAAACAATTTTTAACATTTTTTACCATTTTTACCACTTACCACTACTTTTTAGGTAGTGGTATTTAACGTTAAACACCATTAAAAACCACTTACCAGTGGTAAGTGGTAAATGGTATTTTGTACACTGTGAGCGAAATGTAAATGTGCATAATATAAAGTTTTCTTGTTTCGTTCCAAGTTCTTTCTTTACATAAAACGCTGTTTTCGAGATTCTCTTCTCCCATTGTCTTTGCTGCATTATTTTATCCGCTCTGTCGGTTCTAAGTTCTATCTGTCTGCTCTGCAATAAAACAGCAAGCTGATACTCACATTTGCATAGCTATTCAATTTATTTGCATTCCTAAGAATATTCCTACGTTACAAGACATACTATTATATTACCTATACTGAATCTGTTCTATAACACTCTTTATACAATATGGAGCTATATAGCAGAGACGCATCTGCAGTAATATCCCATTTATTATGTAGACTGCTCGTTATAGATAAGTATTTATAGTGCATAATACATTTCCGTCATATTCATCTTAATGTAGGTAGGGCATGCACATTTAGTCACTATTATTATCAAGATAACATAATAACACCTTAACCAAATGTACTTATTTATACTGCATGGTTTGATGTCTCTTGTTTTACTATTTCTCTGTGAATTCTTGGACCACATTTGGTTTCTCACGGAACATTTATGTCTGAATGCGTGACTAATATACCTGTACAATATGACTGTACAACTTATATCTAATAGTTAATGAGACATAAGAAATGTATGATGATAGCCATGTATTATTTTCCAGGAGTTTAACATCGGATCAACACACAGCATTCCCCTATACCTATATGACATTCGAATTGCAGCCTGGCTGTTATATTTGGTATGGCTAATAGAAGATAAAAGAATACCTACTATTTATGATAGTTCGTTTATGAGGTTGTTAAACAAATAATAATTTAGTCTATTTCCCAAACAAATTAATGCACAGCCTGCATTACATAATAATGTTTTCACCAAAATTAATATAAAAACGTATTCTTACTTTACACACGTTTGTTTGCATGCAACATGATGCGACTCTAAAATATCATTTGTACTGTTATTTCTATTCAAATGCACCCGACCTGTATTATAATTATATCGATATAAAATGTATCTTGTTAAAATACCAAACATCTTCAATTTCGCGTAATATTGTAAAATTTATGCGTAAAATTCAGTCTGTAAACTTCTATGGGTAAGTTTGTTAAGAGCAATCCAAGATAGGTATTCAGTATGCTACATTATAAATCCAAGTTCCGTTGCATAAATCATTAAAACGATGTCATTTGTAAATAAACTACAATTGCTACATGTATTTTATACCTTCACGGTAAATTATAATAATTGTTTTTGCACACATGGGACATTAGATCTCGGATTATAGTTTTAATTTTACAATAGCAGCTGATATTTATCCATATGCGGATATGGTATCAAGATCCGCAATTTCCGCAAGATACTTAACTGATTTCACTACATGGGTAATATGGTTATGAATATTTGATATACCAGGAGCTTATAGGTATATCAAAAAGGACTGAACGATAGGGTTGCTCTAACCGAGTATCACTGTGAACGACAGGATAGTGCAATTTTACAGTTTAACAAAGCATGAGATGTAAGGTACACTGAAAAACGATTAAAGGTAAGGACTGTGAATAGTCATTAATGTAAATTTCGCGTCCCACTGACTTGGATCCAAAGATTTTATCTTTGTGCCAAACTCATTACAAATTTTATTAGTAGTGTGTGCTATTTATAGCTACATCCTATTCAGAGTAGGTATATATGGGTACTATACTAGTATGGTCATCAACTAAATGATTGAAAAATGACTCCTATCAGCAATATGACTCATTTGCATATGAACTTACATGGAGAGATTACCAGAATTAATATTTCAACGGAGGTAACATAACGGAGAGAGATTTGCTCATGTAGATAGATGTTTTTATTGATGCATAACAAAATAGAAGATTAACATTAGCAATAACAACAAAACAATGCATAACTGTACTTGTTCTCGTTCACTGTCTATGTGACGCAGTCAACGAGGAACAAGCACATTCACTGCTTACACATATAATTTATAACTTATAACAAATAAATACGGAACAATCTCCGTGTGTCCATCGTCTAAAAATAGACTACTCTGTAAAAAAATAATGCTTTACCATGCTATTTCACAATTTTAATTCTTAATTGTAATTATATTTAATTCCATCTATTTAGTAGGTAAATTGAGATTTCGCAAATCAATTTTGCTGCCTTGTTGTGATAAAATACCGAAATTATTAGAATTTCTTTTCATTTGTCAAAAAATTGGAAAATTTGTGTTAATTAGGTTTTATCTGGGGGAAATATTAATTTGCTAAATTCTAACCTATATATTAAGCTGTAAAAATGTATTATTTGGTAAGAAATAAAGGTTAAAGTACAAGTAAGTCCGTTAACAGTAATTAAAGCAAGTCTGAGCAAATTCTATTTGAACATTGTCAGTTAACTTCTTTTCTCGTAAAGTTACGTAATGTTACATCACAGTCAAGTTCAAGGTAAAATATAAAAATGTAAAGTTACACTGTAGCAAGTATGCGTATTGTAATGTAAAAGTATTTGAGCCTCGTAAATAAGTTCGTTATTCTTTTGTCACTAGTTTGTACGTATTCATTGTCATATTGTCCTTGATGTCAATAAAACTACGTTCTGGTCAGTATAAAAATAAATGATGATGTCCTAAGCATCTTCAGTCATTCGTGTCATGTATGTAATATCTAGTAGCAGTAAAATAGTCAGTCTTAATGTAGTATTTGGTGTAAATGTCATTTTATCTCATTTCTCTACTCAAAGGTCAAGGTATTGTCTTGTCATGTGTCTCTGAAGACTAATTAAAAAGATAAATGGCAAAATTCAAGCAATTACGTAGATCACAACTCGTTGAATAACTTTTGCCTAATGGAGTACGTTTAGTAGTGTCATGGTCTTTAGTAGTATACTTCTGGGGATAGTTAGATAGTAAAGTAAAAAGTATGATCAAATATCTTTTGTGCAATTTTCTTTGTTCTGTGTAAAAGATAGTGTACGAAAAATGTATATATCCTATGAAAATTGCCAATATTTTACTGAAAATAAGTTAAATTTGATAAAATAGTGTTTTTCGTATAGCTTTGGGATTTTCCTGCATTAGAATCTAGAGAAGTTTGTTTGAACACCTGAATTTTTGGTTGCACTTAAAATTTCTATTTTTCTTATCCTGCTCACCAAAGTAGGCTCCGAGTCCTCTTTGTAATCTTGGATTTTTGACCAAGCTAGGACCATATTGATCCCAAAGCATTTTAGCTTTACTTTGATATTTCTCTGGAGCTTGTGGCAATTTACAAACAATTCTTTCTAAACATTCTTCAGAGTTTAAAACCTTATCGGATAATTCAGACAAATAGGAAACTGAATGGAATAAAATCCCAGGTCCTTGTCTTGCATTACCAGAACCTTCTTCAGGAGTTATAGGTCTGTTTATAGTGACAATAGGAAATGGGAAGAAGAAAGCAAGAATAGGAATAACGAGGAGAAAAGTGAGTCCAAGCAAAAGTAAAATCGGTTTGACAATGAGAAATCCCTTAGCAAGAACTCCTAAAAGTCCAAGCCCGCCTAATCCTCCTAGGCCACCGAGACCAGCTAGTCCTCCTAATCCCCCTCCAAGGTCACCGAACAATCCAGATTCTTCTCCACTTCCTCCGTGAGATCCATATGGGGAGTTCCCATGGGGGAAATGTTGATAATGGTAAGTGTAGGATTGACCTAAGTCTTGTGGAAGAGTTTGAGCTGGAATATTCCCGGACGATGGTGCATAAGAACTTCCGGATGAAGCTTGGGCCGAGGCGTACTGTAATAAAACAATCATTGGAAAATCAAAATTTAAAATATGCATACACCCATAATTATTTCACAAACAATTTTCCACGAGTAAATATACAATGATTATTATTGTTGATGGAAAATACCGTGAAAACTATGGACCATAATAATGATATTACATTCTATATAATATAACTTTAGGTACGTAGTAGTCTTTTCGCTTAAAAAGTGACTTGATATGAAAAATAGTAGCAAATGCGGACCTAACTAATGTTTATCCTATGCTGAGCTCAATGAAAATATTTTCATACCGAATTGCTAAAAGAAGGAGAATTATCAGCGGAAGGAGTGTAGTCAAAAGAATTGGAGCCAGCACTGAATCCCGTTTGTCCAAATGGTTTGTTCTGATTTTGTGCATAGTCGAAGCCAAAAGGAGCAATATTATTACTGCCACTGACTTCTCTTGCATTAGAGCTGCTCGCAACGATTCTAGGATTCAAATCAACAGAACTTGGAATATTACTTGAACTGCTGTAACTAGCCGAACTTTTAAAGTCGGACGAACTTGGCACAGAATCAGTAAGCGGAGAAAATCCAGAAGACTGTCTTAGAGGATCTTTGTCAGCTAATGCAAATTGGCACAGTCCAGCAATTAATAGCAGACCACATTTAACAGGCCAATGCTTTCTGAACTGAGTCATTATGGATAAATTATCCTAATTCGATCCTTATTTTGGTTCTAATCTAAAACAGAACTCTGTTAGTTGAAAAAACTAGGGATTTTCAGAATGATCACTATTTACTGTAAACAATAAGGACTGAATGGTTTGCACAGAGGAGGTCTGTGCTTGTTGAGGAGGGAAGGGAGTTTCTACCAAAACTTCTTGTTGATGTGAGAGACAGGTGGCTTTTATACAATTGCCAAGTTCCGTCCATTTCTATTGTAGATGCTTTTCAACGTTCTATTCGAGTCAAGTCGGATTATAGTCAGAGAAAGAAATGGAGAGAGACAAGACCATCCATACTTAACGAATTGCCAGATAGATACCGATATCTACCTATGTAATGCGAAATTTTTGAAATGGGGGTTATCAGGCTTGGCTGATCCACTGATGCTATTTCCAAGATCATAAAGGTTAATTGAATTCCTTATGCTTCCTCATTGTTCTTTGGTGTGTTAAGACCTTATAGATTCTACTGAGTTCAGCAGCCCACTCATATTATCAAACCTATATTGAAAAATCCTAAGGTGGGTCACATTATTCCATGCTGGGCACCTCGGTTCATTCTTTCAGACTATAGTAGATTCAGATTTAGACCTATATTTATTCATGTGGCTAATAGTAGTGTGATACTTTGAGCTAACCTTCCATATCAATGCAGGATCTCTGCCCTCGTCATTTTTAACTCATCAATATTCTTCTGACGTTTGCCCTCACACACATGCCATGTGTGTCTCTTGTCAAATCTTTCATTCTTCTATTTTCCTAAGAACCGAGAACGTTTACATTCGAAATGAATCTTCTAATTGGTATCTACCTAAAGAATTCTGAATTTTGTTTTCTCAAAATTTTGTCGGGTGTACAGCTAGGTCGTTTGTGAAAGTACCTAAGAAAATTTAACATCTGACTGAAGTACAGAAGCCGGATACGTGACATTAAAACCACAAGGAAAATTGTTCATGTTTTTCCATTGTCACTGAATCCATTTTCTTCAATCATTCTCTCTCGTCTGTCTAACCAAGCTCAAGAGGGATGACATACATTTGAATAAGGAAGAATGGAGTTATCTACGATATCTGATTGGTTCGTAAGGAGTGGAGTGAAACTAAACACATAAAAGTATGTATCAATGGATAAGTGGCAACGGATGATGCATCATTTGCTAATGCACACCTAATATCAATAAGTATCTTCGCAAAAAATAGGTACTTATCGTACTCTCATAAAATACAATGCTGTACATATTAGTTACTATTCTTACTAACAATTGTATTGTATTAGGAAAGGATGGGCTTCACCATCCCATAACAATAGAGTCGTAAAGATGCGTTTCATCCTTATGAACTTCAATTCAACAGTAGCAAATACGCAAAGTACAGGAGGAGTATCAGATTGCAAATACCTTGCAAGATTATTTCAGGTAAATAGAAAGTAGGAATAGGATACCATTTTACACGGTAATGTACAGTTTTCACATTAGCCGAATGTTTTTAGGTACCAAATAAAGTTCTTTAAAATATGTTGGGGTAATCGTAAAGTAGTTTTACGACTCTACTCCTCGAAAATAATTAAATACAAGACAGATCGCATCGTTGTGCTATACAAACCTTAAGTGTAGATGAAAATAACAACTTCCAGTCTCTTCGAATGAATAAGGTATATCGTTGATAAAATTTTCTCTTCTTTGGTACATCCTTGACAGTTGTAAATAGTTAGTTTTTCTGTAGTTTTAATTTTTAGTGTTATTCTAGTGAATACAGGCGGATATTTAGTGGTATTTTACAACCATTTTCTAATTTTTTCCAGTTTCCTTTGTTATTCCAACGAAGTTAAGTGTGTAGCTACTAAAATCGCAAGACATTACCAAAATCCAAACATCCTTTGGTAAAATTAAGTTTTGAGTTAAGTTTTCTTTGTTGATTAATATTCAGTTTTACAGTCAGTCTTCCATATTTGTCAACCTATCGTCAGTGTCATCGCAAAGAGACATAAGTTAATTCGGTAATGTGGTTTTGTCTCAACGATTGATAATAAGTTGTACAGTCCCGAGACATTATGGATTTAAAAAATAAATATTTTCTTTTGAATAAGTATTTCATGTGGTAAATATAATTTAAGGAAAGTTTCGATTCATTTTTCGAATTTGTTTCCTTGAAGAACTAGGAGGTTTCCGTTTTGGACGAAGATTGAGAATTATTCGTTTCATTTTCTGTAGAAACTCTGGAGAATTCTTTGTACAAATCACAAGTATACTTGGCACATTTTAATTGTGATTCAGGTTGGAAACTAGAGTCCATGTAGGCTCTCATTCCTCGTCTCCATTTTTTGGAAAGGTATGTCTCCGTCTTCTCAAATACTCTGTAAGAAAATAATACATTTATTTATAAGAATATTTAGATCGCTAGATGTTTATCTTGTCATGAAAAAATTTATTTTTAAATTGTAGATTTTCTCACCCAGTAATGACTTTGTCGACGTACGAGCCGTGGCTCTTTTTACTGACTTCACAAGCAATTCTTTCAATACATTCTCCGCTAGTAAGAACATCCTGAGCGAGCTGGATACTATTGGAAACTTTATCAGATACCATTTGTCCAAAGGATTCCGTTTGAAGTGTACGTCCTTGGGGATTAGTGGGGATGGTAATCACAGGGATGGGGATGAAGAGCAAGAGAAGAGGCAAGAGGAGTAACAATGGCAAAAGCAAAGGAAGGAGAAGAGGTTTCAACAATTTCAAAAGAGCTAATAATCCTAATCCTCCCAATCCTTTAAGACCCTTCAATCCTAGGAGACCTGAAATTAGGTAACAGAATAATTAGTACAAAATTATTACTTTGTATGCATGAATTTAGTTTCTTTGATAAAAAAAATACTTACCAGCAAGTCCTCCTAATCCAGCTCCATCGAATCCCAGATCATCGTCGGTGTAACCTACAGAGGGTTTCAGAAAGGAATTGTTAAGTTATTAGACGCACAAGTAAATGATGCATTTTTATACGATAAATAGCTGTCAGAAGTCACAACGAGCAAGACCAGAGGGATAAAGATTTTAAAGGTCAGTAAAAAAGTATTAAATTCAGTTCAAATTGAACAACTGATTTTAAAAAACAAACATTATTATCGGCATGGACAATTTTCATCATGTAAGGTGCATGAAAATAAAGGCGGTTTTACCCAGACTGTCATTTTTGAGAAATATTAGAGAAAAATTGGTTTGTGTGTGTGAACCAACAAAGTTAGTGTTTAAAAGATTCTGCAAGAAAAGAAACTGTTAGTCAGTTAGTCCGTAAAATAAAAGTTTGACAAATAAAAAGCCTTTTTATGTACCTGTGGTGTCGCCGTATCCGCCACCACCGGCCTGAGCAGCAGGATAATGATAATAATAGTAAGTCATGGATCCCTGACCGTTGTTATTTCCAGGGGCTCCATATCCTCCAGCTGATCCCGTGGCAGGAACACCGTACTGCCCACTAGCAGCTACTGCTTGTCCTCCGCCAGTTTGTCCACTGTAGCCACCTTGCGGTTGTCCCGCCGCCTGAGTGTAGGAATCTCTGTTTTGAGCATACATCAGAGGAGCGGATCTAGAATTAATATTCGAGGTCGTCGGTGCGAAAGAAGTTCGGGGATCCTCAACAACGATGCTCTTGGCATTTTCGTTTCCCATCACCGCCACAGACGCTGAAGCAGCCCCAACCATCAGGGCTAGTACTCCGACAAAATAATACGTCATCTTGCCTACAAACAAAGTTACAAAATTGAAGTATGTAAATAATAATCTTCTCCGAGGTATATCGCATTGTTTACTAAACATTCCAATCAACAAACTATTAATAGTTTCGTGATGACACATGAGACCTGTATTAATAACTGCAAAAGGCTGTTGATAACTAATTTGCCGTCCTATTTTCAGGTGGACAAAAAAAGATTTGCTTTAAAGGCATTGTCGCCCAAAGGCGAATGGCACAGGACAAAAACATCTTAAATGAACTACAAGATCACTTTGTTATTTATACTTAGACAAGCGAGCACAGTCTCACACTTCCTTTTCGCTCTTCTATCTTTCTATCTATGGAATACAATGAAATTGTAACGCCCTGAAACTGTGAAGAATCGAGTGCTGACAGACAACCGAAGAATAAAGAAAATCTTATAAAATAGCACATTGCTATATTAATGCGTAGATATATATAATATTCTGGAATAATGACAACATTTTAGATTGGAGTAGGCTTAATGGATTTCATGTCTGTGAGAAAACTCTGCAACATGATAAAAAATACTCCCAACGTGGGAAGGAACCACAATCACAATTTTGTAACTCGGGATTTCAAACTACAAAAGGCTGTCACTTGCAATATTTTATTTTTAGAGAAATAATGGTCTGATATTGATAGTTCTTTAGACATATTCTAAAGAAATCTAACAGAAACAGAAACAAACTCATTCTGCAAAATATTTTATCTATTTCCAGAATAAAATCCATGTTAGATAGAAACCATTTTTCGGCATATTTATGACTACAAAGAAATCAGATTGGTTTTGCATTCGTCGCAGAAAGTTACGAATCTGTAAAAGTATGGACTATACTAATATTTAATTAGCTGGGACTTAATATTAATTCAACAGCACAAAAGCAGAAAATTAATTTACGGACAGATTTAGCAGTTTTCATTGTCCTCCATATATTTTATTACTTTCATACTCGTACTTAAAATAATTTTTAGAGCAATCTAATCAACAGATTCCCAAAAACTAAAAACGTAGAAATGAATTCTAGATATACTACTTGTAGTCCTTTATACTAATTCTCCTTCTAAAATTCTCTAATTCTTAAAATTCTTTATATGTACTATCTAACTTTAGTCTAATTTAATTACTGCAATTTCATAGCTTTGTAAATTACTAATAGGAAAATGGAGGGCTAATGTGCTTACGAGTAATTTAGGTTATTCTATAACGCTTCTTGATGACAATATTATTCTTAAATATTTCTTTCTTCAAGACAATAAATTTTTAGCATTTTTTAAGGTTTTACAGTTACCTATCATGTTTATAATGATGCAAAATCTTTTGCATGCTTTTCTACAATTACTTTGTGAAACATTCCTAAGCCCAGCTTTTAAATTGCAAAGAAATTAGTGTTAGCAATATAACTGATTGTTGCTTACATTCTTTCATATTTCCGGATTCAATTCATCACTATCACTTAATTCTCAATTAAATTCATTCCTATAAAAGCTATAATGGAAATGTGTACGCAAATGAGGTACACCTTCTTAATTAATTATCATTACTACTACCTAAACGATTTTTAAGTATTATCATACAGTATAACGACTTATGGCATGAAAGAAAGAATTTTGAAAGCTGTATTTTTGACTAAAATGGTAATAACAATAAGTAGGTCCAATATTTTAAAAACAATCATGAAAATAATGGATCTGTATTTCTCTCGTAAAACATAAAGCTTAGATATGTTTTTAAAAAGTTACGGGTATTTTAATATTATAATTTGAGCTTACCTTGAGATATTTGTTGAGTATCAATTCGAAAAACAAACAGTCTCGTTCCACAAAGTTAAAAGCACAACTGATGCACGAAGTGTTCACTCTTGCTTGGCAATAACGATACAACAGTAGCTAACTAAATTGTTGTTAGCAGTTAAGAAGACAGGTGTTGATGAAGTAAAGTGAGATTAGTACAAGATTAGATCACAGATAGAATGATAAGAAAATAACTCGCCAAGAGGTTTTGATAGAATGAGTCGCGATTTTAAAGCCGGCATGTCTTTTATAGCGTGTGTTAGGAGTTCCTATTCCTGCAATCTACCTTGTTTTAGAGATACACGTCTCAAGTCTCAAAGATCAGGGTAGCTCTTCCCATTATACTTTTCTCAAGCTATATTTACTACACTACTATCTCATTCCTCCACCCTCAGACAAATCTCATCCTAGATATCTTACTTTTGGTCTATCATTTTTTGTAATCTCTCAATCTACATTTTTATGGGATATTCAATCAACAACGTAAACATTGTAATGTATCTGTTTAAGCAAGCATTATAAGCAATAGATGGTTATTGTACATTTTCTAGTTTATAGTCGGGAAAACTAATAGAAGATATTTGCCGTAAATAATGTCATGGTTTAAGCCTTGATATTGATAAACTGCCTTAATGTACTGCGTTATGGTTAAAATGCCAATTTTAAATTCATGTCCACAGTTTTATTGTATCCACACCGTTACCAAAATTCCCACACGGTGAAAATTCATAATTAAAGGATAATTGCAGATTACTTAGAGAAAATTGCAGTTTATTACCAAAATGTTGCTAATTCAGATAATTAAATGAATTTGTAGTAAGTTTGTAATTGAAATATAATAGTACCAGAAGGCAATTGTTTTTGGGGATTGTTTCTTTGAATTTCATTGGCATTTTAAGTCAATAATAGTGGAAGCAGATAGATCTCTCTTTTCCAAATAGAGATTTTTTGAATAAAATAGCTTTTGTAAGAAAATGAATGAATTGAAGTGATAAAATGTTTACATTTTCTTATTTGTTGTGTACACAGAGGACAAGAGAGTCTAGTGGAGTAGGTTCTTAGGTATGGGGTTATTGTCGTGCATTTTCTAGACCGGGAAATTGGGTCATCCCATCCTAAGAAAACTTCAAACTGTCTTGATTATACATACATAACATTAAAATCAGACTTACCAAGCTAGAGGTTTAGTGTACACCACTAAAACTTCACACTTACACCTTTCTTTACCATTTCAGATTGATTGTCAAGCTTTTCCTTATTTTATGGCATTTCATTTAATTCGTCATTTTATTTCATTCCCACATGCATTCCATATTGAATCAATTCGAAATACTTTTCATCTTCTTTTCTAATATTTGCACTTGAAATAACCAATGCCAAAAGATTTGCGGCAACTGTAAATGTTATGGAGGTTTTCCAACATTAGTTTCTAATTGAAATCTATTTTCTCCTACTATCACTCATTTTTTAAGGCTCAAATATTTTATAAAAACCATCAGAAATATTTCAGATACTAAATACCACTTAAAATAAAGTTCTTTCCTACATGGGATAATGAAATTCGACAATAAACTTGCCTTAATTTACTTTTGTGCTTTTCTCTACCTTAATTAGAGCAGTGAACTTTTGTATGCTTAGAAATTCTTTTCAGACAAGAGCACCAACTCCTTTCCTTTATTTCCCTTCGCACTGTTTGTTTTGCATGTGGATCTTTCATTATCTTTTAACTATAGTCACCTTGTCAGAAGTTTGTCAACAAAGGAAAAGTGTATAATTGTATATCTAGTATCGTTTTGACATGCGGATATTTCAACACAGCATCAAAAAAGCATTCAATTAAAAACATGGCTAAAAAAGAGTTACTAATTAGAAAAACACTACCTACTCCACTTTTCCTGCTATCTATGCCATGAAAATAAGAATAATGAAAACGAAAGAATAGATATCTAAATTCATTTCGTCCAATTACTGTTGGTGTAATAATAGTATTAGACATTCACAGTCTCTCTGTCTATTGGGTTTCTGTGTCAATGTCAATGTAACACAGTAAATACACTTATTCGTTGTACACGGTTCATTTAGAATATTTTTTCTTTCAAAAAGTTCAATGCATGCAATAAAATTGCAAACCATAAAAACACCAATTAAATCATAGCAAGATACACAAACTGAAATTTAAATTGTGCCAAGAAAGGTAATAAAAACAGTCCTTTCGGTTTGTTCATAAATTAAATCCAATATCCTGCAGTGTTTGGTATACCATTGAATAGCACGTTTGATTTTACCTTCTATAGGTAAAGTAACGGCTAAAGAATTCAATGATATTAAGTGCCAAATCCTCCCACACTTATTTATAATTTTATTTCCTGGTAGGTATCTTTGGTTAATAGCTAGTTACTCGCACTATGAATCTCTTTAAGGTAAAAAACTAGGTTAGAGTAGCAAAACAGTCTAAGAATATATCTACGAGCCTATTTTACTTTTACCCCACACAGAGCAGTGCATGAAGGCAGGTATTCAATCTCTTTTGTTTTACCTCTTCTTTTCTGTAAAGTCATTTCAAGCACAAAAGCTTCCTATGACGGATGGTGATCTAACTAAGAAAATACAAACGATGACTTTCTCAGTAAAAACGTAAGTTACTCTTGAAAATGACTGGCCGCGTGACTGACTGAGCTGAAAAGCTACACTCTGCATCAGAACCAACTCAGGACATGACATTTGACTTTCTTGTTTTCTTGCTTTGTTTGCAGACGAGAGTTACTTGCAGTGTCATTGTAGAATCTTCACCTACCCGGAACGAACCATATTAATTGTGACACATACTATTCCGAATGGACAATATATGTCCATAATGTGAAACCTGTGAATCCATTTGAATATTACTCTTGTTCAATTTCATTTTCCGTAAAATTCTTACCTATTGATTGATGCTAAAACCAATATTTAAAACAGAGCAATTTATTAAAATCCTCTAATCCATAGTAGACAGGTTTGGTCTTGTAGTTGAGGACAAAAATCAATTTGCTAGAGTAGAACAAATTCACCTTTGTAATACAGGTGTAAAAATAGTTTTGTTATTTCGTAGTATTTAGTCACTCATCAGCTTAAATCTTCTCGTGATGCATTTTATAATTCCAATATTCAAGACGGAAACGTAAAACAAAGTTGCAGAGTTGTAAATTATTTATTTTTAGATGCTATGCTAAAAGTCGACGGTGGAATGTATGACTAATTGTGTCTTACAGGCATTTTGATTATAGAATGCCATATTGGTTTCGCACTCATTTAGGTAGTTACCTAAAGTCATCTGTGCATTTTCATAAAGTAAATTAGGTACTCAATCATCTTACTAAGCATAACGAGGAACTAGTAAGAAAGATGATAGTGCGTTCGTTGAAAATGTATTGATAATTGAGTGGGCAACTCCCTTTTGGTAAATAATGTCTTCCGTTCTCCATCCACACGTTTTGTCATGTCCTGAACATATTTTACCACCCTGCAACAGTAAGACGGAGCGTTAAAAATTGACCTGAATCTTAATCTGTATTATAATATAGAGATTCTTTAGAGTTATAATCATTTTATATGTATAGCTAATATCTGCAGGTGACACATTGTCGGTTTCAGTGCCAAAGCAAAGAATTACATTGATGTTCCCTTTTAGTATAATGAGATGCGTGTTAACGATCTACAATCTACATGCAGTCAAGTTACGCTCACTCAGTCCTAATCAGTTTAAGTGTTAAGATGACAATTAGTAAACTTCATCATTCTAAACGTATATACACTATATCCATACATTTAGACTTGAGAATCATTTATATCTCATTTTTGGAAATCGGTCAATGGGCTATCTTTATAATGTGTGTAAGAATACCGAGAGTAATCAAGCAGCTATTAGTTTAGGTATATAATCTGACTCTGATAGGCTTATAAAAAGATGTTGAAAGGCTAAATGCTTAGTTCATTCAGCTTCAATAGAATTTTTATAGACATCTGATGCTAACAGTGCTAAATTATATTATTAAATACCCCCCGCTATGAAGTCGCTCTCAATTCAACCATTTTTTACTATTACACACGTCCACTGACTAAACTACAACAATCTCACGTTTCAGAAGAAAGGAGGCTATTTTTACCTGATGCAATGCTGACGGTGAGTTAAACCTTTGAAAGATACCCAACCTACCATATTGGGATTTGCTTGTATCATACTTTGAAAATCTTGGCCAAATCTAGTTACTACTTTTGTATACTTAAAACGTATACATTGTAATTCGTACACTCTGCACAGAGTCAGAGTCACCACGCACTCTCCCTGCGTTATGTATCGAATCAACAAAATTGACATGTCATTTACTGCTTGGGAGTTCCAAATAAGAACTGGATTTTTATTTCGATAGTATGTAATCCACTTTTCCTCCCTACAGTAGTATAATGAATCTTTCATCATACTATCAAGATATAAATTGAATCCAACATAGGAAAACAATACTGGTTTGACTGAACTGAAAATTAAGACAGCTGAGATGAATATCTGCTTAAGGATGTCAATGAATTGAGACAAGCTGTTTAATGACACTGAGAATGAAAGATTGACGATCAACAAATAGCTATATCTAACGCCGTGTAAATTCTGTGTTTTCATGTGTACACATTAACCACGTGCTTTTGCATGAACATTGCAGCTACTTATCGTGTTTACTTGTATGTTATGTTTCATCTCACGCTACCCATTTGTAGTAGTAGGTGCCTGGTATAATAGCAATAGTTAAGCCTCTGATAAATCCATTCAAGAGAGTATTCATAAAGTGTAATCATGTAGTAGAAAAATTTAGTTTTATTACTCATCAAAATTTTATGATCCTTCGAAGAGACTTTTAATGTCTGGTTATAAATTACAAATTGGGCATAGGCATATACAAATTACTTTATTCAAGCCAGTTTGCCATAAAAAAGACAATTTTGAATGATGTTTACGGAATTATCTTCTTTAGTTTCCAATTCAGCTCTTGTTTGAAGCAAATCTATCTGTATCAGAGCACTGGCACTACGCAAACAAAGTCGAACTGATTTTAAGCGGTAAATGCAAATTGTTATGACCAAAATATTTGGTGTAAACTTAGAGACTTAGTTTTTGAGTTTTGGAAATTATATTATAGATTTTTTCGAAAGTTTAATATCATTTTTACCTAGATATGTGTGTAGGTGAATAGTTTAGTCGTTTAGTGTAGAATTTCCGCGTAAGGTAATGTAGAGAAGAAAATGAAGTACCCTGACGAGTTTCAGTTTGTTAAATCCAATAAAGGTCATGATAAACTTGTGTATGAAAATTATGTGTACACATTACAAACGAAAAGAGAGACATATAGAAGTTGGCGTTGTGAAAGACGAAGACAGTGCAAGGCTAGAATTGATTACGATGAAAAAACTTCGAGAATCAATAAAGGACTTTGGAAACATTCGCACGAAGCTGACCCAAACAGGTAATTCAAAAATGCCCTAATTATAAACTAAATCCATGTAAAACAGATTTCTTCCCAAGTATTTACAATAAATTCACTTTTTTGGATTTTCTAGAATTGAAACGCTACGAGTTAAAGCTGAAATGAAAGCTTTAGCCCTATTGGATAAAGAAGCAGATGCTGGTTCAATTTTTCGAAAAGCCACGGAAAATTCATCACCAGAGGTTGTTAAAAAGCTGTCTGCTGACGTCTGCAAAAGGAATATAAATCGCTTTAAAACAACTTGTACCTTGACTCATAAAATGTTGTCAAGTGCAGATTCTTTTGAAAATCCAGAATATGTAGAAAACTCCGAAGTAAAACCAGATGATATTAAAGATGTGCAAATCAAAGAGGAACCTGATGTAGAAGATTTAGAATTTATTAGCAGAAAGGTAAAAATATATGTTTCTTTGCATTGTTATGATACTTAAGGTTTAAATAGTCTATATTTCTCTTCGATTGCACAGGCAAAGACTGTTATTACTATCTTTATGTAATTCACAATCAAAAAATCTACTAATGCACTCATAAATTGTTTGTATACCTACTTTAAGCTGTATTGTACTTTGTGTACTGCGTTTAAGGTATTTATAAATTGAATGAGAGTGCATAATAGATCTTCTTCACGCTCGCATGGTCTGCCTAGTGCCCTCAAATTCGTCTTCATGTCAGAAAATGCAACACAAATTAAAGTACACTAAACTATTTACCCAGGCAGCACTATTTACATTTAACCCCATGTGGTGTGGTTTTAAAATGTTTCATTGTTGAGGACATTGTACCAATCTTCTTTCTTTTTATACTTCGTAAAAGTTTTATTACAACGTAGGAGATGAAACGCAAATGCAGCAGCTGCGTTGTATAGAGATTTTAAGATTTCTTCTCACACTAAATGACCAACACTAACTAGACGGATGTTAAAAAGATCATGCAAAAGTCAATGTACCAATACAACTTCCACGCAACTAAACGGTAGCCCTTGTCAAATTAAATTCAGAGTTGCAATTTAGTGCATTTTAACATTCATGGGCAGAAAATGGATACATTTTATTTACAAATTAAGTTTAGTGGTTACGCTGCATTTATTACTTACTAAATTAGTCAAGCTGATGTAATAAATGATATACCCCTAGCAATTAAACAATACTAACTGATTCATCATAATTCTAAACGGAAATTGCAAAAATAGGTCATTGGTCACTCCCACCCACGAATATATAAAAGTGCGTTTATATTTATACTGGTTTTTGAATCGTATCTATTTGAATTGAAGTTGATTGTGTTTGGCATGTTTTATTTAGTGGTAGATACTACGTGCAAATCAAATTGCGTATCAGATAACTAACTATTTAAACCAGGCATGATAATCGGTTTTTGAAAACAATACATAAAATAACATCCCCCATCTTATTGTATTTCTTATCTCACCTATTTGTTGCACAGATAAATCGTTTGGAAAGAAATTAAATAAAGATTCCTTTGCAATTTAACAGTATGAATGAAGTTTAAGATTGTTTGAAGTGAATCTGTCTTATTATTGTTATTATTGTTGATTGTGGAATGAGAAAATGAATGTGGCAAAGTAGGTGCCTTCTTTTAAGGTCTGAAGTCTGAACTTCACCGAAAGAATAGCAAAAGATAGTACAGAGTCTGTATTTTCTTTAGCAACAACACTCGATGTCAATGCTACAAATGTAGTTAATGTACAGATTGTCATTGGAGTGATAGCCGTGTAGGTTTTGAGTTTAATGTAGTACGTAATATGATCCTGGTCACAGTCACGTTAAATGTAAAGTTGATTAGGAAGATGCATAGGTAGGGACATTAAGACAACAGCTGAGATTTATTGTAGTCAACTGCAAGAGGATTTATAAAGGTGAGCTAACAATGGTTGAGATACATTGATGGAAGTGGCAGGTGCGTGTGCCAGGCCAAAGCAAAAGTTGAGTGAGTGTTTCATTGTTGGGCGAGTAACTGATGTTGATTGTAATAGCAATGTGTCAGTGACAATAGAAAGATAGAAAGAACGAAGCTTGTAGTCACTGAATGAGAAGAGCATCCGCTAGCCATTGTCCATTTCTACTTCATTTATCCATCTCCTACTTGAATTCAATAATTTAATGTTGTTGCTTGTGATATGATCCAGGATGAGTTGTTTTTCATCCTTCTTCGTTTCATCTCCTGGCCGTTTGGCCTTACTTTTTTGTAAGTCTATTTATACGTATACTCCTTTTTAGCTCGCCTGAATAAGGCAGCTTATAGAACCACACAGTCTGTCCGTACGTCCGTCCGTCCGTCCGTACGTCCGTCCGTCCCCACGATAACTTTCGAAAGCAATGACGGATATTGACCAAACTTGGCAAAAACAATGCCTATGGACCACTGACGATCCCTATTGAATTGGGGGTAAAACGGTCCATTGGTTACTGAGATAACGCGCGCTCACTTTGTCTTCATTTTGATAGTCAAATGGAAAATTTGGCATTAAATGGACATTAAAATGTTCAATGGTGTTTCCTATAAATTGTTAGCGGGATAGTATAAAATATTTCAATCCGCTTCTACCAAATTTGATATTTTATAATAAAGCCAATTAAACCGGAAAATAAATATTAGAAGACGGATAAAAATTTATTTTGGATTTTTATTCAATTTTATAGTAGAATTTCCATTTTTTGATTTCCTTTAAATTTAAATAATCATTATTAAACGATTTTAATTTTCTGTAGATTTTAATACTCATAATCAATCAAGATTAAATATCTGTTGATTTTCATAGTCACAATAATCAATTTTGATTTTCTGTTGATTTTCATAGTCAACATTAATCAATTTTGATTTTCTGTTGATTTTCATAGTCAACATTAATCAATTTTGATTTTCTGTTGATTTTCAGTCAACATTAATCTATTTTGATTTTCTGTTGATTTTCATAGTCAACATTAATCAATTTTGATTTGCTGTTGATTTTCATAGTCAATATTAATCAATTTTGATTTTCTGTTGATTTTCATAGTCAATATTAATCAATTTTGATTTTCTGTTGATTTTCATAGTCAACATTAATCAATTTTGATTTTCTGTTGATTTTCATAGTCAACATTAATCAATTTTGATTTTCTGTTGATTTTCACAGTCAACATTAATCTATTTTGATTTTCTGTTGATTTTCATAGTCAACATTAATCAATTTTGATTTGCTGTTGATTTTCATAGTCAATATTATCAATTTTGATTTTCTGTTGATTTTCATAGTCAATATTAATCAATTTTGATTTTCTGTTGATTTTCATAGTCAACATTAATCAATTTTGATTTTCTGTGAAGTTTCATAGTCAAGATTAATCCATTTTGATTTTCTGTTGATTTTCAGTCAACAATTATCAATGTCGATTTTCCGTTTATTTTCGGTCAGCAATTATTAATTTTAATTGTATGTTGATTTTTCAAGTGATATAGATTCGTTTCCCTATAATATCAATGTCTGAATTTTTATTATGTCTTATATATATATATGTCGTACAGATTTATATAAAGACTCAGTTCTAAAAGTTTGGTCAAAATCCGTACCCTCGGTTTTCTGTTACGTCCGAGTACTTTTTGTCTACCAAAAACTGCACACGGCAACCTTTACTCAGGCGAGCTTCTGTTACGGCTTGCTGTAGGTTTTTATCCTATGATCGATGACAAGAAATATTCTTTTCAATGCGAAAGTAGGTATGTAGGTATCTGTCTTTTCTCTAGGCGAGGATACTTAATATAACGCTAGTCTTACTCATATGCATGTGGAAATGAAATGGTCAACATTTCTTGGAGTTGCATCTTTACATCGGAAATTGACCGCGGGCAGACACATTTAATGTGCTTATCCTATCCATCTTAGTCTTCTAACGTTGGTTGACCGGCTTAAGACGAAAATTTTGACTGAACTTTAAGGAGAACGGACATTATGCAAAATGAAGATGAATCTGCATATTATTATCAATTTCTATTTTAAATACACAATTGATATTTGTGTCGGTTAACAGTCTTCATGTCTTACGCAGATAAATAGTTACTACATTAAGGCTTGATGTACAAGTAGATAATCATGGTATAAGCGTATGTATAAAGTTATCGAGATTCATTTGTAAATAGCCTGAAACGTAGAACCGGCCTATCTAAAGTAATTCTTTCCGCATGGACGTCAATAACCTTGCTCTTCAATGACTTGGTACACTTTATAAATGGCCATTTAATCCAAACGCAATTTTATTCAGCTCAAAGTTTAATTATCCTTTTTACCTGGGAAGAACTAACTTTAATCTTCAATTGAATGTAGCACAGACGTATTTAAATTTATATACAAATTAACCTGCATATAGAAAATAGCAATCAAGGGACAGCTTGACAATCCACTCACTTAATTTCCTGGCTAGTGTATAAATTGTAAACTTATTTTACAGATTTGTTGAGAATCCGTTTCAATAATACTTTTGATGGGGCAATTTAATTGGTTAAGCCTTTGTTTCTTGGTGTAATTTTCATATTATTTTCTCGCAAGTTATGACATATCTTTAAGAATTGATTTTTGATCGTTTCCGTTTTGTGCTTAAGAAAAATGAACATTTTTCACCGACCACAAAGATTCATTGTCATCCATGCATTTACTACACTATTTATAATTTTACACTCTTAAGACGATGGTCAATGGTGCCTTTTATTTTCTGTAGACATTTGAGGTTTTGGATTTTACATGCTTTTCGTCTGTATAAGTGTATCATTGTAGACTTTGGGTTTAGAAAGATAAATGTGGTGGGATTTGTTGCTTGTTTAGCATATTTTTAGAAATACCTGTGTGTACCTTCTTAAATTGTCAATCTTTACGGAGTGACTTTTGGTTATCTTGTAACCACTGATAGAGGATAGTAGAATAGGATGAGATGAGGATGACGGGAGAAATAAAGTTTGCTTTACTTTGATTTGAATGTAATGTGGAGCGTATCAAATTGTAAAGGATCGTGACGCTCTCCACAGCCAGGTTGATTTGATTTGACTTCGATGTTAAAATATGAAAAGATGTACTTGACTCCCAAGCAAGTGGAATGGAGTACACAGCACAGTACGCTATCAATCAGGCTCTGTCTACTGACGAAAATGGACTTTTTTATGCACTTCGTCCGTAGTAAACATGTGGGTCACTCTTTTCTATTCTCACATCATCACCAAAACATCAACACACTATATATTTAGCTGGTGTAATGTAAACTATTTCTAGGCTCTCTTCGTACTGTCCCTTTGTTTCCCTTGTCGTTCTCGTCAGCAAAAAGTTGTTATAGCTTGGCTTTCATTCACCCATAGCCTCAAGAGATTTCTTTACAAACCGGAGACTCTATTTGCGTTTTATTTCACTGGTGACGTGTAATTACTATTATATCTGTAATCCTAAATCCTTAAGTATTCTTTTACTTCAATGAATTAGATGCTTTCACATTTAAAATAATCCCAAGATTTCAACTGAATTATAGACATGTGCCTAAAATTGTTTCCAAATGCAAAAGTTACAACAAAAACCTGTGAAAGTTATTGAAAATATAATATTTTGTTAACCATAAATTGTATATGCAATTTACGTAATTCATATTTTTCTGAGAAAACAATTTTCTACATCAACCTTTGAAATACAATAGCAATACGTTCATTCCAAAAACTCAAAATTTTTTTTGGACTAGAATGATTCTATTTTAGGCAGAAGTCATTATTCCTTTTCGACCACTAATTTACTTTTCGAGGATTCTCCTGCAGGTGTTCGTAATTTGGCTTATGCAGGCATGAAATTTTCACTTGGCTATCATTATTGTATTTATTGCTCATAACGTAATACTACGTAGTTATAATATAGATTTCTCATGTCACACGGTCAGATAGGTCATAGATTTGCATCCTTGACTGAGTTTGAATAATGAAATAAAACTCAACTTCTGCGTCATTCATGCGTGCTTGCAAGTGGCTTTGACATGAAGGAATAGTACATATAGCAGGAGATACAATAACAAGGTGACATGAAAGACATGACAGGGTGACGTGATGGATTCCGTTTTCCCATTATAGTTAAGGAATAACTATTGAAAGATTGGATCGGCGAATCGTAGGGAAGTGTAAGTTGTTTGTTGCATTGACGTATTCGTCGAATCTTTAGAATGCGAATGTCTATAAAAGGTTTAATGAGGTTCATGAATTTATACTGAATTATATCCTGTTTCTAGAGCAGAGAAATTCTCTTTGATGTCAGGTGGACAAGATAGCCACGCCATGGTTAATTTGGCAGACTGATTCATGCTTGTGTAGGCATACTGCCTGTAGATTAAAAATGATCTATTATTAAAGCTCATTCGCACTTGATAGCTTTTATCGAGTGATTCGGCTCTCACACATGATGAGAAACGTAGTCATAGGATATTTATATACATAGATAGAGTGTGTATACTTTCTGAGTGTGTTCCCGTGTCAATGTTGATATCACATCCTTAATGCTTGTGAAATAAAGAATGAAAGGAATAATGGAAACTGAAATTGAATAGGAAAGCGAAGCTGATTTTCTTTTACATTGGACAGGACTTTGATTAGCCTATAGTCGTGTCCGTGTCGTGATGTGACGGATGTTCCTTGATTGCATCTCTGCTAGTTTTCTCTGTGTGACAATAATGCCACAAGTTTTTGTGCAAAACACTCACTGCAGAGGTTTTGTATTTTATATTTATACAACCAGCCGGGAATATCTATACGAAAAATATGACCTGTGCTATGCATTATCTCTCACACGGCTGGCAATTATCTATATGTATTAGTATTAGATACGATTTATACCGTGAGATACGTACTCATACACCTTATACCTGTAATAGTACTGGGTATACTTACAATCATGTAATATCATATAGGTACAAAATTGTGTGCTCAAAATACCACATTTAGTTCCTGAATTGTAATATCTAGTAAAAGTAACTACAATGCCCCATTTTTCAATAAAAGTCGCAATAGACAAAATATACTGTAGTTACTGTACTGACTTACCATGGATTATGTAAAGGATATTTTTCTCTGTCATAGTCATTTGTATTACCATTATCATTTTATGGAAACACTTTGCAGTTCGCCTTAATTAAATATTCATAGTGTTGCTTTTTTATGCAAAGTATCTTAGCTAAGGGATGCCAATGCAAATGTCAAGCATAATCTGAGGATAAGTTTAGCTGTACTATTTATGTTAGCAATGTTATACTCTAACTAGCATCAATTTTAGCATAAGAGAGTATATTAAAAATATTTGTAGGCTTGTCGGTGACAAAAATTTAGAGTATAGACTTTTGTACTAGCCCATTTGTATCGTTTCTGGTGCACTTACCTGTCATGAAGGATATCCCGCCTATTAAGCAAACTCATTCAGAGTTTTGTTTCTGCACAGCTCTAAATGCTACTTTGTGTGTCAGAAAATTGAGTGTTAAAATCTCTGGAATTTATTTTAAGCAAACGTTGAACGTAGAAAATCATAATGGAATCTGCTGGCTTAAGTGATTCATTTACTGACTCGGAAATTGCTAGTGTCCTTGAGGAAGTTGCCGCAAATGCTCCTTTAAGTAAACCTACTGGGGTACTGTCAGAAAGAAATACGAGAAAAAACTCATCTGTCGTATCGGCAAAAGTACTACCGCCGGTAAAGTTTTGTATATAGAGATCAAAGTAAGTGGTAATGCGCAGCAGTAATTTTCCCCGTTAGCATTTCTGAATATGTATCGGCCTTCGGACAAAGGAGGGATGATTTGATAAGTAACTATGATAATTAAATTACATTTTTGTATAACCTAACTTTAACTTTCCCTACTGTCTTCAAACTTAAGTTGGTCATTGTCTATATACTTCATTCGGTGGTGCAGTAATAAGTATATCAGTTTTTCGTCATGAAGGATGGAGTAGAGGGCGACCTTGCGTAATCATAATTTAATTATAGTTATGTACACTATAATAGAAGATAGGTAATTATCCCAAAGTGGGAATCTAATGAATTAATTAGAAAGACAAAAGAAAAAAGGCACAATGTGGTTCATGTGTAAGTTATGGATGTAAGTGCTTAATACTAATTTTTTGTTCATATTGTAGCTTCCAAGTTTTCTCAAGTCTCAGAAAGGAAAGAAAAAACTTACGTGGAAAGGATATGTTTACAACCTGGACAGAAAGAAACCAGGAAAGCATTTCTGGAAATGTGAGAAACGACGGGTTTGTACAGGACGTGTTATTTGCAGCGAAGGTGTCGTGGAGTTGTCGAAAATGCACACACATCCTCCAGATATTACAAGGTGTGTCTTTTATAATTGCTATGTGTGGTCAGTTCATGATCTGCCTAAAAAGAAATTATTTTAACTCAGAAACGTTTGAACTCAAATTTAATTCTAGAATTAAGAGATTGAAAATACGGGAAGAAGTTCGAGATGAAGTATTGTCAACAGACGATCCTAAAAATTCGACTAAAATTTTAGAAAATGTTATGAAAAAAGTTTCTAGCGACATTTCTAAAGTTATGTCTGCTGAAAAGATGAGAAATACTATACGATACGTAAGGAAAAAGCGCCTTCAAAAGTCCTCATCAGCAGATTTGGCAAGTTGTGCCGATGAAAAGTCAGACGATGAAATGGAATTTCGTTTACCGGTATTCAGTATACGGTTTTTTGTCAAAATATTATGCTTCTGTGTTTAGGTATGCATTGTTTAAAAAATTTTCCTTGTTGCTTTTTAAAATGAACATATTTCTAGATTTTCAGGTGTGCTGGTGTGTTACAATTTAAATATACCATAACTGCCCAATGTTCATTAGCTTGAGACCTTAATTTTGCTGCTGCCTTACCGCTTACTTATGATATAATATTATGTAGAAAAGTTATTTTATCTCTTTATTCCTTGTACATTAATTTTTCTGTTCATTTTGTTTTGTAGAAAGTCCCTCAGGTGCCTAAAAGTGCTGCAAAAAAATCTAGATTTCCACCAGTACCGAGACAAATAAGAGGTAAAAATGTTTCTGACAAAGAAAATCAGAAAAATATAAAAGAAAAGGAAGAGAATGTGGAAACTATTGAAAAGGAAGTTGAAGAGGTCGAACTCAAAGACACTGAAAATGGACCACCGCCACCGCCTGTACCACTCAACCCTATATCCGAAAAATTAAGACAGCAACTTGAAAATGATTTTACACCCAAACTAAAAGAGCTACGGGATAGAATTCTTGAAAAAGTTGAACATATGATGGTCGAATTTGAAGGAAACTTTTTCAATTATATACTCTCTGTTACCGAAGATTCTGCTACTCTGCTATTAGACAGATATCAATCGCCCAATAACACCACAATTAACAGTGAAAATGATAATGATGATTCTGAAGAAGATAGTGAAAGTTCCAACGAGGAGCTGGAAGATGGGAAGGCCATCATTGAAGAAGAGGAGAGTGAAGACAGTAAAAGTGAAGATGAAGACGAAAACTGCGAAAATAGTACTGTTGTAAATCATAGTGCTCCTTTAAAAGGTAAAGGAAGAGGAAGGGGAAGACCACCAACAAAATCTAAAGAAAATCTAAAACCATCTACAAGTGTCACAGCAAGGACAACAAGATCGTCTAGCAAGATATCACAGCCTGTTATATCAACCGATAGCCCAAACACAAGAAAACGAAAACCACAACTTCCACCAACGTCTTATGATTATGATAGTACAGATGAAGCCAATTTGCCGCATAACCGAGAATCCGTTCCAAAACCAAAGATGTTACCAAGAAAGCTAAAAACTACAATCAGTGCTGGCGAATCTTCTCCAAAGAAGAAAAGGTAAAAATCATAAACATAAATGTAATGGTATACCGAGCTATGTTAATTTACGCAACAATCTTTGGACCTGTAGAAAAGTTTCATCAGCAGTTCGTAAAATATCCGCACAAAAGCCCGAAGTATCGTCCAGCATAATAAGTTTAAATTCCAGCGCTGAAGATTCTTTGCTGCCAACGACTGAGGGTGACGGCAATACATTGTTGTCCAACGTATCTATCGATGACATAAAAATGGAGAATACTAGTAACAGTAGTTCTTGTCTGGAGGAATCTCAAGAGAATACCGATGACGATTCTCAGATATTACAGGAAACTAATCCTAGTATTAATGTTGTGGAGTTATCGTCTATTGTAGGAAACGAATGTAACTTACATCCTTCCGTGGTAAACTCAATTGCTGAATAATGTTGAAAAAGTAGAGTTTTTCCCCATTTACATTTTAGCATAAGGGAAAGTAAACGAAATCTTGTCAAGTATATGATTTACATAGTTTTTGATGTTAATCGGTGACCTGTGTTAGTTTTTGACTGACTAAACCGTGTTTTACTAGTATTTTCCAATTTAATTTAAGTAATTCCAAATACTAGTCTACTATATTTACCTTCAGTGGAAGTATTGTACATACTTGTTTATTTTTACCTTTTTATTTGCAAGATATGTGTAATTGAACAAAAAATTGAATTAAATTAAATCAGGTTAAATAAAATGACCATAAAACTTAGCACTGTGGCTCAACTGTTTCTTCAGAACCGGAACAAAATAATGCCCGTTCAGCTTTTCTCCGTTTTTGTACCGCAATTTCAATCGAAATCAATTTTTCAAAATACCCAGCAGCTTCCAGAAAGTTTCCACTATTGACAGATTTGATTAAACGAGAATTAGAGATATCTTCGCAACTCTTTCCACTGCTGAATGCAAATGATACTAAAGCAGAAAATTGAGCGTCGGTAAGTTCTTGATTTGCAGTGTATTTTGTAATACATCTTTCGAAAGGCCTGAGGTCACTTCGAAGAAGAATTGTAGCTTGGTGTCCTGTAATCGGAGGTTTCAGATTTGAGCATTTTTTCCGAACTGTGTTGCAGTTGTGACCATAGCCAATAACTCTCCGTCCCTTTGTGAAAATTAATAGCTATTAGTTATTAACTGGCAGAATTATGAAAGTATAAAGAGAACTCAAAGGAATTAATGGTCATACAGTGTAAGGGTCTTCGACGATATAAGGGTTGAAACCTTCGAATTCTCGAATTAGTATCAAACCCTGCGAGTTTATTTTTCTTTCAACTGCTTCCACTCTTGGTGCTATAAAGAGATAAAAATCTCGCTCTCAATCATCAATTTATCTAGTATAGTATAAATATTTTAGAATAAGTATGTTGGTAAATCATTACTTTATACAGAACCATACCATCTTGTCCAAGTCCTAGTCCAAAGTTCAATACAAAAATCAAAATTGAGAAAACTTTCAATTTTTCGCAATTAAAACAACTCATTTTGAAAAACTGGATCGAACTTAAATATATTGTAGTTTATAAATGTAGGTTAAAATCGTAAAATGACATTCCAGCTAGCGACTGCATAATTTTGTTCACAGAAGAAAGTAATTAATAATAATCCTATACTTTCATTTCAGCACTCACTATGTTTGCTAGAATGCTTTGAGAATCGAAATCTTCAAACTGGTAATGGCTGTAATGTGTGTAGAAAAATGATCAAGTAAGTTGAAATTGGTAAGTTTGAATCGTAGAAATGAGTGGGGAATGATAAGATTATTTTTGTTCCAGTATGTTATAATACAGTTACAATACAATAATAATTGCAGTACAAACGAACAATATTCTTTTTTATTAATAGTGAAGATTATAACAACGTTACTAGTTACTATCTATTACTACCTGGTATTCGCAATTAATTCTTTACCAAATATAAACATTTGAACTTACATTCATACAAATATTTTGGCTATGTAATTACGATAATAATGTCCGAATTTTAATGATCCTTCATACATTCTACGCAAAACTGGAGTAGAACTGTTGACAATCTTTCCTTTTTTAATTACATAGGAGCACAACAAAAGTATGAACATTTTTATCCATCAATTCAATTGTTGCGTGTAGATAATTCATTAAGGAAGTTCCGGAAATCTCTCCGAAATACAGATACAGGATCAAATAAAATAATCTCGTGGACAATGCCTGATGAACATTTGATCATTAGACCGAATCCATTTGTTCCCCACTGCAAAAATAAAAAATACTTAATAAATACCTACGATAAGTAAAGGAACTATTTTATATGTAGCTAATTAGATGCTTTGTAAAATCTCATCGCACAAAATTTTAGTGACAAGTCGGAAGTTCATTAGCAAACAAACTATGCACAGTAAATTAAGTCTGTATTCATGTATCAGCAGACCTGAATTTGATTGACATTGTATACAGCTAAGTGATCTCATTAGGAGGGAATTGTTCCTACCTATTTTGTCTCCTAAGAGAACAGGACAACCAGCATGAAGCATATTTATATCCATGGATCCATCAGGATTCTCATTATACCAAAATAGAGCAGAACCCTTCACAGGTTTCACTGCCACCCCCAATATTGGAAAAACTGTGCTCCCTCCACTCTTCACTTCACTTAAATATAACATAAAGGTGGCAATACGGTCTCCCCTCGAAATTTCTGTCTCGGGCATATATTTTAGCATCTGAAACACAAAATAAAATAATTATTACATTTAGCACAAGTTCTATATGGCCTATTTTCATATTTCGTCTCAGATAAACTTATTTTACAAATGGGATAATTTTCATCACGTGTATAGTTTGCAGTGGTTTTAAGTAACAATTTCATACTTACAGGTTTTTCAAAAACATTGTCTCTGTGCGGAAGATAGTGGCTCCCAGGTAGATAACTGGCAACCTGCAAAAATTCTACCGAACTCATTGAAGATGTCTCCATTCCAGTAATCATTTTTACCTTTGCATTTAAATAACCGAATTCAGAGCTTCCAGAATCGAAAACATCATCAAAAATCCAGGTATTTGACGATGTTCGAACATTGGATTTCATCCGGAAATCACCAACTACACTTTCACCACTTATTGTAGACCTTTTAAAATTTGGTTCTGCTTTTTCAATTATTTTTTGCAGCTGATTTTCGTTGAGTACATCATGAAATTGGATAACGGGAGGATTTGTGTAGTGTACTTCAACTTTCACTGGACATAGGGTAAAATATGGATGAAGTCTACCGTTGTAACAATTGAGAGTTCTGGTGCTGCTTGTGGGCTAGAATAAAATTCAGCGACAAAAAGAAACTTTAGATTCAAATGGAAAATGACAGACAAAAGACATGAGAATAAAGATTTTAATATAACATAACCTATATTAATAGAAATAGCTAAAATGAATTAATCAGCAAAATATAGTAAATAGTTTGGAATGTGAAAAATAAATAATATTTAGAACCCTAAGTATTTCTCCTCTGCATAAAGATTCAAAATTGCTCATTATCACAGGGACATTATTTTTCTCTAACAATCTCGTCTGTGCAACTTGGCGGATCCGTTTTGGAAACATTTCACTGCGGACATTCACTAAAGCTTCGCTAAACACATACGATGATGAAGTAAATTCTTCGTTTTCGTTGCAAGTCGATGTTTCACTTTGTTTCGTTTGCAGCTTCTCGTCATGCTTTGTGCAAAAGTAATTTTCATTGATAGTTACAGAATTTGTTACGCAAAATATATAATTAAGTTAGAAATAATTTTACCTTTTGAATAATCTCATTAATTAGATCATCATCATATTCATCGCCTTGATTTTTCAATCCTTCGTACACAAAGTCTATTGCGTGGGTGTATATTTCTTGCTTATAAGCGTATAAACCTATCTCCAATAAACGATTGGATGTTAATGTACAGTTGAATAATGAATTATCTTCTGTAAACTGTATTTTATGAAATAAAATGTTAATAACCTATAATGAACAGCAACTATGGGTATTAAATATTCGTATTTTAGTTATCAGAGTGTTATTACCTCGTTCATTTCAAGATTAAATGTTTGCTTCAAATGTAGAATTGATTGCATAGCCTTGTTGAGGTCATTTACAGTAGGTAGATTATATTTTTCTGTGTAATCCTCCACTAGATTTTCAACCTTAACATTAAGGATTGATTCAGGATTTTCTTTCTTAAGTTTCCGTCCGATAAATGGCCATTCAATAACGTGCCGTCTTAAAAGACGATAAACATGTAAAGGATTTTGACTTGTCAATGACTCTTCTTCATAGCCACCAGTATATTGATTTAAAGTTTCATTGCAGCATCTGTTATAATGGAAGAAACAAAAATATATCTTAATCTATAACACTTTTTAGCATGGTGTTTCACGAAAAGGATATTCTGGTCTCCTCTATTAACATGTGTCACAAACCTTTCAATAGTTTTCCATTCTAATTCTAGTTGGTTCTCAAAGAATATCAACTGCAAACCTTTTTCATGCTGTATTAACTGTTTTAAATGATACCCTGAGGATGCGTAGTCTACGACGATATGACCTTTGACAATTAATGTATTTAAAAGCAATAAAATGCTTAATACAGGAACAACTTTCATGACAAAGTAATCCAATTATACTAGTTACTATCTATTATTATTCTGTCAAATTATTTTTGAAGTTATTAAATGAATTGTCAGCTACGTTGACTCTCGCGGTGACTATCATCAGTCTGTGTCTGTATCTGTGTTTTACGAGTTTCTGTCAACTGGGGTGTAAATTCAATCGACGATTGCCACCTAAGGTGTTGCAACCAGACAGGTCTCTGTTACTTCCAGTTTTCGGTTGGTCACGAACTTCACTAGCTAGTATTCGATTAATTAGGTGTGCACTAATTAATACGACTTGCGGAGGATTGTCAGTAGTCAGTAACTACCTTTTGTGCAAAAACTCACTGATTATCTCGATTAAGCTTTTGCAGAGTACCGTGCGTACATCTGAACATGAATGAATTCGTTATTCGAATGATTATTTGATTTGATTGAACGATTCTAGAAGCTAAAAGTAAAGGTCAACAGGTAAAATAAAAGTGATGTGGAAGAATCTATGGCTACGATTTAAAAATACATAGAGGCATAGAAATTTATTCTATGACAAAAATATTTTTGGGAAAACTTGCATTTCTTCCAAGAATACTGGTCGTAAAATGATAAAATTGGTCTCTGAAATCGCAGAACAACCTGGGTTAGGTCTGCAACGTTGAATTTCCTCATATTTCTGACTTCGAGATATTGAAATTTTACAATGATAATATCACATATTCTAAATGCTATATTAACGCATCAAGCGACGCTTTAACAAATGTATAATAGCTACTATAGTATGAATGGAATAGATACAAAATACTTTCAAAATTCCAAAATAGCATCTGAACAAATAACCAAAAAATAAATAAAGAAAATGATTTTCGGATAAACAATGTGAATAGCGAACTCTATAGGATGTATTTTATTCATGTCAGTTTGCGTTTGGTGTAAATGGTGTAAATATGTACACTTGTACGTAATCTAGAGATCTAGTTTATCAAAAGTACATATAAAAAGTGTGTATCTTCTTGGGAAATTGTAATGGCTCTTGCGATTCATTCTGTTGTCTGTAGATTTAATAGTAGTTTGAGTGTAGACATTTAGACGCTCCACCTGATAAAATAGATCTCAGCTCACCGCAACCCAAAACGCGTAATGCAACAGGTGGTCGTGTCTTGGATTGAAATATCAAATACATGGGATAATTACAAGAATACATTACATTACAAGAATTTTTCAAATTAAATCACACAAAATTATAATAATCGTTTCTTTTAAAATTTTAAGTCCTATCCTTTAGATTTTTAAAGCTGGAAAAGAAAAAAAGTAACCAAACCGTGGCCTATTGAGTATTTATTTGTGGGCAAACCGAAACCAAACCAGAAGCATTTATAAGCAACATCAAGAGAGCAGAGACGAAGAGTACGATTTCAGTTTTGCAACTAAAGGCGCGAAGCAAATACTGAGCGAAGTTCCGGGCATCGAAAACTCGAAAAAGGGGACGATTTGGTAATAATAAAAACATATAATATCCAAAGTTTTCCAGTTTTGAAACAACAATATATTTATGTCCTCTTAACATAATTTCTGTTTGAATCCCCAGGGCATATATGCAGATTTTGCAGATCTCAGCAGAATAAGCACTGATTGTAATGAATTACTTCGGAGTGGGAAGCAAAATTTCGAGCACCAGTTGCTCATTTTCTATTAGTTTTTCGCAGTCGCAATCTCAGTCACAATCTCAGCAAACACAAGATGAAGACCTTTGCAGCGGAGATGAGATACTTGACCTTTCTGAACTTTTAGTTACTGCTGCCGAAGCCGAAGAACAGCATTACTTGACCACGGGTTGCAAAAAATTGGACAAATTTTTAAACGGTGGAATCCCGTCTTTTGGTATTACCGAGTTTGTTGGAGAAAGTGGCAATGGAAAAACCCAGCTATGTCTTCAACTTGCGTTAATGGTTCAACTCCCCATTTCTTTGGGTGGCTTTGCAGCAGGTATTCATATCAGGATTGTTTCATTACTCGTTTAACGTTTATGTAGTGTCATTTATTTAGTATTTCCGCATTTATGCAAATATTAGTAAATAATTATTATGGTAAACGAGTCATTTTAAAAAATCGGATTCACATATTTGTAATTTACAGGTGCAATATACATAAATACCGAAAGCTGTTTTCCATCCAGTAGGCTAGCCGAATTGACAACATGCTTCAAAGATAAGTACAAAGACAGCCTTCCAGAGTGTCCTATGGACAACATTCTGATTGAACATGTACCTGAAACGGTTTGTATAAATACGAATATTTAACAAAAATATAAAATCATCGAAAATTCGAATATTAAGGTTGTACTGTTTATGTAATAGATGGGATTACTCAAATGTATCAACGAACGTCTTCCTGTTTTGATTGAAAGCAAAAGAAAGGGAAATTTTCGTTTAATTATTGTGGATTCAATAGCTGCACTTTTTAGAGCTGACTACGATGAAAAAACTTACGAACAAAGAACTGAAGATTTAAGACGGGTTGGCAAGTCTTTACATGATGTGGCTGCTCACTACAATATCTGCGTTGTTGTTGTAAATCAGGTAATACTAATGCTAAAATTGTACAAAAAAAGACCGAAGGGAGATACCCGTATCGAAATTATATTCAAATATATTCAAATATACTGAAATGTACGCATCTTTATGATGTTTTCTCTTCAGGTTGCGGCGTCCCCCGTGTATGGTGGAAACATTCCAGCGTTAGGACTATCTTGGGCAAACATGATCACTAGTCGTATAAATGTAGCTCGAAAGGAAGATACGAGAATTCTCCAAATAATGTTCGCACCCCATATCCCAAATATATCGACTAACTTTGTTATTACTAGAGAAGGAGTACAATGTTCGGGAACTATCCTATCGGAATCGGAATCTGAATCTAGTGATTTGTAACATAATCCACCAGCCAGGAGAATGAAATCATGTTCATTTATATTACATTTGTAATTTGTGGTTGTATATCAGTTCGGGTATTGCTTTATTGAAAAAATGATTTTAAAACTATCGAGTAACAAGTTTTTTCCATGGGTAATATTCCATAATTACGTGAACTCAAAACAGTGTGTTGTTTTGCTAATTAATTAAATACTTTTGCATTTAGTCAAATATTTATCTTTTTTAAATATTTTTTACAAAAATAAATGTCATCTCAAGTAATCAAAAATTATTAGAATCCTCATTATCACTTGGCAAAGGAAACGGTCTGTCATCTTTTAATTTTAAACTGTACCAAAATTTTAACCTATCTAGAAATGGGAAAGGTATCATTTTAGGACGTTTGTTGATATCTAATAGTTGCATATTCTCCGGATCGTCGATTGGCTTCCATACTAAGATTTTATCGCCATCCTTATTCGTATAATGAGGCACTCTGCAAAATAGTAATTATTATATTTAATGCAAACCTTTTTTGTCCAGAGTCCAATAGCATTAAATTTTCATTTACCCTGTATAAGCGAAGTTCACCCAAACATTCATCATAAAGTCAGCTATTATGAATTCAGGATCTTTTAATTTTAAAGGAGGATATAAAACATGACTGTTGAAAATGTAAATGAGATCATCAATATTGGAAACTCCTGAAATAATGCACATACAATCAAATTAGAAAAAATTGAAAAAAATAATACCCAATAAAAATTGACAGAAAATACAGCAAAATAACACTAACCCCAATCTTTGCGACTTAATCCCATTGAAGTCAACATAGAATATTGTCCAACATTGGAAAAGTAATAACCATAGGTAGGGGCAATTTTCGAATGATATTGCAGCCCAGTATGTACACCCTGCAAATTGAACATAATTTGGTTACACTTCCTGCGAAATTGTAAATATAATTCAACCCATAATTCTCAACACCTTTTCAGCTCACCAATAAAGGAAAGACTTGTTTAAAAAATCTTCACAAAAAAGTATTTAGGTTTAAAAAAGATGTTGAAATTTACGGTTCGATTCATTGTACCCCAATAAATGCAGCATACCTGAACAAAGGTACGATCTCCCAATGCCTATTGAAAAACAATAAAATTGGAATAAATGGATTTGTTATCTATTTAAGATAAACTGATAATAATATTTGTAATGGCAATGACTAAGGCTCACTGCTACAAAATTTCTAAAATAACGGAAATGGCATTACTGTGCTTGTTTTCTCACTGGTCCAAAACGTTAAAGGTCGGTTTCCAAAATAGTATCTCATAATTTTTGCAGATATAGCATCGGAGACAGAAGAAGTGGCTTCAAAATTAAATGAAAATGGTGCAACACCAAACCAGTCGAGATTGATATTCAAGTATGCATTTGGACTCACATACAAACCTAATTTCAACATGAAATTAATTATTGCAATGTTGAAACCAAAAAGGTGCAAATGTAAATAAATAAATGATTATACCCGCTGCAAATATATCCCCTTCATTTCTAACAAAACCGGATATCATAGGCACTCTTTTCACATGATTTTTGGCATAAGCCTCTTCTGGAGATTCCTCAAGAAAAGAGTGTGATGATTTTGCTTCAACTACCGGTCCGAATGCTATTCGGCTTGCTGTTGGAACTATCTGAAATTGGAAAAAAGTAACCAGTTGTAAATCAAAATTGCTGTAGTCACTCAACTGTGTCCAAAAAAGTAAGAAAAAGTATTTGTGCCTTGTGTCTGCAATTCTATGAAATCTTTACAACTTACGTAGATCTCTGCTTGTCTTCCAACAACAATATTTGGGTTTTGATTGCGGAGGCAATCAACCATTGCAATTGGATCTTCTGTTGGACAGTATAGTCTTGAAGCTACAAATCTTGTACTATTATATGTATCATTAACAATTGACCAATGGTTAAAAGCAGTTCCGCTATGGCATATAGTTGCATAAACAAATTCTGTAAAGATAAATCGGATTAAAATAGAATCATTAATTATATATAGTACGTATATTAATTTCATTTTAATCGTACCTGAAGTTCTCTTGGAAATTAAATGGAGCCCTGCGGATGCTGCTCCAGCCCCTTGTCCCAAAATGGTTATTCGTTTCGGATCCCCACCAAAATATTTAATGTTATCGACCACCCACCTTAGAGCTAAGGCTTGGTCCTATAAAATGAAGCGGACAGTTTAGAATTTTGAATCTGCTAATTAAATGGCTAAGGTAGATCATAAAATACTTTACTAACTTTCAGTCCATAATTTCCTGGATAATTTTCATCTCCAGTACTAAGGAATCCTAAAAGCATTCAGAATTCAGTATATACATTGTAGGGAAATTTAGACATAATCACAAATTATTCCTGATTTACGTACCCAAAATACCTAAACGATAGTTTACAGTGACAAGGAGAACGTCCCTGTCCAATAAATATAACGGACCGAAATAATTTCCTGAAAGTGACATATAGCCTCCACCATGCAGGAAAAAAAATACGGGAAGATTCGGATACTTTCCCTTATATGGCAACTGAAAGAGGAAAAAATCGTTTTATCTTTCCGACTCATAGTAAATAGTGATAAAATATGTTTCAAAATAGCTGCCAATAGGGAATCCGTCACCTTTGGGGAATATATCTAAAATAAAATAAATCATCCATTTTAAATTAAAATTTCCCATTTCCAAGTTTTTTTAAAACTTTTTAAAGCTTTCAAATACAGCCAATATTTTGGCTATTTTTATTTTATTGACTCACATTAATAAATAAACACGATTCCACTCCATGAACTCGGAAGTATTGCGTGTAGTCCAATTGAAGACAATTTTGAGATGTTTTGTTGGCAATTTTGACTCCTTGCCATGGCTCAATAGGTTCCGGATTCTACTAATTGATTTATATCAAATTATGTCAAATTTTGTATAGGATACTATTGGTACATGTATATATGTATACAATGTACGTGCATATATTTATTAACAGAGGAAATGATCTCGTTTTGATCTTACCCTAAATCGAAGATTGTCTATAGGAGGTTTTGCATAAGGAATAGATTCAAACGCCACAATTGAACGACCTTTAATTGTTGTCGTAACCCTTCCCTCGAGCCCACCGGACAATGTCCAAACAGTTGGAACCAGTCTAGATCGAATTTCTACTTCTAACTCTAAATTGATTTCCTCGTACATTGAACTACTATTTGATTTCAAATATGGATCACTTTCTACCTGTGTCTGACTTTTATCGTTTAAGCCTATTGTATCGTCATTTTGAAATGGCGGACGTGGAGAAGTAGGTTTAAAAGAATCTTCCAGTTGGTAAAATGGGATTAATGGATGAACTTCCACTGGAGATTGCGTAGGCACACAACTTATGAATGCGCATAGTAGATTGAATAGTAACATATCGAACTATGCTTCACATTACAATTAATTAGTTTGCTCAATTTTCGGTTAATATTTATTTCTGGAAAAGAACGCATCTGTAAATTGGTTTTTGTAACCTTAAATGAGACACATTATTTTATCAACACTAGAATTACAACTACAGCAGATGCACAATGAAAATGTTTTGAACCTTCAAGACCATTCACAAGGAAGGTGTGTCTATGTACTATCTTCAATGTTTAATTTTTATTGATATTTTAAGCTTTCCTCCTCATTCTGGAGATTTTCCTCCTTCTGTCATACAATCTCCACTTACTCTGTTACACAACATCTTAAATTAAGTGCCTTTTGTTTTCCATTGAATTCCAGTTACACCAACCTGTTATTCACTGAACAAATCTCATACTCATTACATTTACCTTCCACCGTGAGAAACACAATGTAGGAAATAAAAAATATTTCTCACACTCCCTCTTCAATGCAGTATCATAAAACTAGGCAAATTCGCCTGAGAAGTGGAGAGTATAGAATAAATGTTAATAAAATATCGTGATTAAATTTCATGGACAATGTCAATCCAGGGAATTTTCTATTTAGCTAAATAAATCAACTCATACCAGTTAGTACCTGATTAAAACTCTGTATGTCCTCTTAAGCATTCAGTATGTGAATTAAAGCATGCTTATGGTCATTGGTGAACATGATATTGTTATTAAAAGGTAAACCGGACCTATCAATTTGCAAAATGTTGGATTTTAACTTTATAATTGTTGTGCTGTAGGCATAAGAGCATCATAACCCATATGTATCTCAATCTTAACTTCCTTGTTTCCCATCTGCACTTTATTATCTTGAAATACGGCATTGTAGGTTCAATAAATTTAAAGTTCATTTTCACATTTCCATACAAAGAATTACAATGCTTTTATAGTAAACACAATAATTTACTTATGGAGAATGGTCATAAAAGTTTGTAATAATTTTTTTTGAAATTTCCAAACCAATTTACATTTTACATAGCTTTATTTATATTGAATACACGTAGCTACATAAAAATGAGCATAATATTTTAGAAGCTACAAAAAATATTATACTCTATTGTGTACCTACTTAAATATTCATATGAAGGTCAAACTATGCTAAGTGATGCAATATGCAATTACTACGTCACAATAGTCTCATGTTTCATTCATAGCAGTTAGTAAGTTATTTCTATTGCACCTTTATCAAGTACGCAGGTATGATTGTTCATGCAAGGCATTTTAGTAGGAACACGAGCAGCTTCAATCTGAGCCAGTCCTCTAAATCCAGGAGAATGAAATGACGATATTGTCTTGGAACAGAGGCAATATTTTTTCGGAGCTGTCCAAGAATACAAAGCTTCAATAGCCAATGCAACCTGTCCAGGACTTTCTTGGAATGTTAAAGAACCAGGGTCAGGGTCTTGATCAACAGAAGGAGTAGCAGTAGTAGTAGATGCGTTAGTGTCTTCTGTCCCATTGCTACTAGCATTGACTTTTTTATCTGTGCTATTTTCTAATCCAAAGTCATAAATCCATGCTTTATTATCTGCATCGACAGCAATTGGCCATAACCAAGATCTGCATTTTTCTGAACATTCGTCCCACTCTTTTAAATTGCCTTTTCGTATATTTTTCTTGTTTGCCAAATTAACTTCGCCGCATTGGCATACTTTTTCTCTCGTACAATAAGATTCGGGATGTCCACACAATTTTGGACAGAGATCCTTTTCTGGCTCACAGTCTGTTAACCCAGTTGAGGAAGTCTACATAAAATAAAAACAAAAAAATGATTTGTCATTCCTGTCAAAACTTATTTGGCAAGAATTAATCTTTAGGTACCGGACGAATACAAGCACAGTATTTATTAGAAGTCGCCCCTCCCCATAGAGCAATTGATTTCTTCCAAGTGACATCGATTATTCTCCCAGTGTTTTTATTGGCTCTGCAAGTCATATCGCAAGTTCGCTCACTGGGTTCCGGTAAACGACCTGCACTTAGCATTAATTTGTGTGTATTACATAAGCAAGCACGTCGGGTTTTCATATCACAAGTCGCCTCATGATGTCCGCAGAAAAATTCACATAGTTCATCAGTGCAGGGTCTAAATTGATTTAGATTGATTTCCTGTACCAAAAACACAATTAATTATTATTATTTTTGAGTTTACCAGAATAAAACGACAAAATCTGTTGAGTTATTTACAATTTTGATGCAATGACAGAATTTTCCATCGTATAAGTACTGAAAAGGTGTCTTTCTGTAGTAGGGTTCCATCCTTTGATCACTAGGTATGAAGAAAGGATTCCATTCGATAACCCGAGCATCAAGACCAACAACAGTACAAGCTTGGCTGCACATTGTCTCGTTATGACCAGGTAACCGAGACCATAAATGTTTTTTGATGAAAATATTCTGATTGTTGCAATAACACGCTCTACGATTTTCCGGTTCGCAATAAGCAGATACAGATTGACAGCGCTGCTTGCATTTAATACCAGTGCAAACCTGGAAGCCTTCTTCTTTAAGCATCTGCAAAGAAATTATTTCAGTGAACCAAGAACGTGATTTATTTGGAAAGATTTAAAAAAAAAAAAGTAATTAAGAGGTGTCTACTCTGCTCGTACATTGGATATAGTGACATTGTGGCCATAGACTTCTTCCCCACAAAGACAGTACTTTTTCCCGAATGGTGTAGCTTCTCCGGACAGATGTGGCTTATCAGCAAAATCCGTTTCTCTATCGTAAACCCGACCCACCCAGTCATAATTATAATCTCGGCATTTTGAATCACAGTCTCCTTTATCTTCAGCTCTTTCCAAACGAGAATTCTTTTCCGTTAGGTTAAAGAAGTTTGGCCATGTGCCACGACAAATGCATGCTCCATTAAAAGAGCAATAAACATCTTTATTTTTGCAGACCTCTTCACATTTTTCTCGGTTGAAACGATCGCACAAAGTAAATCCATTTGATGTTACCTTAAAACAGACAAAAAGATGTAAATATTGTAGTCCTTCATATTATAACTCATTTCATTTTGATCAATTATTAACCTGTCCTGTGAGACAAATGCAATATTTTGTAGGCGCTCCATTAGTGACATTCTTTAACCAAACTCTTGCATACCCCCCTGTTTTTTCACAATAACGATAGCAAACATTATCTTCGGTAACACTGGCGTTTGATGCTCTAACTTCTCCATCACTTCGTAAAATGGCGTGAGAAAACTTTTCTCGGTCACATTTGCAAACTTGTTGACAAGAACTTGAAGGATCGCAAATAGTTTCGTTGGACTTACGTCCTGAACATGCTTTTAAGCAAAATCCTGTGTCCCATTTTGAAAACCCACTCCAGTCATCGTCTGCCTAAATTATTAAAAATTTTTGAACATAATCAATTAAAATTTAGTAAAATTTAATCCAGAACTTTTAACTCATCGTTTTTTGATTTTAGCATACCTTTTTTGAATCTGCACTTGCAGTACTATTGGTCACATTGATAGTATTATTATTCAAAACAACATCCGTATTGAAATTGAAAAATCCATCTTCTGCAGCATGTAATTCTGTGATCACGGCATTATAGAGAAAAAGTAAACAAACTGTTTTGCTGAGTCTGGGAAAAATCATGCTAATCTCTGCAAAATTTTTTGGATTCTCCTATCTCTTCAATTAACCCAACTACTTCTCAAAATCAATGCAAACGTTTAGTATGATACATGTTATAAGAGTTCTTTCAGTCAAGGTTAATCACTAATAGGTTTTCTCATGAATTATGAAATCAACATTCTCAGACAAAAAAAAATAAAGCTATACACGAACAATTGCTTACGGCCCATCATTTTATTTCATTTTGATCAATTCAAGTATATTTTGGCAATCTAAAATCTCTATTGTTTTAATAAAATCGCTCATTGAATTGAGTATAATAAAAAAAATTATTTCCTTTACCATTATTATGATGATTTTATTAACTATTAACCAATACGATAAAAAAAAGTCATTTGTAAATCATTTAGTAAAATGCGCAAGCAAATGCAATTTCATAAAGAATGCAAAGTACCACATCAACTAAAACTAATGTGAACTTAAAGAAGATCAAACACGATAAAAAGTTGTACGCAACAAAAAAATAAACTTTTGATATATTACGAACACGAGATGTAGGATTTTATTAAACTTTCACTTCTTTCTTACATACGGACAATAATTATATATACTCTATTCATTGTCTCTACTCTCTACTCAAGGAAACTATTTACGTAATTGAATTTATTTCATGACATTATGTAAGTAACTATTATCTTCGTTTGTTTCTTTTTTAGTTTGATTCAATGTGCACTATGTAATTTTATTACTGCACGAATGTGCACCCACCCCTTTTGATAATATTAGAGTATTACCCATACATTCAATGCCTATTCGATTCTGAAATATTTTAAGAGTTGATAAGTTGTTCCACTTTTAATAGTATTTCTACATGTTGGCATTTTTACCAGAATTTTACAACATTGTACTGTGAAAATTTCAATAAAATGCACAGACTACTACAAGTAATACTATAGGTTACTAGCAAATCTTCCCGTTTCATAATATACATAAATTTTCTCATTTCCTCACTTGCATTCAATAATTTGGATCGGACTTTATAAAGGAGAGTTTAATAGTGATTTATTAGAGCAACTATTATTCAAGCACAAATGGTTTGGTTTCCTTAAATTCATATTTTTGAAATGGAAATGACAAGGACAGTCTTATGGAAATTGGTACATACTGAATACTAATTTGGCTAATATGTTCTAAAAATCTACACATTTTTATCCAACATTAACAATTATTATAACACATGAAGTACCGCTTACAAAACTTGTGCATTCCTGTTCTATTATCATTACAACATATACAGCTATCTTGAATATTACACTATAAAGGTTGCAATATATACACAGAACACTATGAACAATTCACTCAGTAATCAATTCTAAGAAGTAATCGAAAATTCTAAGCAGAGAGAATAAAGCTAATTTAAACACTTTGATTCGAACTGAATTATTCCCTTTTTATAAAACTACTAATCACAAATTATACACAATTCACTTTTAAAAATAACAGGCAATACACACTAGAACATATTGTGATGCAAAATGGACTGAGAAACATAAATATATTATTGATCGACCATATAGACTATAGACACACTGAAATAGAGTCTAAGTACACAACTAAAATCACACAATGTTTTAACCGCATGTGTTGAAACTTTGTAAATAATGTAACTGTAGCATCCTATGAATTCTATTAGTTTACTAACGATAGTATAGTTAAGTTACATAGTACACAAAATTCGATTTGATTAGGTATCATAATATTATCAGATTATTCAGCTCTTCATTTTAACATTGTTCTCGGTATTTATAATTTAGTTCATTTAAATTTTACTTTATTGCTTGGCAGTTTCATAGTAAACGAAAAACCCAACTGTTTTTCTATATTCCTAATTGATCATAATATACATATTAGGATTAACAACATTACTGTTTTACGAGTTATTTGATTTATTTCCCCATAATTAATTTATGGCTAGTGTGTACTGTGGTCTTTTTATCTTTCTATAGTAGTTTATAATAACTGTTATACTTTTTTTAAACATCCTGTAATTTTCTAATTTAAAACGTACATCTAATACAAATATGTAATATAGACCTCAGATCGCTAATTAGTATTAACAAACAATTCGATGTATCGATGCTCCATTCTTTCCTTATGCTTTCCCATTGCCCGTGACACATCCTCCGTGGATGCAAATTGAACTTTAGCCGTTCCAGATGGTCGCCCTGAGGCGTCAAACAGTATATTGATTCCAATCGGTACCAAAGGCTCGAAAAACTATGAATTCAAAATACAGGAAGATTAAATTACAGCTTACTTTTATAAATAAACGAAGTGTACTATCTATAGATTTCAAAATCATAGCTGATACAATGATTTATTTAGTATATCTTTATAATTACGGTAATTTACTTTTCGAATATCTTCCTCCGATGCTCGAAAAGGCAGACCTCTCATGAGAACACTATAAGCACTACTGTTATGCGAGGAACGTTTCAACCCCGGAATCAAAGGTGGAGGCGGCGGAGGAGGCGGCTGGTTGACTCGACTCCAAGAACCCACTTCATTAGCGTAGCTGTTCCAAGAATCTTCTTCAAAACCTTTACATTAGTATCCATTTAAAACTTATAGAAATCAGAGAATCTGATCATCCAATTTCTATTTAGTTTCATGTGCAAGTCGTCATAGACTTGCAAAAATATTATGTATATTTATATAAGCTATGTGAACAAGCAAAAAATGACAAAATGTTACAAAAAAGGCGAAATTGCTAATGAAGTTGCTAATGAAATACCATTAAAGTATTTCCGTTCAACAATTCAATTGGAAACAATTTAAATAATACCTTTACTGAAGTATCGTGCGGGTCGCCCCTGGCCTCCATAGCGCTGATTTCCTCCATTGGGGCCACCCCCGCCACGATCTCCTCTATCATAAGGGCTGGGTCTTCCGCCGTAAGGATTAGGTCGGCCGCGAGACACAAGCATTTCAATACTTCTTAATTCAGCAGCTCCAACTCGAAATACTTCAATATACCTAAAGTTATAAAGGAAAATAAAAAAATTAAAAATTTGAATACTAAAGCTATTTGTTTGTACTACATCGTAGTAAATGTCACTCCCGCTCTTCTTGAATCCTTCATTCCCTCATTGAAGAGTTGTTGACCCACCGACCCATCCCGCCGCCAAATAAACCTGTAATTCTAGTCTTCCCACCATATTAAGGATCCCTTGTTTGTGCAGACTCCAGATTTCATTCAAAAAAGTGAATGCCACAGTGAGAGGATAGGATAATGTGCAAAATACAGATTATATTTAAGATGTTTAAGGCCAACTGGTACGAAAGGAGAAAAATTAGCTTTTTATGAATTTAAAATTAAAACTTTGCTGCATTAAAACAAAATAAATAACAATGAATTTTTGAGTGAATTAAAGAGGTTTGGGAAGGATGGAGGAAAAGTAATCACAAAGTTAATTCTACACTGGAGGAGCAACCAAATGAATAAATGGAGAAATGAAGCACACCTGTGTCCAATACATTGTCTGTCTTTCGATAGAGCTTTCTCAGCCATGTCTTTGGAAGTAAACTGAACATAAGATTCTCCGCTACTCCGCCCCATCCCGTCAACCATCAACTGGATCCCATTAGGAACAATCTCCAACCCTGCCCACCCAATCATTCATCATCGTACACTTTCACTTCACTAAAGCTTTGCAATATTGTTTAAAATAACCCTCCCCACTGAATGCAGTCCTTGATTAGTAGATTTACCCACCCACCATCCCCAAAAATTTAAAAACATTTCTACAAGGAAAACATGAATTTCTACTGCTACAGGAATTTACAAGGTTTTGAAAAGATACTGAAATTCAAAACTTACCACCGAAAAACTGAATAATGTCTTCTTTAGTACACTCAAAAGGTAAACCTCTAAGGCGAACGAAACGATCACAGTCTTCACCAACTCGAAACTGTGTTCCATTATTGGTATTGAGAGGACGATTTCTCTTAAGTACCCAGTCCATTTCTGCCCGTTTTACTTTAAATACTTCAATGTAACGATGACCCATGCTCTTTTTGTCCTTTTTGAGAGCTAGATTTAAATCCTCATCCGTTCCAAACTCTATAATGTGGAAAGCATTGCATAATTCAATAGTATAATTTATCAATTTAATTTAAACTGTTTAAAGTTTACAAAAATAGCTCACCAACAAAGGCCTCTCCAGAAGATCGACCTTCAGACGTCGTCACCAAATGCACTCCGTCTTTTCCCCCGCAAATATTTATTTCTGCAGGCAGAAAATTATAAAATAACTTTAGTCTGCTATAAAATGATGGAATGTGTGAAAATTAATTAATTTGAAAATACGTAATATAGTACAAGATGGTACAAGTCAATAAGCGTCATCAGTTAAAATATACGTAAAATAAAAAAGACGTACCAGAGAAGAATTCAATCACGTCATCCACCGTACATGACCAAGGGAGTCCTCGTAATTTAATGACAACATCATCGGTTAATTCTGAAAAGTTTTCGCCACCTTGGTCGTCGTCATCCTGATCAAACTTCATCATGCTCGATCTTCTTTAAAAGCTTCCTACCTTGATAAATCTGAAAGGAAAAATAAATCAATTTTCAATTACACAATGACAGACAGACGGAAATATTCAGAATCGGAATATTAAGTCAGTCAAACAACAATCATCTGTATATTATGGTAAATCATGGCGATTCACGATTCAAAAATAAATCATCAACACTAATAGTTGGAAAATCCAGTCTAAAACCATTAATGTCGAAATTGACAGCAATAATATTGAACGACAGATGGATCCTTTCTATTTTCCTTTAAATTTAAGATTAAAATGCAACGATTTCAGTTTTACTGCATTGAAATTTCTTACCTTACCTCCCGGAGGTTTCACTGGAGGAGTAGATGAGGATTCGTAAAGCCAAAAACTCAAATTGTAAGCAAAAACAATCCAACTCACTAAAGTAAAGGAGCTTTAAAAATGCAGTATCTTCTGTTGCAGTGGTTATGTATGTTACATAAATACCTACATACCTTTGTATATCTGTACCTTGGTAATATGAGTTAGCTGTATAAATAGTTCACTCACATCATCATCGTATACTACACACACAAGTTACCATTATCCTACAATACATACCAATAGAAATGCTGCACTGCATTGCTAATGCTAACTGCACTGCACTACTTCTACTGCACTGAAACCGACTGAAGCTTAAATTTTTCAGCTCGTTCTATTCTGTCGCATTATGGCAATTGCTGGCAAACACAGGAAATTTTTGTTCGCTTGTAGTCAGGCTTGTAGTCGTATCCGTTAGGTGCTGCCTCTTCTCTGCTTACCAATCAATCTAAATACCTTCCGAGTTCTGGCTAGACTCTCAGAGTCTATAATTGGACATTTTAATTATAGTTGTTAGTTCATTACCTTTCAACCCATTATTTTGTCCTGAATCAAGGATAATATGCCGTGATCCTTTCGTACAATAAAATAATACGCTTAGAAATAAATTCTAATCAAGCAGTTTGCATTTATTTTCACCTCCATGATATTTTCTACATTTTAAGCATAACTATAACTAATATGGTACACCTAAGTATGATATTCTAAATACAGACAGACAGATATACGTAGAATATGCACAATTGCGTATGATTTTGTAAGCCAGAAAGGCACATGGACTACATACAGCTTGCATAAGTATTTAATAACACATTTTCCATTACACGAATATATTGATAACTTGATAAGCTTTGAAAAATAATGTACTGGGACAGTATTATTTTTAGTATAGAATACTTGAGATTCGTTTATTACAATATAAACAAAAAAGATCTGTAAAATCATCTAAAACAGTTTAAAATAATTTCTTATTTAAAATTGGAATGTATTTAGTAAAAGGATAATCACCTCGAAGATTTAAACTTGACCAAAAGTCAATTCGGTCCCTAAATGGAAAAGACACTTTTCGAGGTTTGAGATTGATTTCCATTGCTTTCATACGAAATGGATTTCGTTCAGGTTCCCAAAATTCTATCAATTGGCCATACTTGTCAGTATACAGTGGCTTCCTAAAACATGCACATTTAAAATGGATATAAATAGTTTTTTCTATATACCTTTTGTAAATTGCTCTTAGGTTACTTTTACTCTTTACTTAGAATTCCTTACCCAAAAGCAGCAAAATTGGCCCATACATTTGTCAATAACTGCATCATAACAAACTCTTTACGGTCTTCCATGCGAACAGGATCATAAAGACTAGAACTGTTGAACAAGTAAGCTAAATCATCTACATGGCTGGGTCTAACCACTTCCGACGGATTGAAAAGCCCCAGGGTTTTCAGTAGAGAGAGTTTTCCTCTGAAATTGAAATAGTAAGCGTATGTAGGAGCGATTTGTGAATGATGCTGAAGCCCGTAGTATACTCCTTGCACAATCGTACGATCTCCTAGTACCTTTATAAGGTTTACACATTTCAACATGTTATAAATATCTAGAGCCATAAAAATTCCAATATTTAAAAACATAAATACAATTTATCTCACTTGACTAATATTTGCTAGATTTTTAGTACTCCAAGGTACTTGTTGAAAATAATAGTCCGAAATTTTTGAAGATACATAGTTAGGATAATTTGTCCTATTGTCATAATCATAAGCCAAAACAAAGGGAAGTAATTCAAACCATCGTCTGCGAATCGTTTCAATTTGGCCAGGAACTAAATATTCACCTTCAGGTTGTAATAGAAAAGTTTGCAATTAAATACTAACATTTTTTAATAGTAAAAGTAATAGGATTCACCTGCAGTGAAAATACCTCCTTCATTTTCGACAATTCCCGAAAGCAAGGGAATATTTTTAACGTTCCTTTTAGCATATAAAACATGAGGAGCTTCTTCAAGAAATGAATCTTCATTAGGTACTTCAATTACTGGTCCTAAGGGCAAATGCGTAGGTGCTAAAACTTTATTTTCCTGATTAACAAAAAGCAAATATTATTAACCAATATCAATCACCTCAAATTTACCTAAACTTGGATAGAATAATAATTCTAAAATCTTACATAAAATATTAGTTGTCGGGCCACAAGCAAGTTTGAATTCTGTTTTCGGAGACAGTTTACCATTTCTTGAGATTTCCCATTAGTTGTGGTAGGGCATCCGAAGGATTTTGCCAGAAGATTGGATGTAGAAATAGTTTGATTGTGTATTGCCCAGTGATTAAAACTGGACCCGCTGTGTGCAATAGCTCCGTTAATGATGTCTTTAAGAAACAAATACAATGTCAATCTTAAGTGCTAGCTCATTAAAAATACCACTTCAAAATAATACCTGAATACTGATTCAAATACAGGTGTGTAGTAATCGGGTAGGTACAGATAGAAACAATTTCTTAAAAATAACACCCTTTTACAAATGCCTGATCATACTAAATTATTACTTGAAGATCTTGCAGAAATCATATGCAGTCCCACATATCCTGCAGATACGCTTTGCCCCATAATACTTATTCGTTTCGGATCTCCTCCAAAGCTTTCAATATTAGAAGCAATCCATTCCAAAGCGAGTAACTGATCTGTTAAAAATGTAAATTTCATTGAAAACTTCTAAAATTGTATCTACTTTGAAATTTTGGTCTCGTGAAAATGTTTTTAAGAACAGATTGCTGATTTGAAGCAATGGAGTTACCATTTACAGTTTTTACCTTTTAGAGCATTGTTCCCGGGTGAAACTTCATCCCCAGTTGACAAAAAGCCTAGCCAAATGTCATGTATTAGTCAGGTAATAGCATCCATTAAAAACATCAGTAATTTAAGAGCTTACTTACCTAGGATTCCAACTCTGTAGTTGATTGTGACGAGAATTACATCTCTATCTAGAAGATAAGAGGGGCCATAGTCACTTCCAGTACCAGATAAATGCCCTCCACCATGGATAAGCGTGATCACAGGAAGCAATCTTGACTTAACTTTTGAACTCTGAATGTTTTGATACAATTTTCAGGTATTTATACTAATTATCACCTAATTTTTTAAGGATTATTATTTAATTATACCCAAGGAGTATAGACATTAAGATACAAACAGTCTTCATTTCCTTCAAGGATGAAGTACTTAAACATGTTTATTTGCAAACACACATTTCCATACTTTTTTGCATCCCTTATACCATGCCAAGGAGCTACAGGGACTGGTTTCTGAAAATTCAAAACATTTTTAGTCTACATTTTGTTTAGATTGAAATAAATTGCATGTAAATTGTATAAGAGGTTTAACTCTAAATCTGAGCTGGCCAATTGGAGGTTGCCCATAAGGAACACCATGAAAAGCTGCAATGGTTCTTCCTTTGATTGTTTTCATGAAAAATCCTTCCAAGCCGCCTAAAGATGTCCAAACAATTGGCTGCCTGGAGAATTTGTTAGATGATTCATCATCTATTGACTGTAGCACTGATAATGGTGACTGAGTAGGGAAACAGTTAACCAAAACACAAAATAGGGAGAGTAACATTTCCGTTAAAATTATGGAAACTTTTCATTTCTAAGAGAAACTAATTTTCCTATCTCTAAATTTGGTGTCTGCACAGGTGTCAATATTTTCTTTAACTGAAGAACCTTTTTATTGTGCCATTTTACTGTTATGGATGCATTTACATTCGTCTCAGGTTGGCGAAAGGATCAATACGGCATAGTACATGCAGTAACTCATAAACTACATGATTTCATAAAATGAGTGAGTGGGTACCTGCAAATATTTTTAATGACTGTAACTGTGCAAGCACGCAAAGTATACCACACAAAAATATCTCTATATAGTAGATTATTTAAGCATATACAATGATATAACGAAGTAGAAAAGCAAGTAACAAATTGTAGAGATGTACAGAAAGTTAGTTTGGTCACATTACATCATAATTAAAAGATCTTTCCATTCTTCATCTACCTAATTACTATGTGTTATAATATTGTGTTTCCTGTTGCTTCATAGCCATTAGAAAACAAAGATCTTGAGTGTGGGCCATTTTTACGCGTGTATGAAATTAAATACAAGCATGAGTGGTTACAATTGGCAAAGACATCTGAAAAGAAGTTAAATACGATCTTTATATTGCTGTTATGTTCACTATTTGACTATAGCTACACGTGTTTGTTAGAAATCTTCCTATATTACTTGTATAGTGTATTCATTAATTGACACACAAGACCATGCAAATTAATTTCTAAGCTATGCAGATAGAAATTTGTATGTAAGCAAGTAAGCATTCGTAATGCTGCATCGATCATCAAGCACAAGGTACTTAAATCATTATGTGATTCTGCTTAAATTGATTAGCATTTAATATTTAATATCTACAATCTACCGTATTTACAGATTGTACCTATAAGTCTGAAATTGGTATACTAACGGTATAAGCAGTTATTGCTTGCTTAGATATATGTAATAGATTTTTTAGTGTTCTTAGCTGTGAATAGTAGTTTTGGAACAACATATCCGTAATGTACGATACTGATACACAGTAAGGTAGTATTTACAAGTTGTCTATTAAATTCGCAACTTTTCAATTGTTGGTCATGCAAGACTGATTTTATTACGCACACGTAACTTACATAGTACAGAGTACAGTGTATTATTTTAAAACATTTTTGCACCATATTAAATGCTATTATACACCGCAAATGTTTTTAATTCACAAATAGAACTGTACCACATAATTAGTATTTAAAAATGATAGTTATACTTTGGCATATTTACATGTGTTGGAGGTTTTAGAGCTAATTTAACTATAGAAAGTCGCATTTTGAAGCGAATCAATTGAGGAAATAAGGCTCGAGCCTGTTAGGAACAGGAACATAAACTATATGGCACATAATATAGCTCGTATTGTTCATATTTATAGTAAATGTGCAAAAATTAATTTAATTTTAATTTATTTATTTTATACTGATGCGGTAAGTGATAAATCAGGTCATTCATTTCACCAGGATATGTATAATATATACATTATATAATATATACCATTGTTATCCTAAACAGTTTATGGACACAGTTTCAGTTACAATTTGTTTGTTTAATTTTGTATGATTCTCCTTCTCTTTCTTTGCCAAAATTTCTCTACCTACAATATTAATAACTGACTAAATGTACCCTTAGCTAGAAAAAAGATGATCATCACGCAAATGCAAACTTGACCAGAATTCCATTCTTGATGTGGGAGGAAATGGACCCATTTTTGGATCCTTGCTAATTTCCAGGGCTTTTATATCGAAAGGATTTCTTACAGGCTCCCAAAATTCCAATTGGCGATTATTATTTTGATCAGTGTACAATGGTTTTCTGAAATGGGTCAATGTTTTATTGTGGTAACATAAATAAAGGTAACAACACTTAAAATAAGTTTTGATGGTCTTACCCAGTTGCTGCAAAATTTGCCCAAATATTTGTCATATATTCTGACATAGCAAATTCATCGTGATCTTCTGCATTGACAGGTTCATATAAACTAGAACTGTTGAATAAATAAATCATGTCATCGATATGGGATACACCTGAGATTGAACAAATGTTTCATTAGATACTCATTTTCTGCTTGATGAATAAAGAACAAATTCTCAAATTGTATTTTAACCCCATTCTGATGGTCGTAGTCCAAGAGTTTTCATAAAAGAATATTTTCCTTGAAAATTAAAATAATAAGCGTATGTAGGTGCCACTTGAGAATGATGCTGGATACCATAATAAGTTCCTTGGACTATCGTTCGATCTCCAAGAGCCTATCAGTCAGGTACAAATTTTGTGATTTACATAACATAAAAAAGGTAAAGAATGTTAATAGATAAATGAAAAACAAACCTGGCTAAAATTTCTCATGTTGTGATATCCCAAAGGAAGGTTTTCAAAATAATATTGACGTATCCTTGATGAAATGTCATTAAGATTGTTTGTCCTCTCATTAACATCGTAAACAAAGATAAAAGGAAATAATTCTTGCCATTTCCTATCAATTTCCTTTAGAAGACCAGGAATCAAGAACAGACCTTTGATGAAATACATAAAATGATACAAGTTCATGAATTCAAGTAATTCTTGAATCTAATTTCACAGAATTCATACCTGCAGCAAAAATTGTGCCTTCATCTTTAACTACTCCTGTTAGCATAGGGATTCTTTTAACATTTTTTCTTTCATAAGACACTTGAGGTGATTCTTCGAGGAAGGACTCTTCACTTGGGTACTCAATTACAGGTCCAAGTAGTAAGTGTGAAACTGCCATAATTTTCTGATAAAAAATAAATTACAAAATTACCTTATTAGGTAAGAATAAATTGAAAATGTAGATAAATCAATAAATAGGTACTTACCCAAAATATAGTTTGTCTGCCCACTAATAATTGAGCGTTTTGTTCTCGTAGACAATTTACCATTTCATGCGATTTTCCTTGTTCTGTAGGACAACCAAAGGATTCCGCTAAAAGATTTGATCTAGATATCGTTTGATTATTCACAGCCCAGTGACACAATGGGGAACCACTTTGTAATATTGCTCCACTAATTAAATCTGGTAAATTATTATATTTTCTAAATTAGTTACAGATTGGTTTCTGAAAATTAGATACTGATTCTAGAAAAATAATTTACGAGATGATCGTGGAGATATCATTAGAAATCCTGCAAGAGTGGCACCAGAAGATTGTCCCAATACATTTATTCTTTTTGGATCACCACCAAAACTTTCAATATTTGAAGCAATCCATTCCAAAGCAAGATGCAGATCTTTTAAACCGTTACTGCCTGGAGATGCTTCATCCCCTGTGGACAGAAATCCTGAAAAAGACCAATTATTATGTTTTGATACGAATTGTAATTTATTTTTGGAGGTTTAAAATAAATTACCAAGAATCCCCACACGATGATTCACAGTTACAAGAATCACATCTTTGTCCAATAGATAAGCAGGGCCGAATGCATTTCCTGTCCCAGAGAGGTTACCTCCTCCCGGTATTAGCATTATTATAGGCAATAATTGAGATTTTGCTTTTTGTTTTCCAGGAAGCTTTGTTATCAATGATTAACCACATTTGACAAAAATTATTTACATTTTAAAATTATATTTTCTTTTAAAGCCTCGGGGTACCTGTGGAGTGTATACTCTTGAGTATTAAATGAGAAGCATTAATGTTGTGGATATGCTCTCAATATTTTCTGTTCCAAGAACACTTTCATGAATATGCATGGAAAGATGTAATATAATTTAAATACTTTGACGCTATGTACATCGTCAAGAAATGTATATTTTTGCTTTTATTTATAATAGTGTAGATTTTGTTGAAGTGGATGTAAGTATAAATTAAGTACCTGAACATGAATGTTCCATTTGAAAATTGCGAATTTTTAGCATGTAAAAAATAGTGAGAATGTGCTATGAAAATGTTTCTCGTGTCTATTTTCAGACAAATTCCCATGAATGTGTATGTAACAGAAAATATAGAATGCAAATATTATTAACGATAGAGAAAGACAATCTTCAGATCCATGGACAAGAAAATATTGCGTGATATCCAGTTGTAAGCATTCATTTCCAAGCTTTGTGGCTTTTCGTATGCCTTCCCACGGATCTACTGCCACCGGTCTCTAAAATTAAATTCGCACGATTTCATCATTTTGTCCATAATATTTTTGTAACAGCTATTTCACATAATAAATGAGAATTTACACGAAATCTAAGATGCCCAATTGGTGGTTTGGCGTAATAAATTCCTTGAAAGGCAGCAATGGACCTGCCCTTAATAGTTTTCATAAAAAATCCTTCCAGACCTCCTAAACGTGTAAACACAACCGGCGGCTCGGCAATAATATTATCAAAATGTTCTTTATTTAGTTCCAAAACTCTTACAGCAGGTTGAGTAAGTGGGAAACAGTTAACCACAGCACAAAATAGATTAAACAGAAATAACATTTTAAAAAATTGCCACAAAATTATACACAAAATCTGTGATTTCTAACTTTCACTTATTTTAATGATTAGTACAGTCATTACAACTATTACTTTACGTCTACATACTCCTCATCTTGAGAAGTTCTTTCCTACACATTGTATTGTCAGGTATAATGAACAAAAAACCTAAGCTTGATGTTTGTGTTATGCAATCTCCAATTGCAACGATCGTAGTCTACACTTACTTCCCTTCTTAATATTATTCCATAGAATTACTAGCTTATAGCATTACTATATAGGAAGAGACTAGTTCTTTTGAAGGATTTCAAGCATGACACAACGCTCTAATATTTTTATGGCTCTGTCATTCATACACAATATCCTTTGCTATAGCTATGTATCAAATTTCCTATCTAGCATCAAAGTATAATGATTTATGAATTGATTGAAAGTTACTGCAAGATATACTCTTGAATTCTCTACAGACGAAATTGATCATTCAATGCTAAAACGTAATTCACCACGCTCTTCAGGAAATATACCTAATTAATTTGTCAGCTGACCTTTTATTGCATATTACATTGCACCTTTTTGCTATTACATTTTTCATAGTAGTTTTGATCAATTTTGGGACTTTTTTATTTTCTTATTGAATTATTTCCAATTATCCATGAATTGCATTAGTAGGTACCGAGTCGTCTTTCAGTTTACATAGTGCTAAGTTAGGAAAGACAATTTTAAATCTTGGCTACTGTAATATAATATAGAAAAGGAAGCAATCAAATTCTAGTTTGTTATAACACGTACAATGAATTACAATGAGTAATAAAAATTTGGACACAAAATGGGTCAACATCATAAAATCGTTTTATTTGAAATGGAAATGGTAATAAACTAAGGTTCATGTTCTTACTATGTGTTTGACAAATCAATTGAAAATTCTTATTTGTATCATAATATTACTGCTGTTTAGCAGGCCTATCGTGTCAGATCATGAAAACCTTACAGATTCCCACTATTTGCCTGGAGCTGGTCCTTTGCCTGTAGACATCCGATTTGATTTTAATAAAAACGGTACATTCTTGCTATTTTGGCATTCAATAAAGGGAGGGATTAAAGTTTTAAATTTATTGCAGGAAGTACTCCTGCATCTGGATCTGGGGGAGGAGGAGGAGGTGGTGGTGGAGGAGGCTCGCCACCTGGGGGAGGTTCAGGTGGAGGAGGTAGTCCTGGTGCAGAGTCATATTGGACTATAGCTTGTTATCCTGATCAGAAAGATTTGGTATACGATGACCCTTTACTATGCACCGACGGCTGCAAGGTGGTTGATAAAGATGAAAGCGATTGCGGACCATTGTATCACAAGCTCTTTTGTAAGTGTTAGCATAATTTACGAAAGTTTTTGTTTTTCATGAGATGCTACAATAAATATTGAAGGATAATGCAGTTCATTTTCCTATCATAATATAATAAATAGATTAAAATGCAGTGTAATTGCATACAGATGATGTATACCAAACCAATCTGATAAATTTTAAGTAATAAATTGTCATGATTTGAACAAATCCTTAGACGGAATTGAAAAATCATGCGTTTAAATTTCCATGTAAATGTACAATGCATGTATTAATGACATATAATACAAACACCCGATTATTCAGAGTACACTCCCTGTAAGAATATATAAAAAGAAGGAAAGAGTGGATAGGTTTAGCTACTAAACGTATGTGTGCATTACTCCTGTATATAAAATCATAGGTCATTGGCGGAAATTAAAGCACAAAATTATTTTATTGTCGTATGTTATAAGTAAAACAACCTAACACCAAGCTGCCCATATTATAAGCTCAATTCTCTCGACCTCAATTCTAAATGTCATTTTCAGAACTAATTAAAAAAGGGATTCATCAACAAATGCATAATGCAACGAGTTTTAGGAAAAAGTAAAATATGGTACTACTACTGGGTACTGATCTCCTTATGAGACGATAACTGTGGTAATAGTTTAGTAAATCGTAGCGTCATAATTTGTATAATTACAGATAGTATACACAATAATAAGATAAAATCTGACAGTAATTTTTAAGTAAAGTGAAGTATGTAAAAATGGTGAATGTTGGATCCTGCAACGTAGTTATTATCAGTGAAGTATGTATCAACAGAGCTCTAAACTTGTTCTAAGGGAAAAAGTAGTTTTTAAGATGATTATGGGAGAAGTTACCTTCATCGTCACATTAAGCTTTGCAATAGTGTTCCCTCTCAAACCAGTAAGCATCATTACAGTCTTGTAAGAGTACATTTACCATTGCAAATCACAAGCACACAAAGCAGAAAATTGCAATATACACAGCAAATGTAAATGAAGCACAAATGTTTTAAGAATTACTAATGTACTTATAGAATAAGAGAATGCACACTAATTAGGTACCTGTTGTTTACATTTTTATGAGTATGCTTGCGTAGGTTATTTCTGCCAGAATCCAGTATTTCTTTTTCTATTTCTCAAATTTTGGAATAGTTCTAATGAGTTACCGTTGTAAGTTGAGAATTGTAGGAAATGCGAGACTAGACGAAGTAGAAAAAGTAAAACCTAGTAAATTAGATGTAATGAGTTTGATCTTGAAGAGCATTTAGTACATCATTTAATATGACAAATACATGCATTGCGTGTTTTCAGGATGTAGATTTACTACATAAAAATGCGAGATACAGTAAACTGCAAATAGTATGTGGAAACCTTAATACAAAAAATATAGTAAAAATAAATTATTATCAAACAGAAATATCTAGCTAGCCTTGATATACATATTCCGGTCACTTTGATGGTCCTCCACAAGGAAGAAAGAATATCTGTTATGACCCAAAATAATAAACAGCATACACCAAGTATTAATAGGTACAGCTTAAATAAAATTTTATGACCTAACTTTTTCATTCCTACATACTTTATTGCATTTGAAAAAATTGTTACAAAGAATATCTATATAGTCTGTATAATGTAAGGAGGAAGCACAAAAAAGTTTTACTGTTTTCTAAAAAGAGACTGTAGTAGTAGAAAATCATCCTCGATCAGCACCGCCGCGACCAAATCGAAGATTTCCTAAAGCTTGAGTAATAAATCTAATAGGAGCTGTAAGGAATCTCAATAAAGTCATAATTAATCCTCTGAGAAAATCGATTTTCGTTCGGATGATACTAATGAGTCCGCTGAGAGGGCCGCTGGAATTTGAATTACCAGTGGAAGGATCACCAGTCGGAGGACGAGATGTGAAAATTGGAGGATCTACTGGAGGCAGGGTAATGCAATTATCGTAATTTGTCTCTTGTCTCTTACTGGAATCGAATTTCAACTCTTCCAGATGGTCGAAAATCTTAGTTTTCGTCGCGTCGTCAAGTTTCTTTGTTGTGGCATAGACTGTGTAGGATTTTTTACCTTCCGTCCAGCACGAGACGGTCACATAGAAACTTTTATTATCCGTAAGTGACACGATTGACTTTCCTCGTTTGCCAGCTAAATGCAATAAAATAATTTAATCAAATACTACTTCAACTATTGTAAACGTGATTTTTAGGATTGTTGACTTACGTCTGTTATTTGGTTTGTGAGTCCATTCAATTATTCCATCGTTACTGCCTTTGAAGTCTATTGACATTTTTCTCGTTCCTGCAAAACCTGATAAAACTCCCGCGGTATTTCCCTGCCATGTTAATGAAGGGCATGACCTCTGAGCTTGATCTTCAGTCAAACGACTCTCGGTGACATCCAATAGAGATGAGATCGTTCTGTATAAATCATATTTTCCCCAGATCACCTGATACCATTCTGTGGCTCCGGTCACTGCCTAATTATAATTAAAATCGAAGATTTATAGATATTATTGCTGTACATTTTAATTTAAAATGGTATTGAAGGTTAATAAAAAATATTTACCCAATTGAAATCAAAGGATGAATCTGCTGGTGGTGATATACAGTCTCCTTCTTCTACATCGCTAAGTTCCACGGAAAATGCTCCGAGATTTAAGGCCAATAATAACGCAATAGGTAGAAAAATTCTCATGATGATTAGAAATAGAATAGGACCTTCTTGAGACAGTACTAAACGAAGTGTAGTTACAGACTACAGAGGAAAGTAAATGGCTGATGAACCTACTCGTGGAAAATCCCAGGGTTGTTTTTATGCAACTTAAGACACGGACACTTTTGCTAGAATAAATAATAGGTACTTGTTTTTAAGAAGTTTGCTAGATTTAATTTTGACAGATAATTCCTAGGTACATTCCTGTAGACACAGTTCTATTGTATTGTAAGTACTTATGACTGGAAAAAATACGGAGAACTTGCAATTCACTACAGAATCACCAAAAGACACTACGTACGTCAATATCCAAGCTGGAAAAAATATCCTGACGACCTTAGAGAGAAGAAGATCTTTGATCACCAAGGATTACGTATCTACAGATGTGAGATGAATCTTAGAGTGGATATTAGCAACTCTTAATTTAACTCCTTTTTCGTGTACCTCGTTTTAAATCAACCATCCCATTTTCCCATTGCAGATTCACAACTACAACATTTATTTAAAATTTTATTCACAAGGAACCTAAGAAAGAATTTATCACTCAACTGTAAAACCACCTTGCTAAGAATAGGTAAATATTGAGACTAGTCGGATTTTTGTTTGAGTGTCAAGTCCACTCGATCCAGAACAGTGTGACTCCCACTAAGAAATACTTATATCTGTAGAGTGCAGATGAAATGAGATCCAATGAGCCATGAACCTTAGAATTATTGCTTAAATCTTACCTTCTAAATTACAAAACATTATGCAAGAAAGATCTTTGCGAGTGTGTACCTTTAATTGCAGACAAATATCGAATTGGAATAGGACAACTTGTTGTTACATCATACTAATATACCTGCTCTTGTACCTTTTCGTTTTGATATTATTATTTCATATTATGCATGATGCACATTTCTTTTACGTGCACATAATATTTGATAGGTAGCCTTAGGTGTGTGTACCTCCTATTGATGTTATTAGTTAGCAACTAAACTTTTCATCTTTTGAGTGTCACGCATACAAAAACAATTAAGTAGGTAATAGCACTAAGTACACCAAGTAGGCACATTTAGCACAGGCATTTTCATTGGATGTCTAACTATGTGTTACTGTAGATGTTTTCCAGAATTGCGCAATTACCAGTTGCACTCACTTATTGTTCTATCAGACGATTGTTGATAACTGCAGGAGGAGAGGGCAAATATACTACCATTAAAGGTAAAATTAACTAGCCTATAGAGAATATTAACATTTTGAATAGTTGGGCGAAGTCTCTATCATCTACCTGTACAGGTTCTATAATGATTTTACTATCGAAAGGGGCCAATATCAATTTATAGGCTAAATGCTAGCAATATAAAGTAGTTGTAAAGTATCTCGGTCCTCTTTACCTTACTTATCAACTTTCATTTATCGGATTTACAAAGGCAACACCTTCTTATTAACCATTACATTTCGTTTTCCTATATCTACATTCACATATCAACTGTACATTCATAGTATAACTATTACTATGTATTCGAGTTGTATAATAAATGCAATCCATTGGCTGTGGTTGCAAAAACAATCTTATTACGGTTAACGTTTTAGGCTAATACTAATTTATAAGGGAGTGAGTTAATCACAATTGATTTGTTTATGCTTCATATAGGCTGGTTAAATCTATAGCAAAAAATGAACACCAAGCTTTTAGACAATTAAGAATCTCTATTTCGTTCTCCTCAGGCACAAAAGTATTACACTCGGCAGATTTGTAGTACATATAAATAAGTATATGTCAAAGCCAATATTGTGATTTAGTTAGTGATTACACCAATTATAAAAAATCTGACGACCAGAATTTTACATTACCTAAAATAATTAGGTTTCATTTCGGTCTTCATTTTCACTTGAAATGTGTTAATACAATATCGGAATTATTTTGGTAAAATTGTACATGCAAACTCAATTTTATGTAATAATATATCAGCACTGTAAGGTAACAACCCATGCGACTGCGACATATACTAAGTAGAGTTGACCAAATCACTACAAGGAAAATAAAGTTCTATTCTTCTGCTAAGTAGAATTACAATTTTACAATGATGGACAGAGAGTGGCCTAATTTTTTTGACCCAAACTTTTGAATACTAATCAGGCCACCTATAAGATTGTGAATTCAATTGAGCATGATAAATTCTATCTATTCAAGTTAGACACTCAAGAAATATTATACTTATATAATTGAGAATATAATTGGTCATTTTAGTGATTATCTATGCCTAAACAAGTATATTGTACTGAAATTGAATAACATGTACCTTCTTGTGATTAGTATTGTACATTAAATAGAATCATTTGATAAACTAATCTTATTGTCCAATTTTTTGCATTAAAATGTTGCTGCGTTTATTCAATATTACTATAAGGTAAGCATTGAGTACACTTTTCATAGTCACAGTTTCACAGTACCTAAACTAACTAGTACTTTACAGTAATTTAGTATCATTCGTATGTCAAGTAATAACATTAGTATGTCATGCACAATAACATGCCACCATTCGATTTCATATAGTAGTCTAAGATAGAGAAAAATGAGATTGCATTTTTTAAACACTCAAACTCTAGAATGTTGGCATAAAGTCATGTGTATTTATAAATGAGACATTTTGCTAGCTTATGCTAATAGGCTAAGAAATTATGTAGAGCACGAACAATCGGTTTCTTATGCTGAACAACTTTTATCAATCTCAAATAAAAATTTTTGACCTGTAGACAGTTAAAGCTCATATAGGTCGATGTGCATATATGCAAATAAGCACTACTAATTGCATAATTAGTGCAGCAATATTTTTATGACCTTTTCCAATAATTATGTACTTGATATACGTCACATTGATTATGGTTTCTTATAGGTACAGCAGATCTGGTGATTTTTTGCACTTGTTATTTTTACGTACACAATTAAAAGCTGGAAATTCACGTTGTCACTCTATGATAACCTACTAATAATTTATTGCACAATAGTAAAAGTGAATCTATTTTTATTCATCACTGAAAGATTTGCGACAAACTAATTGATAACATTAACATTATTGCAGTTACAGATCAATGTAGTTACTTTTAGCAGAATTAATAACCGATACCTCTATTAAAAACGTACTTAACAACGATTGGTCAACACAACTTAACGTCAGAATCAAAACTGTACATGCTTATGCATTTGGCCATGAACATCTGTAGGTACATCTTTATAAAGCAATTAATTTTACTATCTTACATACAAAATAGCTCAAAATTATAAAACATTAAAGAAGTGCCCTGCAGCGAAAACAGCAACAACCCCTTATTTAGTTTTCATTAACAAATTTAATTATGAACTACGTAACAAAAAGTATAAAGTTACATGGCACTAGTTTACCTTAAGTGTAAGCTACAATTTTCTCTACACGATTTCCTAAATTGCTATTATTTACTAAAGATTCAAGCTCAAAATCTGAAGAGTAACGGTGCAGTTACATACAATAATAAATATCATTAAACAGTCATTTTATTTTTTAACTGTTTCTTGCTTCACTGCTGAAAGATGCTAAACTTTTATTTAGAATTCCCAAGTCAAAAGTTATAACTAAAATTACATAATCAATAAGTAATTTAAAATCAAAATTGTTTATCGACAGTGTCAAAGATAATGCATAGTCATTTATATAATTTTTTATTGTCTGCTAAAATAGTACTACTCTACCTTTCAAATGCATATTATTTTGTTAGAAAACGCTATCTATAGTTTTGCGATTTGGTAAAGTACTAATAGTAATTTATTACAAACAATAAAAGACGAAGTCTCGCCTCGTACATTATTGGTTTGCATGTCTCATAGTCTCAAACGAAGACTAGCTAAGGTTTGGTTTATAAACTGGAAGGGAGCTGTTAACAATCGCACAAAAGTGGAGACAAGTGTTCTGACAAAATCAATTTTTGTCTGAATAATACTAAATAAGCTAGTTACCGGACTAAAAATGACACCATCGTCATTTTGACGGTCGCCGTTTTGATCAGGTTGGAGTAGAACACAATCTTCATGTTGCATTTCTTGAAAAAGCCTCAAATTAAAACCTAGTGATGCTATGTGATCTTGTATGACAGTTTTAATAGTAGTGTCCAAACTTGGTTGGGTTGATAGAACAGAGTAGGATTTTTGACGCTGGTCTTCCCAGCATTGAACAATGACAAACATAGTTTTATCATAGCTCATGTACGTTATGTACGATTTTCCTCTTGCTCCCACTTGAAATCAGAATTTTTTTCAATTTAATTACCAAATACATTTCAAATGATTATTTTTTCAGCCTACATTTTATAATGAGTAACATAAATAATCAACTTACAACTGCCATCAGGTTTTCTAAAGATCCATTCAAGTATCCCAGGCTCATTGGAAGAATAATCCATCAGTAACCGTCTCTTTCCACCAAAGCCAGTCACAACACTCCCGGAATTTTCAAAAAGTTTAATACTCTGACAAGATCGATCCACATTATAATCTGTTAACTGTTCTTCTGGAGTATCACTAAGTGCTGCTGTTTTTCTGTACAGTCCATATTTGCTCCAATATACAAAATACCAGTCTTTTGATAGTACCTTAGAAGTTATTTGAAAAACAATAAAAATTTGAATCTAAAAGTAATATTTTACTATTGGTTTGTAATTAATATATTTTAATTGAAAGATTAAGTTACATTTTCTACTTTACCGAACTGATTGAGAATCTTTCGTCTACTTTCGGCACAATACACTCTCCTTCTTTCACACTGTTAATATCTACAGCAGTCATAAGCTCAGTATAACAAAGTATAATAATAAAACTAAAAATAATAACTTTTGTTTGTTTCATTTTACTGATGGGTAATCAAATTACAAAGCTATAACAATTCTTTTAGGTATTTTGTAAGTGGTTTTGAAGTAATTAGTGCATTATTTAATTATTGGCAAACTAGAAACTGGAAAGTCAAAAGTAGTTAGTATGATGAAAGTTTTGCGGTTAGTTTTATGTAATTTGAGGAACCGTGTCTAAAAGAATACTAGATGATTGGCACTCTCCTATTATTATCTATAGGAGCCCACAAATGTAGGTACATAATACATTCGCATTTGACTGTGTCTCCTTCTTAGGACACTTTCTGATTCATCAATCTTATTCTGCATAAAATGTAATCAGAAATACATACAAATAATATCTATTTAGGTGGGTATGTAGATTGGGTATATACCCTTTGTTTCGAACTTGATCTTTTATTGTTGCAGCCATGTCATAGATACACAGATTGATTTACATTTTCATTGCATTACATTATGTTGTAGGATAATCAGTTTCATTAGAGCTGCTACTGAAGTTGCTAATGTCAGTGTCAGGTAGCTCTCGTATGCTAATAAGAAGGTACTACATAGATTTTCTATATATCTTTCCCATTTTCATTGCACAGACTGAACAGCTTTTTACGGGCAAAAAATATCCGGATGACCTTAGTTATAATATTCTATACCCTATTCTATAATCAAAAGTATTAAGCAGCATTCTATAACACTTTTCTATTTCTTCTGCATGAATTCCTCAACATATAATATTATTGGTTCAATTCTACAATAATATATTTTATGCTTCCATTCTAGCGTCACAGCAAGCGGTTGCTTTTTATGAAACGAAAACCCTAACGAACTAGCTCTGTTCAAATAGTTTCTTATAAATCACGTTTATTAACACGTTTATGATTTCGATATTCAGATCAGACCATTAAAGTATGGGCGAGAAACAGGGAAATATCTACATTAACACTAATACCTTTTCCTACCAATTAAAATCCTAGATTTTAATGAGCAGATTTGCAAAAATAACTTATAAAACAAAAGATATTATTATCTCTGTACTTCTAGAGCATCTTATATATACCTAAGTCATATGCAATTTATTGTTTGCTGTATTTATGTCTAATACCCAATAAAAACACGGAACACAACTAATTGGTTACAACTCTTGCAGGAGTACCCGTCATTATCTATCTTAGAATCATGATTCATGAAAAAAAGAAAAATATTATTTTCATCTCAAGCAAAATCGCTTCTTTACTGCAACAGCATTTTTATCATGTTTGTATTTCTCAATCGATGAAATGTTGGTTAGGTATCTACTCAGACAATGGTAATTATTTAGGTAATTCCATACATCTGACGGAATAATGAACAGTTTTACTGAAAATAGGAAAACGTGTAATGAAAAATAATTTTAGTGGCTAGGCTGGTGAGTGATCTGATAATTGCAATAATTTTCCATTTTTTGCAAGATAATTCGTATTATGCGAGGTTTTTGATCTCCATTTGCAATCTAACACCGATTCGCCAAAGGTTAATAGAGGAATATTAATTTTGACGGATTAATTTGATTCTTCGCGAAGATTCGGCCACAATAGTAATTCAAAACACGCAACATCATTGTCCTTGTGAATATAATTCCGAAATATAAGTGATGGCAATGAACTGTAATGGTTTAGACTGATATATTACTAGGTAAGTTCCAGACAATTCAATTGAATGGTAATTGTTTTTTTGACTTCCACTTAAAAATGTAATCTAGAGTACAAAGTCTAGGTTAATGTACAGACTAAAAAATGGAAAGGACATGATTTATTACGTCAATGTGGTTTATTATTATGCTTATGGATTAATTACAATGAGAATGCTGGAGTAACTACATTGAGATCTTTAGATATTCCCAGATAATAAATGGTTCACAGTATTCACTTGTATATTTATTTCTTTGAACTCAATAACACAGAAAATCAGATAACGAAGTGATAATAAAAAGTAAGGTAAGGGAGAATATTTGTAGTGGGTTAATTTTGCATAGGTATACCTCAACAAAGACTATGTAAGACTACAAGTTTCTATATTTGAACTTTAAAAATGATTAAATAAGGTTTTTGAATTTCCTTCCACGTTGGCGACTACCATTACAATTTATAATGTAAGAATATCACGTAAATTAAGGAAACATTGACATTGAAAGTTAGTGCGAAATTCCCAAGACATTTCAATCTAGTATGTGTAATATTCGAGATAAATAAACAACCTTTGACTTGATACACAACACTAAGACAGTTGCATAAACAGAGTAAAGTTAAGGGGATTCAGCCTTGACGTGCACACACTCTTGAGATAACAAAAAGCAGTAAAATAGAGTAGGAGATAGAAAAAGGCAAGTGAGGAAATACAGGAAAAAGAATTCTTTTCCAATGAATTCTCACAAATTAAACATACTTACCACATATTGCGTACCTATTCATATTATTGTGTTTAGTACTAAATAGGTGCAACATTTTTTAATGTGCTCCTGCTCAATTACTGATACAACTTAGCCGAGAATACTACCATTATTATTATTACCATTGCCAAGGCCAAAGAATCCCATAATGAGTCGAAGTGGCGCTGTTAGGATTTGAATTATCGTTTTGAACACTCTTTGGAAAATTTCGAATTTATTCCCCAAAACCCTGCTGATAATTCTTAAAGGACTGAATGCTTGAAATCCAGTATCGCTATAGTCCAAAGTAGATGAGGAGGAGGAGCCTGCCCTTATACTTTGAGGTGCAACTGGGACTGGAGCCCGAGCTGGACCTGCTGGAGGTAGTCCTGCACACATTTCATAAGGCATCTCATAAAACTTGTTTTGAACATCGAATCCCAGAATGGACAAATGCTCCTTGATCAACTTTTTTGTTTGTTCGTCCAGAGATTTCTTCGTAGATTGAACAACATAACTTTTGATGTTTTCAGACCAGCAGCTTACAGTAACATAAAATGTATCGTTGTCCGTTAGCGTCACGTAAGATCTTCCTTTACCTCCCTCTGCAAAAAAAACCAATTATTAAAGTATGCAGCAAATATACAACTGTATTTTAACAAATATGAAGTATTGAGTGAAAAAGCCTACATTTTTAGCATTTTATAAACGGGAAAAAGTTTTGCATGCAAATTGGGTTAGAAATATGCTTTTGAAATAATAAAATGTCCTAGAAAATAGGTAAAATGGAAAATAAACGTAATTCTCACTTGAACCGTCATTTTTTATTTCAACCCAGTCAAAAATTCCTGGAGATACTAAAACAGATTCAAATTTTATGCTTCTTGTTCCAGCAAAAGCAATATGCCGAGCTCCAGTGGATGGATTTAAAGTTAGAACTTGACAAGAGCTGTCGATTAATTCTGGACTAATGATCCTCTCATCTAATCCGGACACACTTGTAGTCCAGCGATATACTTCATATTTACTCCAAATTGGATAAAACCATTCTGCTCTAGAAACCGCCTGTAAAAAATCCAATATATCCGAAAATAATATTATTACTACAAATATTAGATTATTAGGATTTCTATTTGAATATAAAGAAATACCCATGACAAATTGAAACTTGTATCCACAGGTGGTTGAATGCATGATCCCTCATTTACACTTGCAATACTAATTCCGTTAACTACTGACTGGTGTAGTAGACCAATGCAGGCACAAGCACTTAACAGTCTAATTAAATTAGTGGCAGCCATTCTACACAGTTTAGGAAAAATGGTGCAACTGAAATTCTCTGAAATTTTGAATCAGGAATTTTTATTGTGTAAAAATGTTTTTGAAAGGACTAGATAAATATGCAATATAGATATGCTACGGCGTACTGCTGCAACGGACTGGAAATGAGAAAAAGTGGAGCATACGAAAGGGAATCTGATTGAAGTTAAGGAAGGTTCGTGACTCATTTCCAGTTAATCATTGAGTAAATGTATTAAAAAATTCTCAAATAGAAATTAAAGTTAATTTTATAGTAGCATTCAAGCATCATTTCGCTAAAGAATAGGAAAATATTATATAATTGACTACTCTGATTCTTTGTCGTGAGAAAAATCTGGTATCTTCATGTAAGCCATGAATCATACGTAATAAGTAGCTATTCATGTTGCAACGAATCCTTAAAGTTACATATTCGGTGGCTATTCAAGTGCAAATGTTGCTATTTTTCTCAGATAAAATGAATCCTTGTTAGACTAAGTACATAACTTTGCAAAGTATCAATTATCCTACTAGAGTTAAGTAGTACTATGTTAAAACAATGACATCCTTATTGGAATTTCTGTTATGTATCCCTATCTGTAGGAATTTTGAAAGGACAAGGTAGTTTCTGGAGTAGTGGGTAGTCTCGTTAAAAAATGCTGTTTACTTTACAGAACACGAACATTGTTCTTAATTATATTAGTAAAGAAATAACACATGATTATTGTCCATCTTGTATACTAGTCAACCTAATGCACATACGTATTATCATGCATGCAGATACAAAGTGCATGCATGTGAAAAAAATTTCGTCATGGTCTGGCTACAATGCAATAATAATTTCTGTCTACAATTGTTGTCATTCTACTTTTTGTCTCTTTCGAATGTCAAATTGATTACTAATGATACTTATGATTATGTCAACTTTATAGTAATTCAAAAATTAATATTTGATCATAGAGACAATAGCCTTAAATTCATTGGCGTATAAATTGTTTCTTATAAGTGGTCTATTCAACATTCTTCTAAGAACTAATAGATTGAATAATTTAATTTAATCGTTTAGACCAATTAGCTAATATATTATGCATTTGTTTCTTTATTAGAGCTATTATACTTTGTACTTTGTATATGTATAGAGTTGTACGTAATACTATGATAATTATGATAATACAGACAGAACAGGTTATAAAAGTGAACAACTTGCATAATCTTATTGAATGCAAAAAGATAAGTTGATACACACAAGTTTGACCTACAGTCTTTCGAAGTAATGCCCTTTAACTGTTTGTTTACAAGTTCACTTTCAAAACCAAAATGAATGACAATGTACAAAATCGCACACATGTAAATTATACACACATTAACAGTTGTACAGTGTTATTATACCAAGATTCGAATCTATATACAATTTTTTACTATAATTGTAACATTTATCTCTTAGATAAGAGACACATCTTGAAACTAAGTTTAAATCCTCAAGCACCAATAAAATGGTTAGATTTTGAGATTACTTTAGTTTTATAGTAAGAGATTATAGCAGCCAGAAAAAATTGCATAGCCGCAAATGGAGACATTGTTTAACTGTTTTGTTTGTACAAATACCGTTGTTGTATGTCTGAAGACTATATAAAAACATGTGCGTGGACAAAGCATGATAAACAATAGGGATCTCATCAATTCGCAAGTGTATAAAGGAAATTAACATAACAATATTTCAATGATGAGATGGAATAATTTCCATAGCTAACAAGAATAAGAAACAAGCTGTAGATATTCATGACAAGTTTTGGTCTTCTTCTGTGAAGTTTATTTAGTAACTTCCCAATGGACATACGTCAACTGAAAATGATTAAGTGCGGCAACAACAATATTTACTTATAACTTTACGGACATCCTTAGACAGAAATGTATATAGATTAGATTCAAGTACATGTTCAGAGTGTGTATCCAGTCCAGGAGGAACATCTGTACAGTATTCCAGCATTTAGATATGTGTTTACGTACATGTGAGTGAACACTAAATGGAATAAAATGGCACAAGGTTATAATTTTATCCTTTGGGTCAATGGTACTAAGTATTGGTGCATCGTAAGCACGCAGGTACCTAAACACATATAGAGATATCAATAAAATCTCGCGTACATATCCTATTTACGCAAAAAGCATGTATGTACGTAGGAAAATATAATACTAACATTGTAGGATCACGGGAGGTCAATTTTTCTTAAGATTCATGCACACACTACAAAGGACAGTACCTACAACGCTATTTTCTCTGTCGTTTTTTGCATCACTGCCGCAATGCAAATGGTTCATATAACACTTACGATCCTTATGGGACTTCCTTCAATAAACAAACGATTCTCGTTTAGAGAGGAAGTAATTGTCTCTTGATAGATTATTTTACCTGACACAGTAACAAGTTTCATAAGGTTTATCATTTACAGCGAGACTAACAGTTGAGTTTCTTCCTCTGAGACGGACGACAGCAACAGGGAATAATATTTATCATTGTTACCTAAAACTCTTGTTTGGTTGTTGTTTAAACCAGTGAATTGAAAATGACGGAAATAAGTGCAATGGAAAAGCGTTACAATCAGAGAAATCCGTGCAACGTGAATTTGCAGGAGTATGTGACCAAACTGAGAAGGATGTTGAAAGGTAACATTGAAAACTACATTTTTCAAAAGTGAAACGATTTATTTTTAATACAATTGTTTATCTATTCCAGAGGAAGGAAATCTTCATTGCCCGGAAGATCACGACGAGCTCTTAATCAGATTCATCCGTGCTAGGAAATTTAACCTGGAACGTGCGCGAAAATCGGTAATGATTTTTGTGTTTCTCTTTTCTAATGCACTTTGAACCAATAATTGTCAGTTGATAAAGTTCCTCCCTGCTTTATTTACTTTCTAATAACCATTTCCTGTTGTTTTATTACTTACATATGATTGTTTTGGTTTGTAGATGAAACATTACTTCAACATGAAGAACCGGTATTCTGATCTTGTGCAAAATCTGCATCCACGCTGCTTGCAAGCCTTCTATGAGAAAAAGGTCTGCACTGTCCTAGGAAAACGCGATGAAAAGGGAAGACAACTTCTTCTGGTTCGCTTGAGTAAGTTTTGTTTCCGTTTTCTGCTGTGCTTCCTAGTGCAAAAGAGATTGGACTTTTGTCCTAATTACTGTTCAAGTATAAAATTATTTTTGCGCTGTCTACAATCAAGTATATGCCGCTTCAACTATTTTTTGTGCTGATATTAATGAGTTAATGATTAGTAAAATGCATTTTCTCATTGTGCTTATCGAAGCGCTAGTGCAGAAAACTTCTATTGACCTACATATTCGGTATATTTAATGTTTGTTTTGCTTTTGCTTGATTTTTTATTAGATAAATGGGACCCAAGTGAGTTTGATCTTCTCCGGTGGTTGATTTATGCTTATGCAATTGTTGAGGGGATGATTGACTACCTGGAAACTCAAATGTACGGCATAAGTTTGATCATCGATTTTAAAGGATTGAATTTTCAACAAGTGCGTCAATTTCACCCAAGAGTGGTGCAGATTGTATTTGAAATTGTTCAAGACACTCTACCTGTCAGTTTCCAGGAATTTCATTTAATAAACCACACCTTGCTCTTCAATATGTTGTGGACAATGGCCCGACCTTTCATTAAGGAAAAATTGAGGAAAAGGGTAAGTGTAAACTTTACTTCCTTTTAACAGTTCGTGCCCTGTTTATTGTTATTTTCACACATTTATTATGCAATTTAAATGATAATGGACATTATTAGTGTACAATGTCCGAGAATTATATAATGCAATGTTTTATAATTTTTATTGCGTGAAGATTAACTTCCATGGACATGATGTAAATTCCTTGCATAAGTGTATTAGTCCTGATATTCTTCCACGGTGCCTCGGAGGACAGTTAACTAATGAAGAAGCGGAAGATAAATTCTTCTTGGGGGATTTCATCAATAAGGACGATTATTATAAAGGTAACTATTTTTTTGCATGATCATTTGAAAGGTAAAAAAAGTTAAAATGTGCATTCCTTAAGCATGCATATCAATCATTTCTACTATAGGATCATTTGGCACGAGCAAAAACAATTGTCCTTAGTCAAATGTAATATTTGTTTATTTCCTGACAGAATTTCTGCAATACGGATGCAGAAAACCAACCACGAGCACAGGTTTGCTATCAGAGATGTAGCATTGGCTGTAGTAGTGGATCAGAATGCTAGTTGACTAAACTGGACGTAAGAAAACAGTCAAATGGGTTTTTTCTCTTTGAACCTTCTTACTGTAGTTGTATTTTTTATCTTACCTATATTATTTAATTCCGTTATTGTTGTACCAGTACTTATTTAATGTATTTTATTTGTTCGACGCATGTTTCATGTCAGCATTATAATTTAATTATATTAGTTAAATGCTAATTGTTTAAGTAGTGTTTCTATACCGTATATATCTTGAATTTTCGTCAATCTAATGCTGTGAGTGAGATATTGAAAAGCAAAGTAAATTAAAGTTAAAATCAATTTACGTCTAATGAGTTCCTTAGGTTTTCCTTATGGGTTAAATGCTCTCTGGCAAACATAAACTAAGCTAAGTGTTGTTTTACTACTTGTCTATTCCCAATGGACAGAATTTTCAGCATAATACGAAGCATTAACCATATTACATTTTTCTAACTTGACTTGAACAAGGTTAGCTTGAAATCATCTACGATTGCGTTTTTATAGCAGTAATACGTTGATACGCTAACTAGTTATGTTTTTATAACAATATTTGAATTGTATGGGCAGTTATAACCCTTCATAGAAGACAAGTTTGCCATAATATATCGCAGACAGACCTGACGTGGAATATCCCACAGCCATAACATGTGCCTTGACTTTTTATACCACTACCATCCACATAGTAAAATCAGATGCATTATCACATGTTCAGATAAAGACAAGGCCACGTATCTAACTACGCTAAAGTCTTTTCATTGATGCCCATCCGTACACTTATAGACATACCGGAAAGTGTTAATTCGCTAGTACAAATAGAAGAAAAAATCAAACCTACTTTCAGAAGATATCTCATTGTAATTTATTTTGCTATAAAACGCTGTATAGTCTAGCCTTTCAACTGTGTAAGTGCCATTCACATTGCAAAAATGCTAAACAAACAGTTAGAAGAAGAGGAAATCATTAAGGAAGCACTGCAACAACTGCACCGCATGATTGAAGGTATATATATTGTTGTTATACATCATCCTTCCACACTTACTTTCAAATGCTTTATTACTGCTAATTTGTCATATATTGATGAGATACTTACACTAATGAGTTAGTAGATACTGTTCCATTCACAGATAACTATTTAATATACATAGATCCATTTAATTACTATTTTTTCATTTTTCTACTCCTGATTTCCTTATCCTTAATGAGCAGAAGATCAAAACATTGTCATACCAGAGAATCCTGATAAATTTCTCATTCGATTTTTACGAGCGAGAAAATTTAATGTGGAACGGGCTTTCAAAACGGTATGTTCCATATGTTCAGTAATTTATGATTCATGTTGAAATTTTAATATGCATTAACATACGCGTTTTGTTGGCAGCTGCAAAGATATCTCAATCTAAAAAGAAAGTATTCTAGTCTAATTCAAGATGCCAAACCAAAGGACTTTCAATCTTTGTATGAAAGGAATAGCTCTGTCGTTTTCGCAAATAGAGACTCAAAGGGCAGGAAAATTATTTACATTTGCACAAGTCAGTAAAATAAGCTTATCACTATTCAATCTAATATTCTGTTTACAATGTATAAATCTGCTATGGTTGTAAATTAATTACCGACATTTTGGTATTTCTGCATTTAAAATTAGAGTCATGGAATCCAGGTGAAATGAGTTTACTACGATGGCTTATTTCCATTTATGTAATGATTGAAGGAGTGATACTCGATGAAGACACTCAGAGAAATGGTATAACTCTTATCCTCGATTACGATCAGCTTAGTTTCTATCAAGCAAGAAATTGTTCTCCAAAACCTATAAAACTTCTTATGGAAATATTGCAGGTATGTTTAAAATGTTTATGCTTAAAATAGGCTTCTCTGTTCAATATACTGTTCTGAATAATACAATCTTCCAACATTTTAGGATACGCTTCCTGTCAGTTTTCAAGAAATTCATGTGGTAAACCATTCTATGATTTTTAACATGATTTGGGCTATAGGAAGACCTTTCCTCAAAGAGAAATTGAAGAAAAGGGTAATTAGTCAATTGAATAGTTTACACATTTTCTATCCGCCAAATAAAAATATGTTGGACAGAAAATGTCGTAATTTAAAGTAATACAGATTCAAAGTTCCCTTTATTGTAGTTCCTATTTCACGGGTATGATATGGACAGTCTTCACAAGTTTATAAGCCCAACTGTCCTGCCCTTATGCCTTGGGGGTGGTTTAATGTCAATTGAGGAAGCCTCTGATACTAATTTTCTTGAAGAATTCCTTAATGATGATATAACACAACAAGGTAAATAAATTCAAAGTATTTAGTAGCCACTTTTGTGAAAAATTAAGATGTAGTATGTTAATGTAAACACAAGATTAACTATTTTTACTTGTCCTAATATAGATGTATGCATGTGTATGTTTAAATAGGTTTAGCAATCGGGATTTTGGAACCTGAGGCTAGAAACAGCCCGTTCAAATAAAAGCGACAAACCCTAAAATATCTAGTTTACGTCACGCATTGTCTATATCGCAATCTAAAATAGGTTATTTTACTCCTGCTCTTTAAAAAATGTCATTTCAATTATACTATGCAAGAAAGGGAATGTTAAGTGTGTAATTTTTTACCCTAATTTTCAAAGGTTACATGTTCCATTTGTTTTAAACGTATGCAAAATATTGCCTGCACATGTACTTTTTGGTACATGGTAATACATATTCCTATGTCTTCTGTCAACATGCACAAAAACAGAACTTTTGTCGATACTAGCCATAGAGCACCAGACCAGACCACAAACTCCAATTGCTATTGGTTTGCCGAGGGAATCTGGAATTACAAGCAGAAGACAAAAACAAACTCTGCCAAATCAACATTTCTGTACAAATCCGAGAAATAGATTAGTTTTAACTTTAGTTCTTAACTATATCTTGTTTGCTTTAAAAGAAGGAGAATGTCAATGTCAACTGAAGAATGAGTACAGTAAAATAATCTAATTTTTTACATTACTGGATATAACTAGATTCTAGATAGATAAGCACTAGGTTTAGATATGTAGTGACTTTAGTCAATTTAAACACTACAGTATTGCAGTCAAGTTTAGACCGTACATAAACCGATGTCATTTCATTTAAAATATTTACTACATACACACAAGCGCCCACCAATGTATCAATCAATTTCATTAACTGTCAAAATCGTCCCTTCCAATTTGAATAAATCAAAAAATAATAAGACAAAAGAATCTGAAAATGTAGAATATTTTCCATTTCGTGGAATCAATACTTTGTGATTTGCAATTTCATTCCACTTAACTATGCAGTATTAATTCACTCGTGAATGTCAGCCCATTTTGTCATAGGTTTACAGTTCATTAAACAATAAACAAACCACATATCATTCTACAGCACTGAGATCCAAAAATTCCTTTTTTTGGAAAATTTTCTACTAAACCAGGTAAGTTAATTAAACCAGTATTGTTTTTTCACAACTTTTATTTTCAATAGTTGCAATTATAGCTGGAACTTGCATAACCGTATATTATAGTTTGTCATGAACTTACATTATGTATTTTATATCTACACTTTTAACTATTATCATTTAATTGTGTTCTGAGAAAATACCACGGAAGGTATTGGAATATAACAATTTGACAATAAATCTATTTACGTCTATCTATCTATTATCTATATCATGAATGAAATTCACCGTACATGATCCGCATAACTTTGTACTTTTGTTTGACGTTTTTGCAAATTATCTCTCACGCTTGTTCATTTCACCTTTACGTTGACATTCAGAACGAAAAAGAAGTTCACAGAGAGCATAAGCAATGGTTTTCCCCGTTGTAAAATGAAAACACACCTTTATATCCTTGATTGATTTTTTATTGAATGATGTGGGTAGTGATACAAGTTTATCTTTCAATCGGTCTTCTTGATTGAAAAGGTAAGGTCTTGTTCATGGACTTTGAACTTTGATTCTTTCTGCTTGCATTTTATTTGATGAATTAACAATTATATGGTTTAATTGTCTTTAATAGAGGTAGTAAAGTGGTAATGTAAATCGTTATGTAATATAAGGAAAATAGTAATTCATTATCTATGTAGTGATTAAATGACGTACATTGTAATACATTGTCGGTATACTTACACGAAGGGATAATGTTATCTTCCACGGATAAAACTCTTCCTGTGGTGATAAGTAGGACAGGTAATTAATGAAATAGGAGGTTCGCCAACTTTGAAACCAGCAGATTGCTGAGATCATCAGGATTCAGGAAAAGTTTAATGAAACTGTAGAACAGTATAGAACACATGGTACATAGATTGATGTCAATTATCACATGATGTAGTATCATCGTCTTTATCAAAAGTAAACACGGTTGTAAATGTGTTTTGGGTATAATATGTGACATAATACTGGAAAAAGTCGTGCATAGCGCGTGCCAGGATTTTAAAATGACAATAAAATGGACACAGTTGTAAATGTTACGAAAATCTAGGACATATTTGGATGTTTTTATAATCTGTACAGCTGACAGTGACATACTGACCAAAGGTTTTGTAAATAAGGATGGGAATAAGTTTGCACTGCGTATTAATTTATCCATGCTACTTCACTAAACCTGAACCATAATTTTAAGACAGTTAAGCAGGTATCAATGTAGCTAAATATAACTGCAGTCAATTTAAAATGTCGACCCACTTGTTTTCATTCCTTCAACTCACGCATGTATAAACATCAACTAATCGATATTGATATTTCTGTTTCAATGCTGAAGATAAAGTTAGTATTTAAAATCCTTTTTGACAATAACATAGAGTCCTTCGCTTCACCAACCCGGAACAAACTGAGTTTAAGGAAGCAAATTAATTAAATACACGCGTAGAGAGTAAATATTTTGCATTTTAGGCTTAATGTTCGGTAAATTCGTGTGAATGACGCTTAGACTTCCGTAGGCTCATGATATTTTTCGTTCTGAGTTTTTGATCAACATTTGTGATTTTCGTACAAGGTGATATAGAAGACAAGTGCTATTTTCCAAAATGTTTCCAACGGGTGAAGTTATCCTCGCTAGTCAAAACAATAATGACAAAGAAAATGACCTGCCAATGTACATCAAAGAGTTAAGACAACTAATGAAAGGTAAAATTTCTAAAAGTAGCTCGAATTGGACATGTGACATTTCTAAATGTTTTCCTTTGTTATATTAGAGGAAAATGTTACCCTTCCTGCTAACGACGAAGTTCTCATCAGATTTATCCGCGGGAGGAAATTTAATTTGGAGAGAGCCCGTAAAACGGTATTGGAATATTATTATTACCTATTCAAATGATGTACATCAGTTGAGTTAGTTGAGTATGTAATTAAACTGTGGTTTGAATGGTAGCTAAAGCGCTATCTCATTATGAAGAAAAAATACGCAGACATAGTCGGAAATGCGGATCCTCGGCATTTTGAGTATATGTATCCAAAGAATGTGGCAGTTGTGTTTGCAAATCGAGACAGCAAAGGAAGACAAATTTTATTTATTCGTTCACGTGAGTACAAAAAGAATAGACTTTTTTTCCAACTAGAATCTAATTTTACAATTAATAATAAAATATCATCCTTATTGAAACAGGGAAATGGAATCCGAGTGATATTAGCTTACTGCAGGGACTCATTTCAATTTATATAATTATTGAAGGGATGATTGGAAACTTGGAAACACAGCGTAATGGAATTAGCGTTATTGTAGATTTGAAGGAGTTATCTTTTTATCAAGCTAGGCTTGTGACTCTGAAAGCCCTTCAAGTCATCGGTGATATTGCTCAGGTAAATTTTGCCGGGTATTTCATATTCTTTAAATTTTTCCAACTACCAATAATGATAAAATGACATTTTAAAACCTGTAGGACACTCTTCCTGTAAGTTTCCAAGAAATACATGTAGTGAACCACCCTATGATGTTCAATATGATTTGGACCATTCTTAAACCGCTATTAAAGGAGAAGCTACGAAATCGGGTGATTAGTTTTTGCTAGTACGTATATGGTAACATGTGTTTAGAGAAAATCTAATTTTTAATGAGTTTATGTTTCATTTTCAGTTCCATTTTCACGGGTACAATTTAAAATCCCTCCATAAGTCTCTGAGTCCAAATATTCTGCCTTACAACTTAGGGGGTAAGCTCACAAACCAAGAAGCATGGGACCTAACGTTTTTCCCTCGATTGGTCGAGCAGAATGATTTCTACCATGGTACAAGCATAGTATTAATTTTTTCTGAATTTATTTAATACCTTTGAGTTGTGCGGACTAAAATTGTTTGTTTTTTGCAGAATATCTTCAGCCCGTTGAATGACAAAGTAAAGAAACTTGCCCGTCCGGGATAAGTTTATATAATTCCCATAAGACATAATTTCCAGCAAGCTATCAAATAAATTATGGAGTAATTTTGTAAAGTTGTGTGTTTTATATCTTATATTTAATTACTGTAATGTTGTGTCTATGGTATATTAGATAGGAAACTCATTTATCCTTTGGATTTAAATTGTCAGAATATATCTGTAGATTTAGCTGAGGGATTTTAATTTCCTTCTTCTAACTGCCTATCTGTACATATTTGATCTGTTGATTTTATTTTAGCATAGAGAAACCAAATCTACTTAAAAGTTCCTTGTAAGCCAAAGCTACATGCTTTCAGAGCGAAAGTTACCCAAAAAACTTTAAGTTTATTTAGAGAAACCAAAGATGTGTGTACTTATGACTTTAAACATGTGTTATACCAGTGTTTTTGTGCATTTAATAAAACCTTCATTAAAGCTATACGATTTGAAGCATTTCTTGCAAAAAATTTAATCCTATAAGCCATATGGCAAATGGACAAGTGTAATATTGTGTAAAATACAATTTTTCATAAGAAATCTGCAGAGCAATCAATTTTGAGTTTCGGTCTAGTTGAGATGATAAAAAGAGTGAAGCATGAATGAGGTGCAAGGTGCAAGGTACACAAGATCTACCAAAAATAAACATTGTATAATGTACTGTAAGGTGAACATTCTGTTCGAGTTTGATGAGTAAATAGAAAAGGAGTCAATATACGAGATGACTGTGTATTTATTAGGATTTTTTTAGGAAAGTCGGAGAGCAGGGATCATAATCGTAACGGTATAGACGATGAAAAAGTATTTTTAGAGCAGATGATCGCTGTATGAAGTGATCGTGTGTAATAACTATTTTCTGACACGAGAATTAATGTTGTTGGCAAAGAAAATACGTGAGTACTAGATGGGTTGGTGTAGAACATCACGTTGTAGCGATGATGATAAGATAGGAGTATTTGGGTTTGCTAATCTTAATACGCAGGTTTCAATTTGAGATTCGAGTCTGGCTTGGAGATATTTGTCTGCAGAGTGTCCCCAATTCAAAACGCATTATTCACTTGACAAGATTCTCTTTGAAAATATTTGGGAGTGCATCTTAAGATCTGAGGATGGAGATGATAGATATGAACTGTAGAGAATGCAGACGAAAAATCAACAAGCATTTATATCTTGCCGACTACATAAAGCCTTTCCCCCATTTATTTCTCTTTCGTATCGACTCAATTACACTTCAAGCCAGCTTGTGCCCTCACTGAATTTGATTTAATGTAAATATTCATACTTTTCATATCATACAAATGCAATACAGAGGTTTACTGTTATAGTAGTAAACATTTTTTTTGTTCTTTACATTAATACAGTACTGTATATATCGCTCATACTGACAATTCCAATGGAGATTGGAAGCGTACCTACTCTCTATGATAAGTCAATAGTGTACATTACTTACTAACGTCAAACTCTTTTCTACACACGTTTAGTAGATAGATTGTCGTCTGTATTTACTAAACTGCGTGATTTACATCGTTGACAAAAGTCAGGTACCTGGCCCTGCTCATGAATCAGAGTGTATGTATATGTACTATGTAATAGAGGAGATGAAAGGCACTGATTTTATAAGTAAAGGGAAACTGGTGTCACAAAGTCCGATAAGAATTTTAACAAAACTACACACTCTACACAAAAAATCAAATCCCTTTGATATGGCAAGTTTTATGATTTTATATTATAACAGCTATGACTATATCAATATCCTGATACTGTACAAAGACAAATGGTACATATTATACTTAGTATACAACAAAAATTTATATTGTCATCGTCTGAGTGTTCGCTTCAATAAAGTTTCATTTACTTATGTTTACATTTACATCTGAAATTAGACTGTTTAAAGTTCGGTGTTAGGTTTGGAATGAGCCATTGGTAGGACTCATGGATTCGCATCGGTTTAATTGTCATTTATTTCACTCTGATTATAAATGGACTTCCAGGAACGGGTTTGTCTACGTATTTCAAATGCAGCTTATATTGACCAGGATTGGAAGGTTTGTATCTAACTGTCGTAGTTCCGTTATCATTATTCTGAAATACGATTTCAGGCTTGCCCGGTCCCTCCATTGCAACTTGCAGGCTACCTACAGACAAAAGAACAAAAGAAAACTCGTAAATATCTTGTTTTCCATTTCCCTTGTAACAATTTTCTGTAGCTTTTCAATTATGTTTTCCTATTTAACTACCGAGATTAATTTCATAAAAGTGAACTTACAGGTTATCCCGGCCTCCGTGGGATCCACAATAACCTAGATAGAAAAATTAAGATTGTGAATGAAAGGAAATGGTAGTTTTTATGATTAATTACTGCAGATAGGTACTGACCTCATTGTTAACTCTAGTTCTTCCTTCTTTAATACCGCGACCTGTTACTTTTACTAGTTCGGTACTTAATTCATTTTCTCCTTTCATTTTCACATGTAACGGGCTTCCTTCGACATGTTCGTCATCGAAAGTAATGTGGATTGTGTAGTCCCCAGCTATCGGAGTTTGGTAGGTACAGTCCACAGATCCATCCTTACAGGTTGACAATAGACATTCAGGCTTTACAGGACCATCGAAAGCAACTGCCAGTAAACTAACGTTCAGACCTCCCATATGGATTTTAAATTTTGTCGGTGTCCCTAAAATGATTAAATTCATCAGTACATTATGTTATTTAAATATATTTTTTAGCCTACGTAATTAGAGAACCTACCTGCGAATCCCGAAGATGCTCCGATTCCAGATATTGTGATATCACTTGCCATTGTTGATTGGTGAAAGCAGGAAAATTTCCGAAATACTTTTTGTCGCTTATTCGAAGGACCAGCTACATTAACTGTCTTGAAAACCAGAAGATATTTTACATGAAGATAAAACTGTAAAATTTTCTCAGCTCGAAATTCCCGGGGATGAAAATCACTGCAGATTGTAAATATTAGTTAATAGTGCACTAAAATCAAATCTCTATAATTCCACTACACCACTAAAGAAGCCACGACGCCTAATCCAGGCTACGACTAAATCAGGTTGACAAAATGGTTATGAAATTGTCACGAAAACTTTGAGTGGAGGCAGATGATTCGGAACTGAGATTGACTAGAATACTGCTGGCTCAATAAAGAGGATTTTCGGTAAGTCTGATTAGAATTAAAAATAAACCTCGTTGCCATCTAAGGTTACATAGGATCATACGACACAGTGCCCAACTCTATCATACTATATGGAATATGGAATATGAATTCTCTCCTGTGTCTTGTCTACTGGATGGAAAGTACGCAGAAAACCACAAGCCCGACCACCGAATATTTAGATACATTTTACAAGATGCCCGATATCTTACGCTGTTACGCATTACATTGAATCTTGTGATAGCAATTCCACCGAAGAAACGGGAGGGTTGTAGTAGGCGTTTTTTTACCACCCCAGCTGCTTCCGCCTTATCATCAATGAAATGAGTGCAACTTCGTGTTGGATGTTCAAAATATAAATTAGTCATTTGTGGATCACAGCACATATTGCTCCAACGGAAAATTATATACCACTTCATAAAACCTCCTATTTTTCAATCGTGTCGTAAAATATCAAAACTACACGGAGAAAATGACTTCCCAAGGGTTTACCTTTCTTATAAAAGTCGCAGTTCCGTAGAAATCTTTATGAGAGATGTTCTTATGAGCCAAGAGGAGTTGTGTCGTAAATTGTCGCTTAGGACATTGTGTCTGGATAATAAAAATTGTGACAGGGATACTTATAGTATTTATTCTGTCTTTTTAAAAGAGAAGACACAGATTAGTTGTGTCTAGGGAACACCTCATGAAAGCTTATGATAACATTCTATATGAAGCTTTTCTGTGGTAAAACCGTCAGTTATAGCTAAGCCAAAAAATCTATTGGGCAGACAGAAGGGAAACGTATATGAAATGGTATGCATCAATCCAATGAAAATGAAAACAGAAAGAAAAATAGCCCGAGTTCGACTTGAGACTTTGAGACTTGTACCAAATGCAGTTCATTTTTCTCTATCTTTCTGTATAAATAGATTATATCTGGAAATCTATACCTTTTACATGTACTTTAAATCGTATTTGGAAGAAATACATACACATCAGTTAAATAAATACAGCAGAGGTTATTGTTGGTATACCACATCAAAGATAAGAATTTCTGCAAAGATGCTTTAATCTATTTAAAGTTATTCATACAGACACTGGTATGAGTAAGAAGAGTAGCACTGGCAGATTGAGGAAATGACATAGGCGATGTCCGTGACTAAATTTATCTTCATTCCGTTACACACGATTGCAACCGACTTGAACTTACACACGTACTACATATGAAACATATCAGTATAATAGTTAGTTAATGTGCAGAGAATGTATATTTGCTAAAGATGCTTATCGGAGCTCTGTTTCTTATCAGACATCTGTATCTATCTGTATTTTGTATGCATTCAGGCGTGCATTTACATTTTTGCACATTTTCAAACCTAGTTACATGAATACCTACATTAAGTACATCTATCTATATACAAATATTGAAAAACGGTAGCGGGTGACTAATATGAATCACCATTTTCGCCAATACCCATACCCAAACTTCTAAAAGTCTATTCTGCATAATAATTTATACACAAGTAGGTTGTATTCAAGAGTACGTAAGTGTAAACAAACTTTGAAAACTGTTGATTTTACTAGATACTTGCATGCGCATATGCATTTTATTAATACTCGTGCATTTGCATAGAACCAATTATATTATAGCACAATGATCATACTAGATTTTTAATTGGATTGTTGTTTGTCAGTAAATATTGGTTAATTTGTTCACATTTATGTTGTTTAATTTTTTCGTATAACTAAATTCTAGATCATGGGCACACATGTTTATGAGTTTATAAATAGCAAAAGTGCTTTTCTGCACGTTTGCTATAAATTCTGGATAAAAGACGTAATTTGAGGAAATTCATGACTTTTCGTGAAGACCTTGCTGTATGCGATAAGACCTTTGTAGCTATTTTTCCAAGATGGAAAAATGATGGAAATTTTGTACAAGGGCAAATAAATGTCACTTTCTTCTGTATACAGATACTTCTTGCTAATCGCCTATACACCAAGACTACTTACGGCTTACAACTACTTACTTTTTTACAAGAGGATTTTATGAGCAAAGGATGTGGGGAATAAATAGAGTATTAAAACTGATTTAGTACACAAGCCTGCAACTTGCTTTTAAATATAAAACATGTTAGCTCGCATAAAACCATTTCTGAAAAAAGTGCCATTGCTTGATGCTTTAAAAAGTAAACATATAAGAAGGCCAATTCTATCTTTTATTTCGGATAACTTTTAAACAATCTTAATAGTACAAGCTAATACCATTAGTTGAAATATTACGATGATGTTACATATAGTTCGCATGTACTCCCTTAACTGCATTGCTGATGAACCACCTGAATAAATATCCTTTAAATTAAACGAGACTTCGGTAATCTTATGATTTATACATGGGATCAGTTCAAGACCAAAGCTAACTCGTGCCAAACCAAACCAGACTTCAAAAACCTGTATTAATTTTAGTTATTTAACGTACAGCTACATTTCATTAGAATTTGATGACAACGCTAATCAACCACCTACAATTGATTACTACATTAATCAGATAGTAGTAAATATATTTTAAGTGGTATAATTTACAATTTGCATCTAAAAGTAGTTGTGAAATCAAATATATCAAATATTGTACTTGCAATGTTTTTACAAGCGTGACGAAAAGTGACATCGATTAAATAGCAGCTTGGCATAACATATAACATGTCTCCCTAATGTCTATATTGTGCCGAAAGTCAGATGAGACAGCTGAATTGACAGACAGGTTGTCATTTGCGGATGTGTGTTTAGGTTTTGTTTGTTCTTCACCATTTTTCGTCCCTGTTCCTTTATAATTCCGTCAGTAGAGACGCAAGACTCAATAAGATAAGATTTTGCATGATTATTTTCTTCTTCTATGTTAAATGTTACAGTTTTACCATTAGAGTCAACTTAACAGGCCAGCTGTTGTAATTCAAATGTAATTCTTCTTTTCTTACCTATACTATATTAGATTTAGGTAGCTTTTAGCTACTCTGTCTGTCTTGTACGTGCCATGCTGTAATTTTTCATTACAGTGCATTCCTCAAAAAATCTTGGCTTCGGATAGAAGAAAGATACTTTAATATCCTGGTAGAATCGGAAGCAGAAAAATAGCTCACAGCTCACACGACTGCATTTTCCATTTATTTTCTCGTGACATGGCACGAAAGTGGGCAAAACATGTTCAGGTTCATTCCAAACCTGCAATTGCCATTAACAGTGGCAGAAGCATCTCTAATGGAAATCATAGCAAAGTTTTATGCGAATCTTGTGTGTCATCTGCTCAGGAATCATACACTAGTGAATGCTCTAAGGATGATTTATTTCTCTGCTTGCGTCACCTTCTTCTATTGGGACGCCTCATTGGGATCATTCCTTTGGGAAATCTTCACCTTTCTGACAAACCTTGTAAAAACGGCGAACAAAGTACACCGTACCCTTATTTCAGGTCACAAATTAAATAATATTTACTGTAACAATTATTCTAAATCATTTAATATTGATGACACGCCAAATAATCACAATTTTATCATGCTTGATTAATTGATAAAAGTTTGTCTAGATGCTTACTGGGTAAACTGAGCAGTTTTAGTACTGAAAAGTGCGCATTAATTTAAACAATACTTTGTTATTAAAATTTGCGTCGTAAATAGGTGGAACAACAGCTGGCGAATTCTTCCTAGCATTTTGGTTATATTGTTTCAAACTGTCAACGCGTTTATCAACTTATACGGGATGGTAGATAAAATAGAATCCCAAGGAATACGCACTCCAACGGATTTTGCTTTGATTTCCTACGGCTTTGTTCAAAATTTTACAAGCTTTTTCATGTATGGAAACGTTTCAGCGCAATAAACTCTCTCTGGGTTAAGTTTGTGTTTTGATAATGATTTTTGTTTTGTTTTAATGGTTATAGATATGCGTTTTTCCTTGTTCGAGCTCGAGAGTTTTATAAGCTGTTGGCACGTTGGCCGCAAAATCCAGATTTCGCTAGAGATGCCAAGTTAAACACACATGTGGACATTGTGGGGGCTGTTTTTATGGCTTCATTAATCGGAGAAAATATTGTTTTTCATTTAACATTGTTACCCTTTTGTCCGAAATCACCCGGTTAGCAAATACTTACAAAAGTACAGTTAAATACTGTTATTACTGTTTTTATGTATTGCAATTGTGGACATTGTGGTTTATGCGACTTATGCGTAATAAAAATTTGCATTTTCCAGATGTGCTCATTCTAGAAAAGAATATGTCTGTTTTCCAAGTTTACTATAATCGAGGTCAACCGAACTGGGCTAGGAAAATCCCTTACAACCCTTTGCTAACAGCAATTCTATTTCTGAACAATAAACTGACAGTTTACTCAGCAACATATGGAGATGTAATCATCATTGTACTTTGTAGAGCAGTGTACTACAAATTCAAAACAGCAATTCATCTAGCAGAAAATGAGGAAATAAATTCAATAGAATTCGTAGGTCACCATAAATGGAATACCATTAGTAAAATCTACTTCGAAGCTTATGAATTCACAACTGAGCTCAATAATTTTTTGAATCCGCTAATTTTCATGACATATTTTGCAAACATTTTCTTCCTTGCAATGCAGGTAAGTTTCGAGTTTCCAACGGGGGTTACTGTCACCACCCGAATATTTAAAACATTGCTTATTACTCCGAAATGTACGTGTGAGTTGTGTGTAGTTATAAAATTGTAAACAGTGTAAAATATGACATAAATAAATGTACATAGACATTTTACATTATACATAACAGTTTTAGTAGTGATAAGCAGATGTAAATATAACGTGGAAAGACATAGTGCTTGAAATATTAATTTTGTTGGAGGAAAATAACTCATCTGTAATTAATATGTTAATGTAAGATAAAAAATTGTCAGTATGACTGCTAATAATATTAAAGTTTATTTTTTTGTTAATCTAAAATAGATCCAACAGGGTTTTCGACCATCTTCAGCTTGCAGATTTATTGAGCCACTTTATTTCTGCTGGGCGATTGTACATGGAATGTCAAGAGTTGCAGTTATAACTATAACAGCTGCAAAAGTACATGATTATTGTAAAGGAATGCAGTACTTTGTTCATCGCTGTCCTAATGAACTGTACTCAAAACAGGTGTGTTCAATACATAAACGACATATTGGATGCATATAACTATTAATTACGTAGAAAATCTGGTAGCATTATATGATTTACATTTTATGAAGCGTGATAATTAATTAGATGAGAATGACATAGTTATCTGTATAATTTATAAATATTAATGATAATAAGGTGCAAAGGCTGGAGCAAATGACAATGACTCCTGTTGGTCTTAGCGGTCTTGGCAGCTTTACAATAACCAAACCTTTGATTTTGTCCATTGCTTACGTGGTGTTTACATTCGTGATGATTTTGGCCCAAACAACCAATATGCAAAAAGGGAGCATTTGCGCACATTCAAGATAAACTAAAATTATACTTTTATGTACTTACACCATAATAAATATCATGTAATAGTGTCTCATGTCTAGCAATTCTCAATCTTTACTAGAAAAAATGGTAAAACTAAAAACTCTGCAGGAAAACATAATTTTCCATTTTTTCCTCCATTTTCCATTAATAAAATACTGAAAAAGGTACGTATTTAGAACGGAAAAGAGAAGTTTCCAGAATGCTTCGGATGAATCAGGGCTTTGCTATTTATCATGTTATTTATGATTAGCATCAGACTTTAGAAAACGACAAACGTCAAGGTTGGCTAGCTAACCTAACTACGGGCTTCAGTTTCATTGCCTATATTGCTCTACTGCTTTTTTGCATAAATTCAATTACAGGAACGAAGCCAAAAATATTCTTTACCTTCCCGTTCTATACCTACTGAATATTTAATGTATAAACTCAGAACGGAACAGACAGAATGCTTTCGCAGAGGAATCTGTAGAAAATCTTTTGATAATTCAACTAACCTACATACAATATGAAACTGTCTTGAATGAATATCCATGGATAAATGCAAACATAAAAGTGAATACTATGTATATGAAACGCAATTAAACACAGTAAAGAATCTTTCTTGTACATGTGGACAGTTTTCATGTATCTCGTCATGCTGTACACTACTACTCCTGTACTTTGTAGTGCTGATGCAAATTTTGAGGCTCAAACCAAGCCAAGTCGAATCACGGAGTTAATGGACTGTGCACATAATTTTATTTCATTGCTCATGCTAACAATTTATTAACAGCAGTCAGCAGACAGAACTCGAAAGCCTGTTACGCTTTGCTTTCCTCTGACGTGACAGATTCCATACTCCGTCCATGCAAAAATACCATTTCGAATCCACATATCATTATGGTGATCATTATAATAATATTCTAAATCTGACTCTTTTATGTCATGTGCTTCTTTCACTGACACATGCCACATTTTCTTGCTTTTCTCACATAACAAATTACAACAGCTTTACCTGTATTTTCTCGGTGTCGGGATGATTCTTTTGATATGGATTTTAAAAATACATTGGCCAACTTTTTACAGTCATTTTTCTACCTGTCTTGCATCATTCAATGATTAAAATAATCCCGAAGGAAGTTAGATACTTTATACTTGGTAATCCTTTGTGGAATTAAGAAAAAATCGCTTAGAGAAATTATTGTCCTTCTATCATCTATAAAATTACGCTTGAGTAGTACCTATTATATTAGTTAATCATCTTTCTTAGATATTTTGATTTTAACTTAAACTCACCTATTTATAACTATTTTCTTACAATACCCTGTTTTGCAACTTACTTACAAGCTTACATGTACAATGCAAACAGAATTTAAATCTACACATAAGTATGCAGGCAGTCTCAAGTTTCACAGTACATCTACGTTTATACTCTCTACACTACACAAAGTACAACGTACAACACAAAACAAGTGCAGTGCAAACTTGGTGGTAAAACTTTTGTTCGGTTGGGCGGTCTTTGACTATCTTCAACTGTCGTGTCAATTCAATTGTCATACTTGCTGTTGCTGAATATTGAGATATTTTGTTTTTTTGAATTTGCGAGTCTTTAGACGTATTTCAAAGTATTAAATCTGTCTTCACAGTCTTCAGTCTTCGTTAATTGAAGTCATAATGGCACCACCAGGTTCCGGATCAGGTGTTAAAATTACGGGCATTCCTGTTCATCAGTCCGAGGTATGTAAATAAACTGACTTTTTTAAAAACAAAATGAATTATAGTTTAGAAAACAGATGTGATGTAATTATGAATTAATTATTTATTTTATTTTGCAGCTAACCACCCTTAAGAAGTCGATGTTGTGGAAAATCAAGGGAATAGAAAACATTCGAAGTGCCAATGGTTAGTTTTCCTAAGTTTTATTGGACATAACGGTGCGCAAAATTTCTAAGTCCCACAGCACCACTATATATCGGAATATTTAGACGTGACCCCCCAATGTTTCATGGGATCTTTATGAGACATGACATGAAAGTCACGTTTCCACCCTCCCCACACCCGACGAGGTATGGGGCAAAATGACATTCCACCGGTTTCACACCTAAAATTGGTCATTATGTTTATTTCATTTAGGTTAGGTTAGGGGGTGGGGAGGGTGGAAACGTGACATTCAGGTCATGTCCCATAAAGATCCGATGAAACATTGGGGGGTCACGTCTTAATATTCCGAGATATAGTGGTGCTGTGGGACTTAGAAATTTGCGCACCGTTATGTCCAATCCCACCCTAAGTTTTATATTTACAACTTATTATGAAATACAAAATATGTATTAGTATTTTAGTTGTAGTATTATGGTGAATCAGCTTATTATCGCATCTACTCTTTAACATGTAAATATTCATTGTGATTACATTTTAAGCAATGTGTCTTAGGTCAATAAGGTATATGTAATTGGAATAGAATATGATTGGCAATATTTTTCACTTGCTTTATGTTGTATTTATCTAGCTTGGGAAGCAGCCACTTGTCGAATGGAAATCGGGGATACGGTGTGGCAGCTGCATTTGGTTTCTGACGGAAAATACCTTTATGGAGCACCAACAATAATTCAGCCGATGAATATACCAATTGTCTACACAATGAAAACGTCTATTGTGAACAATAACGACTTTGTTATCCATACACCATACACAAGTAAATTTTTAAAATTTGAAAAGTAATTTTTAGTATGCCATATTCACATGAGTTGAAAATGAAAAAGTAATATTATTCTTGTTTGATTTTGACTACTCAGCTAACAAAACCGCTGTAACTTCCGGAAGTAACAAAGACCCCCATAAGTGGGAGATCATGAAATTTGGAGATGTCACACAGGATCTGTTTAGCAAGTATGTCTTTGATGACACTCTGAAGGTTTTGGTCGAAATTATTCTCCATGTGCAAAAATAGCATTTTCTGGTAGAATGGACGTTTATTCAATCCGTAGTTAGTACGTTTTCCATTTTGCTCTATTTTGACCATAACATTATGTATTTGTATTCCTTTTGTACATTTTTGATACTTTATTGTAAAATAAGATAAGGTAGCAATAAAGTTGTAGTGTAGTAATCATTTACAATAGTAAATTCATTTATCAAAGTGCATTTTTGTAACAATCAAATAGTATTCCAAATATCATTATTGTGAAAATATTTCTAGTAATTGATTGGTTGTAGTGAAATAAAATAAAATTTTTCAGGATTAAAATAAATAATTTTTACCTTTACTCCAACCATTAGATTGACAACGAACATTTGTCTTGATATCATGGTTGTTCATTTTTGCATACTGTGTTTCATGAAGTAGGAAACATAAATTGCATAATAAAATCATAGATGCATATGCGTAGAGCTATAGGTATATATTTTTCATTAGATTAGAGGACATAAGACGCTGCTGTATTGTTAGTGTTGAGATTGTGATGTCATTTACTGGCACTATTAGCTTGTGGATTAAAATTCAAAAATCAAGGCTGTGAAAACAGGTCCTGCAAGAAACGTTGCGTAGCTTTGTCCAATGGAATGAGTACCTGAAAGTATATACTTCTACGTATTCTTAAAACATGAGAATATAATTACTGGAGACTACCTATATGAGTTGGTTTAAGCAATCGCAATCAATATCTACGTCTTGTATGGTAATACGATCCATGCTACTGCTTATAAATAAGCACAGGTAGGTTAGGATATTTAGACGATATAAAGTTTAAGACTATTTCTGCCGCTATATAATTTTGCTTGGAAGCTCTGCGAAATTGTTGCATTAATTTGTGTATGTATTGTGTGTGTATAGCGAAAAGATTCATATCGGTTATTGTATCTGTGAATCTTATTATCCTATAAGTGGTGTATGCAAGAAAAAAGAGAAGAAATAGAAGAGCACCTTGAATCATAGATGTTTTATTATGTATGCAGACCTATGTTATAGGAATAGAAGAAGCCTTCATCTTTCCTTACAGATATCCATCACATTTTCCTGTTAGATATTTAGCTCAAAAATTAATTTTAATGTTTTGCGAATGATTATGAAAAATCTCAACTTAGTCGCAAAATTAGTAGTATTAAGTCTTTTGTTTATTGTTCTCTTCGAAGAAGTTGAAGGGCAAGGTTTCCGAATTGCACAGGGTAAGTATTTCTAACAATTTAATATTCTTGAAGAAAAGGTAAATAAATGCGTCTTAATTTAGATGATGAGTGTGGGAAAATCGACGAATCATCTGATGACATTCGGACAACAATACCATGGACTGCAGCCATTTTCGGGAGAGCAGGTTCAAAGGCCCCGTTTCAGTTTACGGTAACGGGAACCCTCATTGGTCCTTCAACTGTTCTAACTTTATTCGGAGGAGCTTTTGGAGTTCCAAGTAGTGGCTCTAGTAAATACTTTATTCCAAGGGCTGATAATTACATTGTGGCCGTGGGACTTCTATCCAATAACTTGAACGAAAAAGATATGTTCACGCAGATTTCACAAGTAAGGCTCAGGTAAACTTATAAATACCATTGCTTACCTTTAATTATCTAAAGTTAAAATGTACGTTGAATGTTTCTTTTCCTTCTAGTAGCTCTTTGTTCTGTTATCAATGTTTTGAAATGAATAAAATATTTTAAATTGACAATTTCTTTTAAAAAAACAATTTCGTTTTTACAGGTGAGTCATATTCTACCATGGAAAGCTCAAAACGATCAAAAGTATTACAATTACTTCATTTTCCATCTGAAAAAACCTGTAAACTTGAACACTCCGTATGTACGAGCTGCTTGTGTACCTGTATTTTTAAAACACTTGGTGACTACTCCTCATGGACGTCAACTCGAGGTTCGACAGGGAGGTTTCGGTGTACCAGCACGGGCTGATGGAACAAAAGACCTGACTATGGTAAACATAACTCTTGAAAGTAAAGAATTTTGTGATGATGCCTTCACACAAAATTATAATGGATCTCCTGAACATACATTTTGTGGAACAGCAATTTCCAAAGGTGAAAAATTGTTTATTCACTGTCTTGAAAATTAACTCTTTGACTATTGTAAAGTTTTTGTTACAAATGTAGGACAGACAGTTTGTGTAGAACCCGGAAGTTCTGCTGTAGTGCCAGTTGCAAGTAACCGGTGGTTTTTTATTACACTGGCATCCCTTATACCGAAGAGTAGCTCTAAGAATTGGTGCACATCTAAAACTGTTTACATCTACGGAAGAATCATAAAAGCCATCGACTGGTTTTTAACAAACCTCAAGTAACAATTTAGTGTTAAAATATTGCAATAATATTTTTTGTCTAAATTCCGCAAATAAATTAATGAATTCTTGGAATATTTTCTTAACCTAATTGTATAATAGATTAATTTAAAAACTGGTCGATCCATGATTAAATTAAATTATTTGTTCTGAGATGTAAACAGATGCAGTCCAGAATTCGCATGTTCCGATTTTACTTGCGTTCCTCTTTCGAAAGTATGTGACCAAAGAACAGATTGTCCAGGAGGAGAAGATGAAGATCCAATTTATTGTAGAGCAAAAAAACCATGTATATTTGGAGACAAAACCCACGAGTGCGGGATATACGGAAAATGCATTTCACCCTTACAAATTTGTGACGGTATAATTGACTGCGAGGATGGAAGCGATGAAAGTAGAAGTAGAAATTGTCCTCCAAGACAAAGTTCCGTAACTCCAGGACGTAAATCCAGCCCTCCTTCAGTAACTGCTTTACCATTCCCAGTTTTATCTACTAGAAAATCATTCCCCCATTGTGCACTGCTGCAAATTTCAGAGGTAAGAGTTTTATTTGTTGTAATACAAAATGACAATTTTAAATTTTTTATGACAATAGGGAGTGGAAATCGATTGTCAATTGCCAAATGGTGAATATGTCAACTGTACACAATCTGGAGTAAACACCGTTGCAAGACTTAGATGCAAGAAATATTACAGATCAACAATTCGCTCTGCCTCATTAACTGTAACTTGCCAGGAGGATGGAAGTTGGAAACCAAGCCGCTCATTTGGGTGTGAAGCTGGTAATTATTCTGTTAATATTTTTGTCATTTATTGCTTCTAAAACTGTAGGATCTTGTTTCAAGATTTTGTTTTTTAGAATGTGGAGTTATCTCCAATGGTGGCTTAAATGCATATATCTACGGAGGAGAAGACACAAGCCAAGAAAACGCTTTTCCTTGGCATAGTGCTATTTTTAAGCTGATTAAAAATGAGTATCAATTCATCTGTGGAGGATCCTTGATAGAAAGAACTACATTAATCACAGCTGGACATTGTGTATCAGATTTAACAGGAGCTGCTGTTGATAAATCCCAATTCAAAATTGTTTTGGGCTCAAATAGCAGTAACTACGATTTTTCAAAAAGAGACAGAAATGCGCAAGTTTTCAGTGTAAGAGTAATATTAATTTTACCGGTTTTCAATGTGGCTAAAGTAAATATAATCAACGGACCTGCTTTGATTGTAAATAGGCAAAAGATATATTTATTCCTGCGACATATGATCGGCGTTCCCTGCAATCGGATATTGCAATTATACAACTAGACAAAGCAGCAATTTATGGAGAAGCTGTAAGACCTGTATGCTATTTGGAGCAAGGGAATAACAATCTTCCTGAGCCAGGAACGTTGGGAAAGGTATTACCTCAAAATAAACATAATTATGAAGATAATCTTTTGTTACCTGTAATAGCATGATATATTTTGTGGAACTCACTTTAAAATCTTAGGTTCCTGGCTACGGTTTTCGAGAAAATCAGCGAATTTCTGAGAAATTGATCTTTGCTGAATTTCCTGTCATTGCTCCAGATGAATGCAAAAAAGCTTTAGGCAGGACACCACCTTTGTCAACATTTTGTGCTGGCTACAGAAATGGTACTTACGAAATTTCAAGATTTCAAGTAATGATAATTAGATGATAAAAATATTTCTTTCTGTTTTCAATAGGCACGTCAGTATGTCAAGGGGATAGTGGCTCTTCAATGGTATTTCCCACAACAGTTGGGAGTATTACGAAATATTTTATAAGAGTAAGTTCAATTTTCATTTTACGGTGTACTTGGTATGCGGGAAAAATTAAAACTAACTTTTTCTTTAGGGATTAGTAAGTCACGGAGAAGTTAAGCAAGGCAGAAAATGTGACCCTTTCAATTACGCCGTGTTTACACATGTAGATGCATTTGCGGATTGGATTTTACAAAGACTTGAAGGAATTTAAAATATTTTCTTTTGAAAAATGTCAATAAATTATTATTAGCACTTCAATTCCAATTTCGATCTGTTTGGAATTAAAATTGCTTCAAAACAAATTACCTTACGTACAGATATATAGATTACTTTTAATTGACACCACTTTTTCATCTGTATCAAGGTAAAAACAATTAGCACAGAAATGCAACGTTCTGGCTACTATGCTACACTGGGTATTTAAAATATATCATGTTTCTTTGGTAGACACCGCGATTCTTGTTAATGAGGGAAAGTTAATTAGACACTTCGTTTACAGAGGTATGTAATAAATAAATTTTGTAAATAAAAAGAAAATTTTTTTGTTAATAAAGTTGTTTTGAGTTTCTATTTGCGTGACTTGATCTTTTGAATATTGCATGCATTTTCTGGCAGTTTTCCTATGTTACATGTTCTAGTATAGACAAAAATCATCTAAACCAATAATTATCAAATTATATACAGCGTTACAAAAAGTATTTCTCTGATTTTCATTGAACCGGACGTGTATTTCAATTACCATAAAGAATCTCTTAATGTATGTCATTTACATTTTAATTAATTACTAAAAGCGAGATCCTTTTTGTCAAGAACTTGGAGTGGTAACCTTTATTTTATAGAAGGTTAAGGTGAAGCACGATATTGATATGAATTATAACTTTATAAGTGCCATTATTGCAAAGAATAAAACATGCATAGATTGAATACATTATACAAACTGAAGTTTCTTTCCTTTTTGTACATTTTCTTCTGTTCATTGACTTCAGTTTAGTGGAGTGAGGCAGGGGTGCATCTACCTTAGCAAATTTACATAAATTTGGTCATTATTACTCCGTTGTACATGTATTGATGCTTGTAACTGAGTCATACAGGCCCATATCTATAAGACAAAAAGCAAACCTACTTTTCTGCAACTCTTTCAGTTTTCACTGATTGTGAGGTGCGTGGTCGACTGGTAACCAATGCAGTATGATAAGTACCTACCTATGTGCACATTCAGCAGATGGTCAAAGAGCTAATGATAAGTATTATCTCTATGTCAAATAACACTACAATACGTATTGCTTCTTTATTACATATACCACAGTAGCTTGATCCCCATGGCTACTCCCCCACATACAGTAATGCCCTACCCAAAATAACAAAAATTTTGCACCCAAGTTCCGATTTTTGAATGGGGTCTTGTGTGGCTGCTCAACACGTGGAGTCAATAGTAACAGCAGTTTGCAGAATCCACACCCAAATTGCCAATGCCATGAGCTCCTCCAACTTGGGTGCAAAATATTTGTTATTTTGGGTAGGGCATTACTGTATGTGGGGGAGTAGCCATGGGGATCAAAATACTGTGACATATACTATGCCAGTATAAAAGAATTAGACAAAATGAATTTTATGCTCCGCCCAAGGTGAGTGAAATTGTCATGGTAATAGGCTTCTGAATAAAGGTGAGGAAAATTTGAAATCCTGTGAAATAGGCCACGGGAACGGGGTCTTATGGGGCACGGGAACAGGAGAGGAAAGAGGGGATGAGTGCCGGAGATATAAGCAAAATAAATGGGATTAAAACGCTTCAAAATTAGATCTGTAGAGTTTTGCACTGAGGAGGTGTGTAACTGAAATCATTGTGATCCAATTGTTCGACTATTTCTAACTAATAGCTAGCATAATCCCATGTTTAAGCTAAACTCATGACAGTTTCAACGATAATGGGAAGGAGGTGTGCAGTGCAGGGTTGTAGTAATTCCGGAGCTCTCAAGATACTATTCACTTGATCCCGAAAGAGGACAAAAAGGTGGAAACACGAAAATCATAGATTGAATTCATTTCAGTTGATCAACCTAGCAGAAATTTAATTAACTATGGCATATGTAGTTTGCATTTCAGACATTGATTACAAACAGACCGGGAATAAAAAGAAGCTACACAAGTTTGTAGTTCCTACAATAAAGAGATATTGCGTAGACACCCGAGGTTGCAACATCTGTCGTTATACGGTTGCATTTTGGCAAGCATATCAACAGTTTTTGTGGTGATCTCCTCCATGTTTTATCTGACATTTCTAGCAATATTCACAAGAATAACATAATTATGGCACGAATGAAACGTTGCGACAATGAAGAACGCGATCAATTGAAACTATTAAATTCTTCGAACAAGGCTTCCGTAAAGCCCATGGAACTAAAGTACCATCCGCTAATTCGCAACAAAGTCGCTCCCGATCTCGGCCAATCTCGGGTCCAGTTCCGGATCGCACAAGAAATCACACATTATCTGCTGACATGGAAAATGTAGAGTACAATTGCGAGGAACAATGCTACATTAAAAATATCGGCAAGAAATCTCATCATAATAAAGGGTCGTTAAAATCCAAAAGTTGTCCGCAGGAAATTGACAAACAAAACAGTCGTTTGAACACCACGATGAAAAGTGAAAAACGGGAAGCTTTACTTTTACTCTCAACTCGTAGTCTTCCGAAACAAAAACAGCAAATCTCGAATTGTTTTGTTAACATGTTTTGACCGTTTTTAGTCAATTTTTAGGGGATGTTGGGCCTTTTTGGGTGCATTTCAGACCCGTGTTAGCCTATTTTCGAGGCCGGCCAGACCCCGTGTTGGACCAACCTGACAGGCCTGGTGGAAATGTCTGACTGCATCTGTACGGTCTAACAATGACGGAGAATTTCTAAGAGATTATCGGGATTATAGAGAAAATCTGGATTTTCCGTCATTCAAATCATATGAAAATCTATTTCTCAGCTTGATCGACGCTATACTATAGCTCTAGAAGAATGAGCAAATATGCTTCTAACACCATACCATCCAAAATTCATGCAGTATTAGTAAGACAGTGTGTGCGTAGTAAGGTTGGCTCACTTGGGTGTTTGGGAAAATAAAATTCAATTTTTTGTCTATACTCAAAGCTTATAGACTCTAATCGAATCAAACTCTCTGACCTCCACGCGCGATGCAACTTTTTCGTCAAAAATATCTAGTAATAAATTCTTCGGTGGGTACTTGGTTTCTATTTGCCTTTCCAATCATACTCTTCAATGTAATTCATTGTTGTAGTGTCAACCCTGACCAAAGGATATCTAAATAGGGAGAACGGCGACCGCTGGCTTAGGGCAACGAATCGATTGTTGCAGGACTTCTAACATCATTTCACCATTTATTGTTGATCTCCCTGATGCCAATGATTCCCAATTAATCCCATACAATATAAACTCGTCCGTGTACTATATTTGGTGCAGGTTGGAAATCATTGTAGGTAATACAGTATTGTTCTAGTCATCTCTCATAATTTCCGAGCCGCGAAAACTAAACCTAAATTGAGAATTAGATGCACCACACTTAGTAGAACTGGATAAGCCTTCGTTCCCGTAGCCTATTTTAAGCTTATACTAGGGAGTATTCAAAATTAACATCACCTTTATAGAAGCCAGTCCCCATAACAATTTCACTCACCTTGGCTCCGCCTATATCACCACATAGCTCGCGTTCTTATAGTGATAAAACAAACAATGATAGTGGTACATGTAGATGTAGTAACGGTGGAGCATGAAATTCATTTTGTCTAATTTTATTATACCCGCACAAGATAGTGATTTAAGTTCAAATTCGACAATAATTTCTCTCGTGAAACAGAATATTTAGTACAAAAGATTTAATTTCTTAAAAAATATTTCCGTTTGGGCAAAATATAATGTGGCAAAACACTCAAAGATATTCCCAACACAAAATTGGAATGGCACTTTTTAGAAATTATTCTTACTGTTTTTCAAATTCCGACATGGTTCCGACCACAAAATAAATTTAATTGCGGCAATTTTTGTGAATTGGTAGCAAAAGTTTTGACAACCGACCGTCGTAAATCAGAAGGACGCTTTACCATATTAAGCTACACCCGGAATGCACAGCGGGTAACTACCTCAGTCGGAATTTACAGGTGTTGCACAATGGCAACCTCCTGATAACGGTCAACCGTACCCGCATCAACGGGCAATTCCTAATCACCATTGCTGAACACCTTCGCCCGAGGGGGGAATCGAACCCAATCTTCCTTTAACTGATTACTGCCCATGACCACTCAGCCATTAAATGTCATGTAATACTTATAGATCAAATGGTGGCTATAGATATTAAACGTATTTTGGAAGAGTTATTTTTGATAAATGGTCGATGACTTCATTTAGCGTTAATTTTTAAATAATTGTTCAAAATGGAAAGTATTATTGAATATGAAATTATACTTTAAAATAGATATTTTTCAAATATTGGCTCTCTATGGGTTAGACTGAGAAAATACAATATTATTAAAACGGAGCAGATGTTGAAAGTGCAAATGGTTTCCCTTTCAATGTTTTGTCAATCTGATCTCATCTCTTGGTAAGTCAGAGCAGTGAGAACAAGAAGTGGCAACAGATAATAATTAAATTGTGAACTCAATGTCTCTCCCACTACAATTTCAGACTTGATTCAGACAAAGAAGAATGTAACATTGAACTTGAATGACTTTCCTTTTAGAATGTCTAGGTATACAATAAAAATATGCATAGTTTGTACGTAATTATCTCCTATGTGGAATATTTATAAGAAAAATTGAGAATGAGCCAATGTAATTGCAGTAATTTCAAAAGAGATGCAAAGCCAAAAATCAATTTCAAAAGAAGAAGTTAAAATTAAAACTACCATTTTGTATGTATCATAAAAAACTTGTAATTACGTAGCTCTAACGAAATATAAAAAGTAGAAGAAATAAAACGTAAGTATTACGATACTAATCTTTGTACAGAGTCTAGAATGTACATGTAGTTCCATTTGCTCATATGGTAGTAAGTTCAAAGATCATTCAAGTATTTATTGCGCATTGCAAAGTAATGTGCTTAAAATTACAACTACAGTTCGAGTGAAAATGAATGTCTAAGATATTCATAAAATATGTACATACACACACGTTATTTATTCTATAGTGTACACACACGCACAGTTGCTAATACACACGGTAAAAAATGTCATGCCGTGAGTTAAGTTCAAAGATGAGAACAAGTCAAACTTGTTTTTGCCGATTTTGGGTGAAAGTAAGTAGGTTAGTATATATATCTCACACAGAGCAATGAGTCTCTTGCAATCTTTGTTTCGCAGTTCAGTTGACGCTTTGCAAACATTTCAGCTCTCTTCCGCTTTTCCCAACAACTCTTAAATAATTTTTATTATTGGATCAATCTGGTAAGCATTCTTTCCACATTTTATTCTAAATCTATAATTTTCATCCCAAAAACTTAGTTTCATTTTCTTGGTTGAAGTAGAATCACATTATCTACAAAACCTTGACTAGAAATCTCAACCTGTAATTTATTTCCGCATAAATTAGGGTAATTTTAATATTCTCAATTTAATAATAATTAAGTTTGTATTTTTATTCATTAATCAATACGTTTTCTATTTATATTTCACACATTGACATTAAATTCAATGGATGAATATTGTAGATTATCTACTATCAATTTTTCCATTTAAATAGTTGTGATGCGTAATGAAAAGTCTATTACCATTAAGATGTATTACATTTGATAGTAACCATTATAATCTGGTTCCTTAGAACATATTCAGGTATGGTATTGTTTACATGAGGAATGACTCCAGAAAATATTTTGGCTCAATCCATAATTCTTATTTTGTAAGTTTGTAACGTTTGATCCAGGAAATAACGTTTCAATAGTGTTAGACTCATTCATATTTGAAAAGTATGATAAAGATAGAAGAAAAAGATCTAGTACCCTAAATAAACTTTAAACTGCATCACTAAAAGAAAAGTAATCTTGCTTGCAAGAACTAATATGTAAATCTATCAGTAATTTACACTTTGATTTCCGTCAAACTGTGTCAGTGTTACTGATACGCACTTATTATTTAGTATCCGAAACGTAAGTCTGTTGAAACCAGTTTGACAAGAGTAATAGTAGTAACAGTAACATACAGCGAAAACAAACTAAGATAAAAATTGTGTTTATATATGTTACTATGTATATCGTGTGTCTGAGATCCGCAATCAAATAGGTTTGCAAATCACTTCAATAATTTAGAATATTAAAAACTGCACCCATAAGAGGAGAAAAGAAGTCACATTAACAAATATCCGTAGGCAGATTGTTGTATTTAGGTTCTGTTATTCGATTACTACCTGCTATATCGTAGTACGTACATTACGCGACTTGTATTTCACCTTTTCCTTGTTAGACTACACAATAGGTACCTAAATTATAATGTTTAACCCTGACCCTGGCTGGCCTGTTCTTGTCTCGCCTTTCCTCCTCCCACCTTCCTCCTTTAGGAATTCTCTTGGTCTATTCACCTTTCTGTAGTGAAAGTGAAACTTTTAAAATGCAGTTTAGCCAGATGAGATTGAAATGAGAAGAGCAAGTCAAGTAAGTGCAGTTAGCCTAAAAAAACCTGTCCACACTTCTTTTCACTATAAATCAGCAAAAGTGACGTGAGCCATTCAATAAAAGAGTTTTCGATATTCAACAAGCATCATTATCAATGGCACGATTTCTTAAGCCTTAAAAGTCAAATCAATTATACCACAAGAAATTAATTAGGTACCAATGAAAGTTGACCACGCTCAATTCATAATTCAAAAATGTCAAAAACCAAACGAATATCTTCAAATAAATTTATTATAAAATTCTAATTTAATTCCAGTGATGATTTATACCAATTCTGCCATAAATTGTCAATGTAATAAACCTGCAGATAATTTCCGCTTCCTTCATTTTGAACTATGAAATAAATATTTTAATTTTTTTGCAGCCGGATACCCAATTTAAAAAATGAAGGGAGCTTATTTCATCCTGAGTCTTTTGGCATTGACCGTTGTTATCAATTGTAGTCCTCTGCCTATCGAAGCGAAATTCAATTATTTCAAGGCAGATGCCCGAGGAGATGAATGGGGAGCAAGTATAAGTCTCGGAGATCTTCTCCAGAGAATTGGACGTGGAGCTTTAGCTGGAGGTGTCGGTATTGCAGTTCTGGAGTTGATTAGTGCCTTTAAGGGTGCTGCAGAGCATGTCAATGTTGATCTTGGTGGAGATCATCATCATCATCATGATCATGGATGGTCGCGAAAATAAGTTTCTCTAGATTTATTGTAGTGCAGCACAAAATACAAATTAATTTTATGGTTTTACAAACTTGACTGGACTGAAACAGACATGACTTGACATGACAATATAACCTGACGATGCCAATCTACTGCGAGAGGCTAATTTGTTACACAGTAACTCCTTACGGAACTCAACAAGACTTATCTATCTATATTTTTATATTAAAATCCTTAGTGTAGATAAAATAGAAGCTCAATTTGCTTCATCTTCGACAATCTTGCTCTTTTACTGCCTATACGTGTTTGCATTTACAGGTTAAATGATCCGTTCAATTATGTTCTTATACAGATAACTTCTGTATATCTATACCAATGATATGAATATTTATTTTTGTTACAATTGTTTTGTTATTATTAAATCTATGTTGTTTTGAAGAATAATTAAAAAAAATTGCGAAAACCAACTTTGTCTCTTTTCTATTCATTTATTTTGTAAACTTAACAAAATATGCAACAATCAAACATTTGCTAACAACATGCAGCAAGAAACAATTAATATTTACACAATTAGTACCTATGATCCACATTCTTAGAGTTTACAATTCATAAAGGCTTGAAAGTAACCTACTTAAGCTTTATTAATTCATGCAAAATCAACAGACATATCATAATAAGTAAATACTCTTTCAATTCTTCATTTAGGAATTGCAAAATTATCAGCAAATCCACTACACTAGGATTCCTCATTAAGTTCGAGGGTATTAATACCCTTATCGTAGATATCATAATTGTATTTTGAGCTTAAATATGATACAGTTCTATAAATACAAATATTTTCTTTGAAAAAGAGTAATTTTTGACAACGAATACTGTACACGTTTATTCTTCTATATCTTTGGCAATAATAAAATGAAAACTTTTCCTGGATTTACCAAACTATTTTCACTACGAGATGAAAATGCATCTTATAAGTTACACAAGCATACATTCCGAAAATATATCAGTCGCGTTTAAGAACTCTGTAAATAGATTGGGTAAGAATTTGGACATAAAAATACATTTCATCTAAAAAAATCAGCTGATTTGGTATAAGAATACAGATTAGTGTAGTCTACTTGCAATATCTTGGGCAATTAAATTGGAAAATCTCAAACTAACTAATTTCAAACCTAACCAATTCCTATAAAAGCACGCACACCACAGAAAAGACAACTTATAACTTAGGAAAATCATTTCTAGGAAGAAATACGTGATTTTTAGAGTGTTTTCTGCAAACTTAAGTTATGCACGTTTAACCCTCCATTTGTAAATGGTTTCTTTCCGTCTTCCAAAGTTTTCCTTATGAGGTAAACGAAAATTTGTATTGAAAATCAAGTCAAAGTCAGTCAGGAGTAATTAAGTATTGTTTATGAGTCCAGTCTGGGAGAGAATGTAGTTCAGATAGTAATGAGTTCAAGATTTTTTGTCTAGTTTTGTCAGAGTCAGTGTTTGGTAGTCGTTATTGTTGAAAATTAAGGTCTAGTTGGTCAAAGGTGCATTGTTAAATAAAATTATAAATTTACAAATTAATAATGACTAATTTATGGAAAATCATTATGCTTTTGATTTAGAATTTCTATGGGAAATTGCCATAAGATTTGGTCTGGCATTTCTAGCAGCACGTAAGGATTCTGTGGTAATGGCTTTACTTTTGACTGTGGAACCAGGTCTTGGTTTAGTTCTAGAATTAATATGATTATGAGGCGTGTCTTTAGATTTAGGTCGCGATTGCGAATTCGCATAAGAAACATCAGATGCTTTAGGCACATGTGTTTGTGAGTATTTACTATTACTGGAAGCTAATTTGGCAGCTACTCCTTCACCTACTCCTCGTTTATGAACACTAGAATTACTTACCCTACTATCTCTAACTAAACTTGAGCTTCTGCTATTACCTTTCGTTCTAAAATTGGCATTACTAACAGCACTTTGCGATTGCCCACTCGGGGCTCTACTATTTCTTACTGCTTTACTTCTACTTTGTTGAGTATTCGCATCTGATTCTCTTCGAGAGCTATTTTGACCTTTCTGATGCTGTGAAGATGAATTTTTGGGATTTGACTGAGTCCTACCTTTATTTAAAGAAGGGGAAGGTGCAGTACTTTGTTGATCGTAAAAAGAAGCGAAAAAGCTCTGGAGTTTGTCGTAATAATCGTCTGGTTGTTGGTCATATTCTACGGAATTTGTCACATTTGGAATTAAAGGGGAGGGTTGGGAGATTTTTTCAATTCGTCGGGTAGGTTTAGATCGTCTGGCTATGTCTACGTTTGTTATTGATGCAATATTTCTCTTTGGAGTTACATCTTGAAGGACGGAAACTGGTTTCAGTGTCGTTGGACTCCCAACAGTCACTAAAAAGTTTTTAGAATGGGTAAAAACTGGAGAAGGAAGTTGCTGGAAATTTTTCTGATTGTTGGAATTCAAAATTGGGAATTGGTAACCTGACTGTTGGGCAGTAATGATATCAGGAGGACCTCTTGTAACGCTTGCTACTGGTTTTCTTGTCGCAGAAGGAATTGTGTTTTGATTTTGACTACGAGAATTAATATTTTCTCCTACATTACTTTTCCGCCTTGAATTTTGGTAGTTTTCAACGTATGGACTTGGAGCATTTACCACAGTGCCAACTCGCCTGCTTTCTGATGTCTCTAATCTTGTGTTATTATGAGATACTCTGCCATTTCTGCTATTATTTTGTAAGTTTTTGGCTAAATTGTTTTCTTTTCCTATTATCTTTGTATTTTGAGGGGATTGTTGAGGTGGATCGATGTAAGAGATATCTCCGTCTACATTACTACTTCGTCGATTGATTTCTACGGAGTTTTCCTGTATTCGACTACCAGGTTGACGATTTCTTCTACCATTTCTCACCATCTGATTTCTTCTCCGTCCTTGGTTTCGAGTTCCTATTCTAGTTCCAGGTAGATCATTAGTTTCCTCACTTGGATTTTGCATATTGGGATGTCTGATGAGTCTGAGCCTTCGTCGACGACCATTTTTCCCACCGACTTTATTCCTTCGTCGTTTGTGCACAAAGTTCCTCCTAATATTATTAAATCTGTCAGGAAATTCTGGATCATCTTCTGTTATATCAACTGTATCAGGATCTGTGGTGATATCGTAAGACTTGAAACGATTCGGAAGATGTTTTTTGCTCTCGTCTACAGTAATATCAACTGTGTCAGGGTCGGATGTTATATCGTATTCTTTACTTCCTTGTCTTGTTGCAGAGGGAATTGCAGGATCGCTTGTGAATTGATTATTATTGAAATTATTTACGGTTGTTGATTCAAAGTTTTCTTCGAATTTTGTCGGGTTTGAGTAGGAAACTGGAGCATTTTGAGGAAAATTGGGATTGAAATTATCTGGAGGGAAATTATTGTTGTCAGGTCCATAATCAGCAATGGGCTGACTATTTCCGTTGTTAAAATTTGGATTTTCAGGTGGAAAACCATCGAAATTAGGATTTTGGTTAAATTGATTATTGGTGTTGTCCGAATTGTAATTATCGGTAGTTGGATTAAAATTATTCTGATTTGGATTTTGTTCACCCTCAAAATTGTTTCCGTTTTGGCCAAACTTATTACCATCCCCGGCATTTCCAAATTGTGAGTATTGGGTCTGTTCAAAATTATTTTCGTTTTCTTTGAAAGCATCCTTGATAATCTCCCCAAAGGTACCAGAATTTTCTTGGAAGTTTCCATTTCCATTATTTCCAAAATTAGCTCCACCTTCGTTTGACTTGAAGTTAGGATTCTGCTCGAAACTGTTCTGACTGCTCCCAAAGTTATTTTCTTTTACCCCAAATCCGCTTATTCTTTCTGGCAGATTGAAAATGTTCTTGTTTCGTGGTTGATTTGGAATGCGAGCTCCGAAAATGGGTGTCGGTGTAGGACTAGCAAGCCTGGGTTCTTCCGAATTGAAATGTGGCTTTCCTGTATGTTGGTTTCTATTGTAGTGGCTTCCAGGAGTTGGTGAAGGTCCTTCCTCCGGATTAAAACTTTCTATAGGTCCTTTGAAATTATCTTGAGTAATATCAAAAGGATCGATATTCTTGAGAAAATTATTTCCAGTTGATGGCCGTGTCTCAAATAAACCTCCATTTTTGTCTCTATTCTGAAAGTTTTGAGCTTGAGAAAGAATATCATTGACACTACTCCCAAGAGTTTTGAGTTTATTAGCAAATTCTTCCCTACTGCCCACAGGTAATTGGATACTGGGAGCAACAGTTGAAACAAAAGTTTGAAAACTTTCAGGAGGAGTCGGTGATTGAATATTGCTATTTTGTGTGAAACCATTTGTTCCTTCCTGGTTTTGATAAGGTTCAAATCCGTTCGGGTATTCTGGGTATTTTTCTGTTGATCCTGATCCTCTTGAATCTTTATCGTTATAATTGAATTCATTACTTTCAGAACCTGGGAATCTGTCATTGTTTTTGTCTCCTTGATTTTCGTTAAATATAGGGAATCGGTTATTTTGATTGTTTTGGTTATTTTTCTCTGGGTGAGAAAAGAAATCTGGAATTTGTCCAACGTTACTTTTCTCATTTTCTCCTGGAGGAAGTGGGACAGCAAAAACTTCGGATGTATAAACGCCAGTATCAAGATGAGGGTTCTTTAAATTAAAACGTGCAGTAGGAGAATTTTCATACTTTTCTTGTTGCTGACTTCCTTGGAAATCTGGGCCAAGAGTTGGTTTTCTCGAATCGTGTTCATTATGATTTTGAGAGAAGGAGTTGCTTTTGAATTCATTTTCTCTATTATTTCCTCCGTTTTGGTCGTTATTATTAAAATTGGCTCCATTAAAACTGTGAAGATGCTTGTCATAATTTTGATTGTTGTTGTTTCGATTTTTCCTAAAATTGGTGCTGTCATCATGGAAAACATTATTATTTGGTGATTCCGTGCTTGGAAAAGCAGGAAGGAATGGTCTTGGGGTAGGTGTGGTTGATAGATCCATATCATGACTTTTAATTTCAACATGAAGGGGAGTCGGAGGATTTTGAGTAATAGGATTCAAATTTAAATTTGCAGCCAAATTGCTTAGGACTTCAGCAGTGTCAGGATAGTTATTGTTCTGTTGTGGAGGTCTGTCGTTATTATCTGAAAAATCGGGAGGATTGAGTCCTGGAATTCTTTCATTATCATCATAAGTATTTGTGGTTGAGTCGTGTTCCTGGAAATTTTCTGGTTTTGGGAACATAGGTCGGTAATCTTTAAGCTCATTAGGATATACAAGAGGAGGGGGTGTCAATGGTGGGACAATTTCATTCGAATCTAACTGGCCTTGTTCTGTAGTGTAATCTAGGCCATGAACTCCGGTAGGATTGTAATTGTAGTTCTCGTCAGGGATTTGAGTATTTAGAGTTTCACTACTAGCTGTTGGGTAAGCGGGTGGCGGAGGACGATTAGGATCAATATGGAACGGTGGTCGTTTGAAAATTCCAGGTTTCTCTTGCGCAAAGAATTCTGGTGGTTTATTTTTAAAATTGGAAGGATTGACTGCGAATTCTAGTGCATTTTTAATCAAATCAGAATGATCTTGAGATGGAACGTGATTATAAGGCCGGGCTGTTGTGCTCGATGGAGAATATTTCTTGACAGATTTAGGACTCGTTGATTCTTGGGCATTATTGGAGTTTCCTTTCCAAACTACTCCTGTAACTGCATTCCATAAGCCTTTTGTGGATTTTTTAATATTATTTGCCAGTGACTTAAGTGTGCTACTTTCAGTATCGTCATCATCTTCGTCTTCTTCTGATTTCGGTGGAATCAATTCGAGATTCACAGCAAAATTAGAATTCGGAGCTACCGTGCTTACCCAAGTTTTAGGAGATTGCGTTGTAGGAGAACCTTTTTGATCATATTCATAATCATTGCTAATTGGATGCGTGATGAAGCTATTAACCAGTACAGTTTGTTTTCCTTTAGGTGGCCAATGCTGTGTCTGTGCTTCATTTTCCGAATGAGAAGTGATGCTATCTTCTTCATCACTTTTCCCGTTTTCAGTATCTTCATCAGATTCTGGTTTCCCCTTACTCAAATTCTTTGACTTTCTGCCATTAGTAATATCATTGTTTTCGGAGAAGCGGGTATTATCGTTACCATCTCCAGGACCAGCCCAATCAGGTTGGACGAATGGTCTTCCACTCGGTACAATTGTTTGTGAAGTGACACCTTTATCCAGATACATCTGATCGTTCGCCGACTGTGCCAAGCCGTAAGTCTGTACGTGTGTTTGTTTACTGACACTATAAGGTTTCGCAGTTGTTGTAGTAGTTGGGCGGGTAGTCCATGAAAGTTCAGATTTAATTTTCACAACCTTTCCAGGTCTGCGTTTTATTTTCTGTCGTGAATTAATGTCAGTTTTTTGTCCATGGTTATTAATATCCAAATTGAAATTTTGTTCGTTTTTGTAATACGTTTGAGAAAGTGTCTGTTCACTGGCATGATTATCAATGAATGGTTGTTGAGATGATGCTTGTCGCAAACTATCAAAACTATTTTCAGGTTCATTTTGATGTAATTCCGGTTTGGGGCTGTTATTTGTCCAGTAAGGATTGGTAGTTGGACTTTTCGTGGTAGAAACAGTTTGAAATCCATATAAAGGAGTAACAGCCTCTTTGTTCACCCAGAAACTATTAGTAGTGCTCACAAGACTGTCATTATGCTCCAGTAAATTTCCTTGATCATGCTGTTGTTGATTTTTATGTTGATGGTGAATCTTGGACGAATTTATATTCGAGAAGAAATTGCTATTTGCTGGCGTCTGATCAGCACTGTTATCAAAATCGACCAATTCCGGAGCATTGTTAAAAGTTGTTACATCCGTACTTGTGGTGTCCATAATTCTGTAATAAATATCTGCAACATTAGCTGTACTGGGGACTCTGTTCGTAACACCCAAGCCTGTGTAGCGCACGATTGGATTTGGTCTTTGTCTAGGCTTGTGTTTCATGTAGTACTCACTCAAAGATCCGTCTGATGGTTTGACAGTTGTAAATCTTGCAATCGTATTGGCTACATCGTGTTCTTCCTCATCCATAAGCGTTGGAGGTCTTTGACTTGTTGTTGTTGTCGTTGTTGTGGTAGGACCCATTTTGATAGCAATTGGATCTCTGACTGTGTATTCTGGATTTCGGAAGTATACAGGTCCTAATGGATGATGAGGAAGGTTGACTGCACTTGGGAGTCCTGAAGGATTCGTCGGACTTAAATTATTGTAATATAGATCAGGATGAGGATTGCTGATTTGAACTCCTGGTCTTTTCTTTGTGTCATGACTGATAAAATTAACTTTTGGCCTGGACGCTTGTTGATTTCTCAATCGATTAGGAGGATTCTGGAAAACGTTAGAAATTTCTTGACTCATAGTTGTCTGGCTATCTCCTGTTGTTGCTGAGGTACTTGTTGTAAATGTGCCTGATGTCCCTGTAGCTTCTGTTGTGGTTGACAATTGCTCCGACGCCTGAGCATCATAAGTTGGTGTTGTGGTTTCATAAGGAAGACCAGTATTCGGATCTCTTGGAGGATTTTCATCGTCAGGATCTCCTGGCAAAGGATCTTGTGTAAGATTCGGGATATCTGTACTTCCTTCTGGAACAGCATCTCCATTGTTATTCCTTGGATCTTGTCCATTGTAGTTCATATTGTTTCCAAACGGCCTATTAAATTCCTGATCATTTCCGAAAATAGGATTACCGAAAGGAGGAGGCTGAGGAGGCGGACCAGGACTGTATCCACCATTATTATTATTGTTATAACTCGGAGGAGCTCCGTAAACAATCGGCGGTGGAGACATTTGCGTCGCCGGGTATCCGTCTGATGGTGATCCATATTGTTGATTAATACTTGAAGAACCAAAAGGAGCAGGCGGTAGATCAGTGCTCGAAGGGTAATTCACAGGCAGATTATCTGATGCTTGTGTGAAGGAATTGGTGAATCCATTGTTGTTTGGTGTCGTCTGGGGAGGAAGAGGCGGTGGACTAAATTGTGGCGGTGGTGAGAAATTAATTTCTTGATTGTTGTTGTTATTATTGTCATTGTTATTGAAATTTGGAGCATTATTGCCATTATTGTTGAAATTTGGACCATTATTGCCATTATTATTGAAATTTGGACCATTATTGCCATTATTGTTGAAATTTGGACCATTATTGTTTGGTGGTTGATTATTATTTGGACCATTATTGTAAATTGGACCGTTGTTGTTGGGTGCGCCATAATTCGGAGAAATATTATTGGATTGTTCCGGAGGTGGGCCATAGTAAGTTATTGTCGTATGAGGTTCAGGTGGAGCTCCGTACGAAGGATCTAGATTGTTTGCCTGTGGTCCTCCGGGAATCGGCGGTAGAGTCGTTAGCGAAGGAACTGGCATCGTACTAAACATCCCTTCACGACTTTTCCACGCTTCAATAATTAAATCCGCTCCTTTTTCCGCAATTGCTATTACTGCTGCTTGGGTTGGACTTCCAACAATTTTCGGCATTACAGAAGCATCAATGACACGAAGATGATTTACTCCGATAACTTCCAGTCGAGAATTTAAAACACCTCTGATTCCCATGTGAGGATTACCCATCGCACAAGTTCCCGCAGGATCATTCAAACTGACAGAATAGTGACGGATGTAACCTACATCAAAATTCATCATTAAAATCTCTTTTTTCGGAGGATTAGTTAAAAAATGCGAAAGAATAATTCTTACACTCCCAATATTCGTCACTACGAAAGCCAAGATGATCACACCCAGGAAACTTCCTATTCGTAAACCTTGCACGAAGAGTTTGGAATGATGTCGTATTTTCCACAATTTGCAATGCCGTTTTCACTCCGTTAATCATGATTTTCATATCCCAATCGTTTTCCAAATACCGAGGATTTATTGAAGCAGGAGCCCAAGGATCTTTTTTCTCAAGGACCACTTCACCTCTACCATAAGGTCTAGCAACGGCTACGGAGATGAAGAAAGAATCTCTTCCGCTCGCATGATCATAATATCTCTTCATGGACTTCGCATTTAAATTGAACGCATGAGACAAATCCTTCGGAAAAGTTTTATGAGCTCCCATGCTTGAAAATAGGAGCTGAATATCAGGCCAGTTCCAAGTTCCCGAATGTTTTAAATGATGAGATGAAATCATAGCTGCTGCTTGAAAGAGAGATGTCGATAACGGTCCATGACCATCTGATTTGTATTCGTAGAAACCACGGAGAGAAATATCACGATCTATTAAAAACGATCTTGGAGGATCTACGAAAAAAGGTCCCAAAAATGTTGCAAGATGATCTTGAAGATTTTGACCAACAGGAAGATCAGCAATCACTGGAATCTAATTTCAAATATAATCATTTCAAACCTAATTCAATATTTTCTTCATAAATCTCTGTGAAAATTGTGAAAATCACCCCTAAATCTGCAAGCTGGGTCCCAGGTCCTATTCCAGACAACAAAAGAAGCTTTGCAGACTCTATTGCTCCTGCAGAGAGAATTAGCTCTTTTGTTGCATATGCAAATTTCTTCATTCCATGTCGTTTGTATTCTATACCAAAAGCAGTACTATCGAATCCACGGACGAGTATCTGGAAGAAACATTCACTTTTCTACAATTAACAGGCAAAGCTCATTTATTATTCACAATCAGAAACCATTAGCATGAATAAATCTTGCGATTCTAATTAATTCGCAACAATCTCTTCCGTTTTATCCCAAAGCTAAAGATATACTCACAATGTATAATGTACTAATATCTTGGATAGACAGAGAATGTTCTTGAAGATATGAATCTAATGAATACCTTCAAAGTTATCATCGTAAATCATAAGTTGTTAACGACAGACATCTGAAAATGCTTAGGAATTAATCAGTTAAAGAAGAGGGTGATTACCACAGAGTGCCTACTTCCATACGGGAGTATAATGTAAACCACCATAAACGTAATAATGATAATGATTAGTTGAATAAACCCAAGAAAATCACAGCAATTAGGTCGATGAAGAAAACGACAAGTGGTAGTGTGGGGACTGGTTGATTCTACTTTCAATTAGATTTGTCTCAAAAAGAAACTTGATAGACACAATGGAAAGACATTAGTTTATGGTTGCAGCGAGTATCATCAAATCATTACTTGCACACACAACATATCATTGGAATTGACTTTTGTGCACTACGAACACGAGTTTTGAATCGTGTGCGAGGAATTATTCAAGACTTAAGACAAGTGGTACGTGTAGTAAGTAAGCGTGTAACAATGACAATGACTCGTAGCACCGTTGAAACAAGGAAAACAGCGGAAATCTTAATTCTTTCTTACTTTGTTAACGTGAGAGTATTTCCGAATGATAAGATTGTCCCTGTCTCTCACTGGTTCTAGAAAGGCTTGAAAGGATGAGCGTCTCTCTCCACCTTCAATGGGGGAGTACACTGTGTCGAAACCTATACTCAAATAAAAATTAAACCATTTTAATTGCACAGCTCTGATTTTCTGATAATAATCTCATTTACATTCACTCTCCTGTCTAAATACATCGTAAAAACAAACACAAATTCTTCTTTTGCCATTCTTCTCAATAATTAACTACCAAACAAATGCTTTTTCTAGCACAGACATACCTTCTTCGTAACGAGCGTTCAAATCCACATGTTCGTACCCTAATTCTTGACCTGCTCTGATAAATTCTTTTGCCATACCAGTGTAAGCAGGGGGATCGATCATCAATTCTCCTTCAAAACCATGAGCATCCCCTGTTAAAAAACAGTCCAAGAATTTTAAACCGATTCAGAAAGCTTTAATTTGAATTAACTTGTAATTTAACTCCTAAATTCAGTGGAAACATCTAATATTTCTATTCAATATATTAAATCAGATAAATTACAAATAATTTTTCTTGACGTATCATTCCTAATAACGTAAAAGCATGTTACTTACGATCTGGAGTCTCTCCTTGATAATTTTCACTTCTTTTGAAGTAAGGAAGCATTTCCTGATAGCTCCATGAATGATCGCCTGTGATCTGAGCCCAATTATTGTAATCCCGTGGGCTTCCCCGTAAAAAAACTTGCCAATTTATGTTACCTAATACAAATCGTAGCAATAATTATATCTATTTCAAGAAAATTTTATCCAATAGTAAAAGATATATTTTTACTTACTGCTGCCACCCAAATTCCTCCCTTGCGATATACCAGCTCTCTGTATGTAAAAAATCATAATGTACAATTAACTGGCTGATTATTCCACATTAACTTATTAACAATAAGATTTGAGGCCACAATGCATTTAAATATGTTAAACATTTTCAATATGTACATATACAATCATGTAAATTATTTTGTTCGTCTATTAATGAGACAGTTTACATAACTGCCGTTTGCCGAAAGATTTTGTTTAAGATTACAAAGTATTATAATAAACATTAGATTCTAAATGTTTGGGTAATCTGTTACACATTGTCTAACAAATAGATGCTTGATTATAATTTGTATTTATATCTTACTAGATAACTTGGTATACTGTTTTACCTTATTTACGCAAGCAAAACAAGCGCGTCTTTGTGGAACAGTTCGATGGCTGTAATCGGTCTGTGTTAAAATAAATGAGAATGTATTCCTTGTGTTATACAATTGTATATTCATTCAATTTAGTTTTGTTTTAGTTTTTACCTCTTTATAATTGACCATAAAAAATGCTAGTCCAGGAATCCGCTGGAGAGGATGGGGCTCTCCTCCTGCCTCTAATAGTAATACTAAAACCGAAAATGGAAAGGAATTTTAATCTAATACATAATTTAAAATCTGTTAAAAGCAAGAGTAAACTAATTTCACGCTAATTAGTTAGTGCATCTAATTAACTCACCTTTATGGTTCTCTGATAGGCGATTTGCTAAAAGACAACCCGCCGTTCCTGCACCAACTGTAATTGTCATAAGAAATCATTCTCGTCAATTCCGAGGCAGAAATTGCCCTTTTCTTACAATTATTGTGCGACTGGAGGAACTATTAGTCTCCAATTTGATGAATGTCATTCAGCTGTGACGAATTTATGAGCAAATATGTACCAAGTTCCTCTTTTTGTGTAAGCTTATTAGTTTAATTAGTTCTACCGGAACTTAATTGAAGATACACGCTAGGAAATATACATAAGAATGCCGAATATAATCTGTTATGCAGTCTACTTCTGATTTAAAGGCTAGGCAATTAAAGAGTTAGTTAACTAGAAACCTCATTTCTTGACACTATGTATGCATTTCGTGTTGATGGAGCGATTTGTTCTACACGCACTATATATTTGTCTATACGCATTAAGGTAAAGATATTTAGATCAATTTAGCTCATTGTTAGTATAGTAAAACTCTGAAGAAAATAACATTATCAGTGACAGTAAATGTAATGATGGATTAAATTATGAAGCATAGTAAACAGTAGGTTAGTCTTTGTAGTATATAACTACTAGTGAATGTCACACGGTAGGTATTCTACTAAGGATTCCTCTATGGAGTGAGTAATTGCCTTATTTATTTCCATTCTATACTGTCCTGTCATAAATGTTAGTGATAGTGAAGGCAAATTTCAAACTTTTATGAAACTTTTCAACGTGGAGTCACTAGCATTGAATTGCAATTCAAGTAAAAGGTTACAGAGCAGTGTTGAGACACTCTACCTGTTGAATACAATTAAAAGTAAGATTCTAAGAGACAATTTTATTCACACCGGACGTCTTTAACCAGCACAGGATTTCCTATACGCTACATTTTATCATTTGCGTACTCCTCTTTGATTCTATACATTCTTTAACCATTTACAGACGTGTGTGCAACTTTTCTACACTCAAAGTGTAATTTTCAGTATTTATGTTCTATTGGCGCTTCCTATGATGTTTGTCGCTCCGACTATTGTACCTACCTGTATGTCTACATAATATCCTACGTGTCACCATAAAATAGAACTTTTCCTATATAACTACATATTATTTACATGCTTAAGTGCATGATTAAAACACGTACACTCAGCACTCATTTTAATACCTTGGTTTTCTTTTTTCTTCGCTGAGAAAATGCGAATTAATTTCTACTGAAACTGAAATGTAGAAAAGTGATTAAAAATTAAGCACTGATATTTTAAAACTACTTTTCTATTCAATTTTACTAAATAAAAGAGAATTTTGGCGCATAGAGATCTGTTATTCCCAATTAGATTAAAATTCGTGCGGAAAACTTAAAAATATTAGGCTTTGAGCCAACTCTGAGATGAAATTAGATTTTCTGTTGCATGTTGTGTCATATTTGAAATAGATGATGTACTTACCAATAATAAAGTCGAAGGTATCCTCCTGGTCATGAAACCTTGCATTCAAACTATCTTTCACTCTATCTGCCTTATCATACGAAGAAATAATCATAGACAAGGAAGCCACAAACCCAAAGAAGAATTTAGAAAATATCACATTTTTGAAACCATGTCTGAGTCCTGATTTGAATTGGTAGCGAAGCTTTGAGAAAACTTTCTTCATTTTGATTCCCACTCACACGACACCAACGTGAGCGAGAAAATAACTTCTCGCTTCTTCACGTTGGATATTCGTGTACAAATGGCACAGTGCAAAAAGAAAATTAATTCTTAAATCCACAGAGGAATAAACTTTGAAAACTTTTCTATTTAATTAGAGCACAATTAATTTTAGCGAATAAACGGTACTAAAATTATTACTATTATTGTATTAAAGCACAAAAACAAAGAGGTTTCGTTTGTATTCAATCCTTTAGAGAAGACACTTGTATAAAATCACATTTCACATAAATAACTTTGTAAAACCCCAAATTCTATTGATAAGTTCACTCTGAAAAGTTTTTCGATGAGCCAAAGACATTTTTCTATTTCGAATTAAATGGAGCAAGAGCTCCATTGCTCTTACGATGTTGAACGGCCAAGACTACTGAATGAACTGTTCTAGCTCATCCATAGTCTTGAGAAAAGTCAGGAACTGAATTTCCGCCAAGAGTCTTTCGGATAAAATTTTTATATTTAATGCTCTTGATATCTTGGTAAAGTTCAGTTTGTAGTTCACACGATATGTTGATATTCATTTCAATGCACAGCTGTCATGTCCTAGTCTTGTAAACAACGTTTCTCTAAGTCACTAGACAATAATACTCTTGACTTACATACATACATACATTGTTTTCCACCTCCACCCTCACCTTCTATTACTCCTGTAACATAAACATAACTTTTGCTTATTTACCACAAAAAAAATGCCATAAGGAACTATGAGCCATTAGGAAATTCTCATTTTCAACCCATTTCCATTTCAATATTCAAAGAAAAGGGAAAAATATGGAGAAATGATAAAATGACCAATTCAAAAGTATTACATAGAAACATTCACTCTTTTCTTGTATACTTTAAAAGGTTTAGTTACATATAATTTGCATTCCCACTGTACATATACTTAAAATTAGTAGGATTTTGCATTTGCTATGCACTTACTTATCATTGATGCATATAAAAAGGAGTTTTCAGGTATATGTTGGAATACAAAAGGATGGGGCTAGTGACCGACCTCAGATCTTTATGATATGATAATATGACGATAGGATTTGACGTTGATGGTGAATTGACATGACTTGGAATTGCATTGCTTGCTTTATCGTTAAATCCTCGCAACTAATTACACAGGAAGAAAAGTTAAAATTTACCCAACGTGTGTGGACAGTTTTTCTATTGCTTTTTGCAACGTTACATTTATCTCTTCAGCTAAACATATACAATACATAAACAAATCATTTGTATATACCTTTAGCTTCCCTTATCGCCACTTTTGTCGCATTATTTCCCTTCTTATGCATTTTCCTAACTATAGTAGCTTTTGATTTTCCAGATAGCACATTTATTACTTTACCATTGTTTGCATAAAAGAAAGCAAAAATATACACAACTATATTACATTTTTTTCATTTTTCACCGGCAATCTTTATTTCCTTTCCTCACTTCACTTTCGTTTCGATCTTCCCGTCGATTTCATATTCAAATATGCAAATATTTCGACATCATTGTTACATACTCTTTATAACGAGCTCTGTTATGAAAATATTTAACAAGATCATCTACAAAACTATATCTAAACATACGTAAGGGGAAATGAAAGCTTTGAAATGATTACCATACAAAGGACTGCATCTTTTTGAATACATAACAATTTTATGTCCTTACCTGTATCATAAAAGGACGAATCTGGTACAATTGCTAAAAGTCTGTAGTACAGGGTTAGTTAATTATGGTTTGTGCGTTAATAAACATACAGCATAATTTTAGTCTTTACTATTAACTAAATAGCAACATTATTTCCTTCGTATCTGTTAAAAGTTTAAATTTCAAAAATATTGCTACCTTAATCATTTTCTAAGATGGCGTTGGACAAATAATTTATGAATGAGCACTGAAATTTTAAAATTCTGATGAAATTCTATTTGTTTTTGTCCCGAAGTCAATGAATAAGCATTGGACGGATTTTATAAGCAATAAACTTTGATGAACAGACAAATGTATTCAGGAGGAGTAATTAACATTTCAATTGAAATGCAATTTTGTTGTTTAGAGTGCAATCATGTTATTGACACGAGTATATGTAAGTCAAAGCAAGTCCGTTGTTATTAAAAGAATGTAAAGAAAGTGAATTCCCATGATTGATATGGGTGTCTGCCTCATTGATATTGTCGAGTCATTTTATTGTTTGAGATATGTGGAATGATAATTATGTGGCTATTGCATTGCTACAAGTAGTGGAATGTAGATAGAGGTACAATAAAATGAAAATAAGGTACAAGTACACTCATTCTAGGCACGTTCTCTTTAGAATTGTAATAAAATTCTCTTTTACAACATTGTAAACTCACAATTAGTACTCCCTTCTCAACTGCCTAGAAAAATCCTATCAAAACAATAAAACAAGCATTATAAATACACACTGTGAATATAAAGTTCGCAGGGGGTGACTTTTGACATTTGAATGCAGGTAGTTTAAAAACAATGTTTTTCTATGCACATTTGACAGAAATTCTCTCACAAGTAATTCTACATATTGATTGCAAAGATGTGAATACACCGCCACTCTAATGCCACTACTAGACGGAGAAAATGTTATTTAGATAAGATTTGCTCATTTATTGAAGAGGCAAGCGAAAAACAGGAAACATTAAAGGTTCACATCCCAACGTGACTCCTTTTGGCTTTGACGAAGCCTTTATTAAATGATACTATCTAATTGATAGAATATGGATTGCATTTTACACTCGTGCTTATAAAAATACATCCTTTTCAATCCTAGACAATGATGTGACGCCTAACACAAAAAAATATTTAACTACGGACCGGAATAGATTTCATGTAGATTTTAGTACAAATACAATGTTGATTTAATCATAAGGTCGAATCAAAACAGCTGCTTTGACATTTTACATATTTTACTCATGTTTTTACAATATTTTCTACCTGTCCGGTTCAATTTTCGAATTTCAGTAACTGTACTAAGTATACTAGCTCTTATTTTTCAAAATCTTTGTTGCACCCGTATTTTCTAGTATTTTAGTACATGATGTACGAAAATATGGATTCGAATGTGCTGTACGTCTTTTTAAATTGGAGATAATCAATCTACCTGATTCATTTTTAATAACTAATATTTAATTCCCTGATTTAAAAATATCAGGCATAAATGCGATTAATTGATGAAAACTAATTTATTTTAACGATTGTATGCACTTAATAAATTGTTGATTGTCTAAAAGCAAAGGATATCCCTATGTTAAGAAAATGAAGGCATTAGATGGATTTATATTTGTATTGGTAAACTAATTAATAATAAAAATGAAGCATTAGGCTAATGTTTTCCTTTAATAAATTCGCCAAGAAATGTTTGGAATAAAAGAAGGATTTTACTTGTAGCCTTTAATAGTTGATTTGTAAGTGATATAGGCTTTTACTTTCATAAAGCTACGATAGTGTGTACAAGATCAACAAGTTTGATTGGATTCTTGATTCATTGTCAGTTTGTATTAATTATGGGGGTAGCTTACACATTATAAATGTGTAAGTATAAGTTAGTACATCCTTTTACATGAGAAGTAGGCCAATCCACTCCGCTCTTCTGGTTTGCTGTGGCGTCTTTAACTTGGTGTGTAGTAATTTAGCTGTGAGGGATAAATGGACGGAAGACAAGGTGCAAGAGTCTGTACATTATTACTCTCTCGAGAAATATAGAGCATATAGTGCAGAAGTATAATAAATTCATATTATTAGACTATGTGTGTGCCCACAGCCTAAAGGAGTGTGTCCAATTATCCTTTCCGTTCCTCATTAAATCCGCAGTAAACATGTAACATTGTAGCTGTAGGTAGGACAGGACAAATAAATTCTACTACACCTTAAAATCACAATGCAAAACAAGTTATCTAATTTTTGATAGTATTAGACTCACGTCTCAATCCCTAATTGAAAGAAACAAAAAGTGTTCGCAATGAGATCGAAGAATCGAGGTGATGATTTTTCCTAATTAATACTTTTTGTACCAATTCTACATAAATTATGTATTGTTGCGGGCAGTCAGGTCAATTTGTTTATTTTCCTTTCTGTAGTAATTACTCCACATTCCAGAGCAAGTCACAATGCATAGAGCTTCTGTTAAAGTAGTAAAAGTGTTGAAAAGTAAAAACAAGTAATCAGAAATAATTTACTCATTTATTATCACACAATAGAATCCTCAATATTCAGTGCAAGTGCATATTGGTTAAGATAAAAAATCTAGTGCACTAACTAACATCAAACGCATACAATTACTACAATAATAACCAACCAAATCCTCATCCCAATTATTCTATCTTCCTACCTATAACATGCATTATTCCCTACAAAATAAATTATCCCACATTCACCTGATGATTATGTACTGTAATAACGGACTAGAAAGTTTCTATTGATTGAAATCCATAATATAGACAATCGAGAAACAATTTTGTGTCAAAATTTAAAAACTAAAATCATCTGTTTGAACTGGCGAATTATAACGCCGTTGAACTTCCGTTGTCAGAGATGACAATGGATTTTCTAGAGGAATTGTACCTTCTGAGTTACTAACCTCGTACGTTGGTAAATAAATGTGGCCATTTCCTCCAGAATTGTCATTTTCGATTTTGGGAATTTCTTTTGCTTTTGGACTGAATTGATCGGATTTCTTTTTGATAATAATCATAGGTCTTTGCTCACTATAATCAGAATCAGTATCCTGGAAAGGTTTGTGTCTATTTTTATCAACTTTGGTTTTCACAACGTACACAGAGTCATCGTAAATCTTTTCCTTTACAGAATCATCCACATAGGAAAATTCAGGGGAAGAAATTGCTCTAGTTAAATGGTACTTTGGTGAAATAGACAGAGTTGGATACACTGCGTGGACATTTTGTGGAATATCTATAATTACTGAAGGTTGATTTTCATAAGTTTGAGACTTCAATTTGTTCAATGTTTTCCGATTTTTTGAAGATTTCATCCGTTTGCTTAAAACAGAAGCAAGATTTACAGGTCTTAATCTGTTTTGAGTTTGGGATTCCTCTTCTTCGGAAGATTTCAAGGAAGATGAAATTGATGAAGGGTGGATATTGTGAATATATTCAGAAATTTCACTCAAATCTTGATTTTCCAAAGGAAAACTTTCTTGTTTATTACGCTGGGGACTCTGGACAATCAATTCTTCTTCATCGAGATGATTTTCTGTCTCTTTTGCCTTATCTTTTGTTTTTCCAGGCCGATTTGAATTTGCAAAACCGGAATAATGCTCGTGACAATCTTCAGGCTCTTGACTTTTCCAATAATTAACCATCATATCAGCTCCCTTTTGTGCCAGCATCAAAACAGAAGCTTCTGCATTACCTACTACTATGCTTGGAATAACACTGAAAAAGATTCACGTTAAAATTTCAGTTAAAACACAAAAAATAAATAATGACCAAATAAATGTTAGAGTTAACTTACGATGCATCAATAACCTGAAATTCAAACAAAATGTTCCAATATTAACAGAGTTGAATTTTGTTGAGTTTCAATTATCCAGTAAAATTATTTAACATTGTATTTACCCTTAAATTGTTAGCTCCAATGACCCGAAGTTCAGGATCAACAACTGCTGTTCGTTTACCACGTTGTCCCTATGTAATTCACCAAAAAATTAAATCTATGTAAATAGAAAGCTATTTTAACATCTAAAATTTTATCTCACCATTGCACAAGTTCCGACATAGTCATTGGATGAGATAGCAAATTTTCTGATGTAACCTATTGCAATAGTCAAATTAATTAGTACAAATTAATTTCTATTTTTAAGCAATATTAAATGAATTCTTACATTCCCAGTACGCGTCGGATCTAAATTTGACATGCTCGCATCCTGGAAGAACTTCATTTGTAAATCTACCACCAAGATTTTGATAGACTGTTGTATTTTCTACCATAAACAATGCCATTTTCACTCCTTCCATCATTACTTTCAAGTCTAAATCCCAAGGGTCTTCTAAATAATTAGGATCGATGACAATGTCATCGGTTAAAGGATTTTTCCCTGTAAGTCGTATTTCTCCACGTGCAAGGGGTCTTCCAACTGATATTCCCATATGAAATGATTCTTGACCAATGGCATGTTTGTAATATTCAGCGATAGTATCCCTTTTCAAATTATAGCCATGGGCCATATCTGCAGCAAAATTTTTGTACACAGCCACCCCGTGCAGGCTAAAGAAACAATATCCTTTTATATTTTACTTCTAAAGAGATTTCAAATTTATGAAAATTTACCTTATTTTCATATCAGGCCAATCTCCCTCTCCACGATTTTTTGACTGTGTTGAGGTAATTATTCCTGCAGCCATTTCCCCACTTGTTGTCAAAGGACCTTTTCCAAATGCTCCGTACTCCAGAAAAGATAAAGTTGAAATATCACGATCTAGTAGCAATGTCTTCGCTTCATTTATAAAGAATGGACCCACATATGTCGTCAACTATAAAAACCATACAAGAAATTCATTAAAGGAAATTATTTTCTGTATTCAATAGAAACTGTAGGTTAAATGTATTCTTTAAGGTTTTACGTGATCCTGTAGATTTTGACCAACTCCAGGACTGTCGAAGCGACATTTTATCTGTGTGATCAAATAGGAAGTTAATAAAATCTCAAAATTTTGGAATTTGCACATTTCTTTAATTGTAAATTATTATTTATTATTACCCCCATGTCTTTAAGATGCTTTTCATCGCCAATTCCACTGAGCAGCAGTATTCTTGGTGTTTGTATTGCCCCAGCGGATAGAACAATTTCTTTATGTGCATAGGCTTTATGAAGTTTTCCATGTTTCTGATACTCCAAACCGTAAGCACCATTGTCATTATTCCGCAGCATTAACTGAAATAACAAGCAATCATATAAATCAATTAAATCAACAATTGAGTAGATTCAAAATCTCCAAATTTGTTCTAGTTGATGTATTTCGTCTAATGTTTTATAAAATATTCATATGAGTTAAAATGATTTCTTACTTTTGTAACATGGGCGAATTTTCTTATCGTCAGAGTTTTTCTCTTCCGAATGGGCTTAATAAAAGCCCTATAGGGAGACTGACGCACACCTTTTTTAATGGAGTAGTACATTGCATCAAATCCTTCCGTGTAGTGACCATTCAAGTCAACATTGTCGTATCCTAACTCGTGGGCAGCCCATAGAAATTCTAAAATAACATATTCGCACATTAATGTGATCAAAAGTTCCTAATATTTAGACAAGACAATAAAAGATCTATCTTGTTACCTTTAGTAGGATTAATATAGTCAGGAAGTTCTACCTGTAATGGAAAATACAGAATATGATATACAATCATTGATGTAAATTGTTAATTGACTGACAAAAATAGGTAATAATTTACCCTAAGTTCTCCTCCATGTCCATGGGCATCCGCTGAAAGTTAAATATCAACCAAATGAACTTAAATAATCTGGATTAGTACAGGTAAAATAAATTTGGCCTCAGAACTGTGAATTACTTACGATCTGTCGAGTTCCCGATAAAATCTTCTATTTTCTTGAAGTAAGGAAGGATTTCTTCATAATTCCAGCGACTATCTCCTGTAATTCGTCCCCAATTGTCATAATCTTTTGGATTTCCCCTCAGGTAAGTCATTTGCCCCAAATTTCCACTTCCACCAAGACCTATATTACAAAACATAAAATAAACCTAAGAATCTTCTTGATTGTAGATGTGTCAAATATTTTCATGCATTTCTAATGGTTTTCCATAAACTACAAAAATAGAAAATGCTCTGTCCCTTGGCAGTACATTAGGAGTAACAAAATTACCTTTGCCACCAGACCAGCTGCATTCCTAAAAGTTATAATTTTCATATTAGACAAAAGAAGATTCTAATATTTACTACTAATGTAATAAATATTATTTCGTTACCTTGTTATTTGAAAGAAGACATGATCTCTTTTGCTGTGTGGTCCTAAAACATTATAATTTTAGTCTTAGGTGAAAATCTAAAGTACATGCTATAAGTAAATGAAATATTTTCTAGTAATCTAGTAGTGAAAACAAAGTGTTGTTTCGTGAATTATATGCAGACAATTGGATTTCTGGCTGAAATATCTCACCTATAACCCCAATCAACTTGTGGGTAGTTCATGAGAAATCGTGAAAGTCCAGGAACGGCAGAAAAAGGATGAGCCTCCCCTCCAGCTTTTGGAATAAATAAAAAATGATATATAATCTATTTTAAATATTCAATTGAAATATTTATTTCCATAAAAATGTATTTTAAATATTCAATTGAAATATTGGCTTCCATAAACATCTATTTTAAATATTAATTTTAAATATATATTTCCACCAAAATTACAATCTATGGAATTCATGACAAATAATTCAAACCAAACCCTTTGCATAGTTTTAAAAATAATCTTCACCTTCTAAAAGTAGTACATCAAAGTTTTCGGATAATCTGTTTGCAACAATTGAACCTGCAGATCTAATAGACGAAATTCGACAAAATAAAAAAAATCAATGAAGATTAGTCGCAAGGGAATATTCAAAATTTTACTTTTTGACTAAAATTATGTTAATGCTGAGATTTTGGTCAAAGAATTTCTATGTAGTGTTATGCAAATATTGAAAACCTACCCCGCTCCAACTGTAAAGTTAAAAAGTAAACAGAAATTAATACTTGAAAATAAAGAATTGTGAAAATAATTAGAAAAAGAAAATAAACTAAGTGACATACCAACGATGAAATCAAAAGTATCTTCTTTGCTCCTAAATCGATCTTGAAAACGATCACGAACTCTATCCCCAGTTTCCCAAGCTGAAAGGAAGAGTGCTAACGAAGCAATAGATCCGTATAAAATCGGCGTGAAGAACAGGTTTCGAAACCTTAGTCGAAAATTAGACACTACTCCCATATTTTGAAGGAGGATACTTTTGCAGTAGGAAAATGAATATTTTATTTTCCCATGTACTATAAATTTGAACGGAGACAAAGACAAGCACTAGCAATAAGTACGTCAACAAACTGACTAAACCATTTCATTGCGTAACGAGGTTCCTTATATAATTTCTGGCGAAGCCTTATCTTTTCTTAACCGGTCAGGTTATCAAATCAAGTGTTCGACAAAAATTGCTTCTTATGGTATGTAACATGTAGCCCATCTTTGTTTGTGTCTGCATAGCACTTGTGATTGCCATTCCTCTACATTTTTACGAATCAAGATGCGTCTCTACTGTAAATTAGATACGAGCACATTATAATGCACAGTTTGAAAACAAATTTCTTTACAGTGTTTGGGGTGCATTAATTGTTGCCAATTCTAATCTATATCCGTTATAGAAAGGTAAGTAGGTGCAGTAGTAATAAAGTGGTGCAATTACAGCTGCAAGCAAAACAACGATGTCTACGAAGAAATAAGTCATTCTGTAGTAAGTCGATTGAGTTGGAAGGAAGATAGAATTGAGGTAGCGGAAACCGGAATAATCAACAGTGAATTACATCTTTACATCCATTTAACATCCTCCTGTAATCAAACAAATAGGCAATCGTATTAATTCTGCTCATTCAGCGTGTGTTATATTGTGGACACTAATGAAATCCCATACTTCAAGTATCAAACTCTCTGAGAAATACGTATACGCTTTTATTATCCTGTTTCTATACTACATAGCTATGTACCTATACATTATTATAAATATCACTTTTTAAAATGTAGAAAAACAACCAGGAGGTTGACAGCTCTTGATGAAAATTGATGTCTCATTGACAGATCTGTCTGCATACAAACACATAATCGAACGTCTTTGTCTTAGATAACATATAATTGCATTTCTACTAACTATATAGAAATTCGACTGCGTTGACCTCCTTTCTTGATATCATAAAGAAAAACCCAAAGATTAAATACCACATTGAAATCAAGCTATTCAATTAAGACATTTTTTCGATGAATTATTGTGCAACATCTTCAGAAGATGTTTATTTGCCATTTTCACATAAAATATTGTGTAACATCTTCCGAAAACTTTGCCATTTTCACACAAAATATTGTGTAACATCTTCCGAAAACATTTGCCATTTTCACACAAAATATTGTGTAACATCTTCCGAAAACATTTGCCATTTTCACACAAAATATTGTGTAACATCTTCCGAAAACATTTGCCATTTTCACCCAAAATATTGCGCCATATCATGTGAGAACATTTGCCAATTTTTCACAAAATATTGCAAAATATTCCTAAAACATCCTATTTTCACACAAAATATTGCGCAAAAGAAAACAATTGCCATATTCCCACAAAATATTGTTCCATATGTTTCGTGAAAAATTACCATTTTTTAACAAAATATTAAATACTCCTAAAACATTTCCTATTTTCATACAAAATATTGTGCAAAATCTTCCGAAAACATTTATCATTTTTCACAAAACATAACCTAACATCTTCCGAAAACAATTGCCATATTCCCACAAAATATTGTGCCATATGTTTCGTGAAAAATTACCATTTTTTCACAAAATGATAAATATTCCTAATACATTTCCTATTTTCATACAAAATATTGTGCGGCATTTTCCAAAAACATTTCCAGTGCTGTCACAAAATATTGTGCCATACCTTTCGTGAACATTTGCCATTTTTTCACAAAATACTCAAATATTCCTTAAAAATTTCCTACTTTCATACAAAATATTGTGCAAAATCTTAGGAAAATATTTGCCATTTTTTCTCAAAACATTGCTTATCATCTTCGAAAAACCAATTAATTGCTGTTTTCATACCAAATATTGCAAAGCATCTGAAAAACATTTGTCACAGAAAATATTGTACAACAAACTCAGAAAATCCCCTTTTTTTAACTTGGTAAAATATGGGTGAACGGCCTCGGTTAATAATCTGCATTGTGCAGTAGCGAAATAAATATTACCTCATAATTTCTGCTCACAATATGACATAGATGGATTTGTATAGCATTAAAGGTGCGCATGAATGTAAGAGAAAACGGTAATAATAAAGTCTCGCTTGTAGGTAAATTAAAAGTAGGAGGCTTGTTTGACATCCTTAATGGTGGTCTTATTCATTGTAGGGGTATAATATAACATTCTACCATCCTGATTCATTGTATTTCCATTCTACTTGCACCTATAGAAGAGTGTATTGATTTTCTTTTCAATATAGTCAATCTTCCTCGTGAAGTCAATACAAATACAATTATTTGTAAGCATGTAATGCAATGCTAGGGATTCTATTGCAATCAAGTAATTGCATAGTAGGTGACATGTAAATCTAATCGTAAGTTAAGCAGAGAGGAAGAACAACAATCACCAATCTGTTTGTTATTCCTCAGTATATACAACTGTCCTATCCTTATACGGCAAAAGATATCCTTACTTTTACAAATTGTGATATACCTATTCTAATCTCGTTGCTTAATACATTCAAAATCATTATATAGTACTAATATAACTTGTTCTCAGATTATTCTGCGTAGCTAAATAAGTGGACTAGTCATACTGCACATAATTCCTAAAAGCAGTCCATTCCGCTTATCTGCTTCAATGAGATTACAAGATTGACGAATATTGTAGAATCAATGCTTTTCTCTCTAATCCTTCATCAACTAATTTATTTAAACTCCTAATTATCATTACCTGCATGTACCTAAGACGCGACATGCAGGCAATCATAATCTACTATTTATCCATAGTCTGTATTCTTTGCAGAATTAAGAAAACGTAATAAACTACTACAATGCTTACCGAAACCAAATCACCCCTTAATAATTGTTACACCCAAGTTTTATAAATTGGCTAGAATTACCTGTAGGCAAACAATTTTAGAATATTAAAGATAATGATCTGTATTCTCCATACACGTGCGTGTCTTTTAATTCTCAATTTTAAAAATGTCTTTTTATTATTATGTAATTTTTTCTTTTGTTCTGAGTACCTTAACTGCACTTATGGAGAAAGTTCTATAATTGTGTATCTACTATTGTGTTTTATGAGGACCTGTTATCATGTGGTTATTGAACTGTAAGCTATTTGTTATTGTATTACATTATATTAATGGCTTTTACTCTCCTTTGACATTAAGAGGATAAGGATATTAATAGAATTTATGTTTCCAGTGTATAACCTGTGTAATGCGATTATGGGTTAATTGACATTTAAGATACTATGACTCTTAAAAATTGTATATACAGGTATAGTAATGAAAATCTCTTATGATTTATCAACTAGATTTATTTACATAAATACAAACAGATTTAATGTACCCTTTCTTCGCAAATTACCTTATAAAGTGACAATTGCCATTCTTAGGAGTGCAATTTGTAGTACTAGTAAATTTATGCTAAACGACCAGATTAATTTGAATTTTACATTATAGCTTGTAAATTACAATTTTTGAATGGCTAACTTTTTTGTGAGCATACCGAAATGCATAATATTTGTAAGGACATAATAAATTCATCTTTACCATGTAGTTCCGCTTTGTAGTGACATTTACAAGAAGTAAATGTCAATTTTGTACATATAGTGAATACGTGGAGATATTACTTTCGATATAGGGATTCATAAGGAAGTGCATTATCTGCAAACACGTTTTTGTACCCTCGTGGGCACCATAAGTAGCAAAAAATCGAGAGTATCTGTTTCAGAACTTATGTAACCTATAGATAAGTGTGATTCGACTACTTTTCATGTTCAAGCGTGTAAACGTGAGTACCTATTATATACCTACTCATAACATTCGTCTTTGTTGCGAGGAAGCTTCTCAAGTAACTCCACATATACACAACAGACTAAATAATCCTCTGCAACACTCGAGCAACTATTCGAGACAATATTTAAACAATTTTATTCATAATACTATATTATTACCTTATACTCTACTCCTCAGTCTGTAATTGTCAATTGGGTTACCAACTTTCATTATTTTACTTTATCTTTCGTTCAATATTGTAAAGAAAGATGTTAATTGTATAAAGAAATGTTAAAATCATATCTTGAGTAAGTTTGGTTAGGGTGTAAATGTAATATTATGCTAATCAAATGAAAAATCAATTTTTCTGAGATTTACAATTTTCAGCAACAATATTTATTCACGCCTTTAGCGTGTTTCATTTCTTGTTCCATGTAAAAACTTCCTGACGCATCCCATCTACGTACTAATTACAAATATTAAATACTATGAAGAAAACCAATTAATGTTCTTTCAGAAATCCCGTACATCTTGGTATAACACTTATCGTGTAATGAGAACGGTTTATGATGCAATAATACAAATTCACTTCACACATTGAACATTATACAAAAACATTTTATTGCTTTATAGATCCGATGGCATAACAGAATGCTACAGATCAGATTATATTTACAACAGCAGCAGTAATGAAGAGTCCAATAATTTAGCTAATGGCAAGAAAAAATATTTGTTCAAGCTTTACATAATTTTATTGTAGCTAAAACTTAAAACTAAGTCAAAAAACACATGGGATAAGTCTTTAAACACTAGGAAAAAATATACCTCAATGAAATATTCTAAATGCTATTTTTAAGTAATGTTTACTTATAATATTGAGATACAATTAGCAGCAACAGTACGAAACTAAGCTGCAGCACTTAATCATTCTGTGTATAGTGGCAGAAAGGAAGATTCCCTAAACAATCAGTCGACTAAAAGTCAAAATGTCAGACTATGACTTTAACTACATATTACTCCAGACTCCAGAGTACCTTACTCTTTTCACCATTGCGTATAGCTATCGTATTTTTGTGGTCTCCGAACATTGTTTCTGTCAGCAAATTATTGCTAACTCATTACTAATAGCTTACAGATCTAATATTCATTGAATTGTAACATTTTAGCTAATTAATTAATTTTAGCTAATTAACCTAGACGAAAGTTGAGGCAAAGACACAACCAATTAGTTACAACTCCGTTGTAAAATCTCAATTAGGACCTATAGCGTAATAATTAATGTTACAATGTTAAGTACTACATAGCTAAAGCTATCACTACAATTTAATTTGAGCAATTCTATGCTTGACTACATATTTTAATACGTTATTGAGAGCTGCGTACGAAAGAAACTACCATGCAGCTAAAACCACTAAAAATACTTTCTAAGTCTTAGTATAATTTTATGACATGAATAATTAATTGAAATACTGATATTACTCACAATCAAATGACATGAGACAAATCATTATCTTCGACTTGAATTTATATCGATAAGCATGTGAGTTAAAATTATTGCTTGATAGCATACTTACAATTACCAAATTTCCTACAAGAGTTGGAATAATAATTTTAACATTGTACTACAAAACGTGTTAGCTACAGTTGGAGTGTATAGCACAAAAGCAATAGGCTGTTCTGTTGTCTAATTGTTACCTTTTGAACTGGTTACGTTTGAATTCATTTTCAGTTTCATATTGTGCATCAAGTAATACAGAGATAGGATTCCAATATTTTTCACAATTTCTACCACTACTGTCTACTCTAGTTCACAACTCTTGATGAGAAAGTAGGCGGTCGGGCAGTGTTGAGATTTAGAATAGTATTCTTTAAGTATAGATGTTTTCTCTTGACTTTGACTAATTTTGAGCTGCTATGTTATGTGACTTTATTCCATCTAGACCAGAACCAGGCACATTCACTTTTGTCTTTTGAAAGGTTGTCTACCTCAGATGTGATGCTCTTTGGAGTACTGATTGGTTTTTAAACACTTTATACAAAGCAAAACATGCTGAAGACACAATTAAGACGCTTAGACCAGTTCTTGCCCAGCTGAAGTTTTCTTGCGGTAAAATACCCAGTTTCCTCAAGTGGCTGTTGAAATCAATGAAATTACAATTAGAATGGACCAATAGATAGAATTTTGTGAAACATAGCACACAAATTGTGATAGTTGAAGTATTATTACTATGTTATTTGTTAAATTCTTTAAAGGAAAAAGGACAAGACAGAATGCAAAATGAAGTAAATAATTAGCTTGCACTATAACTATTAGCGTTAGTTTGGGGCATTTTTCTCTATGATGATGATTCTAGTGATTGCAAAGTGCAGGTGTACTAAAACTAACAACTAGACACTATACTTTTGTGACACACTGACAAGTGGCAACTATAGCTAAAATACTTGGACCTGAACTAACCTGTTTTTATAAAACACCATCCATGCCGCTTGAAAGCGACTGTATGTTCGAGAAACAAAATATACCAACAAAAAAATTGGGTAAATTATATGAAAGTACTTTAATTTACTTTTAGAAAAATAAAACTTACGGGAATGCAGCCATCGTAGCTAGTTTTGTGTAAATCTCCTTGTTGACCTTCTCAACACAAGAGAAACTGTGTGGGGGTGGTAGCTTATACTTAGCACAAAAAGCACTTGGCTGCAGAATATAATCTTGAAGCACTTCTCCTAAATCAGACTTGTTGCCAACGACGAGGACAGGGATTTTCAGTGTAGAGTAATAATTCTGAAACAGATGTACTTTGTCATTGTCATGTTTAAATTAACTTATGAACAGCTAAACAGTAAAAGTAACTTACGAGATAGGTTCTAGCAACAAATTCAAAGGATTTCGGGTCAGAAGCATCATAAACAAGACACGCAACGTCACACAATACTTCCGATGTCGGAAGAATGTCTAACACCCTATTTAGATCTATATCTTGCATTACGAGATATTTTTCTTGGCCATAGACTTGAACCATGTTTACAACAAACTTGGGCAAGTCTTTGCATTCCAACGAAGCAGTGGCCTATAAGATAAGCAAATCCATGTTGTAGCAATTAAAAACATCTTAAAATCTGAGTTATTTTTAAAATAAGTAATTACCTCTCGTGTTCTTCCGAGTAAACCTTGGCAGATTGTAGTTTTTCCAACAAATTTTGCTCCTATAACGTGACAGCGATACACATTACGGGCAGATTCTTTTTTCGCCAAGTCTAGACGCTTTTCTCTTGTCACTAGAATGGCACATACAAATCATAAACACATGTGCAAAAATTGCAAATTAAATTATTTTATTACTCACCACTAATGGTTTCTAGTTGATTCTTTTCATCTACTATAGGATAACCAAGATATGCCATGTATTCCATAGTCCTATTAACGTCTAGTAAAGTCGTCAGAATCCATTGACAAATAAAACCGGAGTAAGTCAGCCATCCTTTATCATTAGTTTGAACACCAAAAAACATATTCTTGCCAAACGGTATAGCAGGGCATATTGAAAAGAGATTCATAAGTTCTTCAGGACTAAGGGCACGATCGCGATCTTTGTCATATTTTACAAAAATAGATGTAAAGAAATCGAATCCCATCTGGTTGAGTTCTGTCGTGCATCCAAATGGAACATTTAATCTAAAAAAGCACATGTTACATTTAAAATACAGAAAAAATAATTAACTATTTTTATCGGAATCTTCCACAAAACTAAGCGTATTATATATTGCAGTTAACAAAAATTGAAAAAACTTACAATGGACACAGATAGTCATTCATTACGTCTATATCGTCATCGTACCCAAACTTCCTTAGAGCTGTCCATGTGGTCTCATGTTTACCTCGTTGTATAAAGAGAGTATGAAGGACTAGAAAGCCTGCATTACAAACATTGAGTTAACAATGGCATTTACTAAAATATTTTAAGGATATAATATTTTAATCATTACTAATTTACCTGCAAGTGTAATACCATTGTTAACAACCCCATCATTAGCATTACGTTGAATAATTGCTTTAACAGAATCTAATGCTTGAGGTTGAAGGGGAGCATCATAACAAAACTTTTGAAAACCGTACATTTCCATATCATCCAAAATCCCGTCGTTGTTCATGTCACAAATCCGAAATATTCTTTCAAGAGCTCGTTTACATTTTTCGGTTAACTACAGAGGGAGCATTGTCATTAAAATAGTTTATTTAAAATTGGTATACTACATTTGATATCATTTCAACTGCTTACAAGCCTTACCTCTTTTTTGTCCGAATCGTATAAAGGAGATGTAGGGTGAAGAACAGCCTTTTGGGCATAGAAGAATAGCTCAGAAACATTTCTAAGGCTTTTGGCTGAACACTAGATATAAATTAAAAAATTAGGAAAGGAAAATTATAAAGATCAAAAAAATCATAAAGAAAATCCTTTAAATTATTAAACGCAAACGTTTCACTCTCAATCATTTCTTCCTAATAGGCATACAGCATAATTAACTTATAAAAGTGTAATAGTAACAGCTTATTTCTAAACCATGCTGAGGATATTAATTAACGTAATCTGTTAAATAAAATAGTAAATGTAGTGATGTTTACCTCGATACAGGTTTCAATTTCAGCAAATTCTTTCATTAATGGAACAACGACCTACAAAAAGACCAAGCGTTAATTTTTTGGCTAAATGATATATACGACTCAAACGAATTTTGTTACAGTAGAAGTTACTCACATCCATAGTTGTATAGTCTACCAAGTCAATTTTATTGCCCACAAGTATTATCGGAGTCTTATGAGGTTCACCTAAAGTCTGTCTAATAAGGGGTAACCAATATGTACTGATTTTCTCAATGCTTTCTTCATCGTTAACAGCGTAGACAATACAGATTACGTGTGCACGAACAATTTCGTCCGTCAATTCTGTTTCTGACTGTTCAGCGGCTGCAAATCAAAAAGAACAACTATTAAATAAACTACCATGTTTTAAAGATTAGATTAAATAAATAAATAAGAATAGCCAAAGCCAATTAATGGGTAATTAGATGGTAATTATGTATTACTTACTGGAATAATCGACAATATGTGTAGGAACAAATTCTGGTGTGACATCAGCTGGTATTCTAAAAATAGGTTACAAAGGTAAAAACATTTTGTTTTTTATTAAGTTGTTTTTCTTTGTTGGTAAATATCTATAAATGAAAGATGTTTCCACACTATCCTAGAAAATTTCTATTGATAGTAGTTAAATGACTTACGTGATTTCTTCTGATTTAGGTGGAACTTCGTCTGAAAACTCTTCACTAACTAACGACAAAATAACCGATGTTTTTCCCACATTTTTTTCTCCCACCAAAAGTATACGTACATCACGTCTCAACTGATTTCTAAACATATCCCTGGAATCCCCGCTTTTGCTCAGAGACGAAGACACTATTGTAAGAATGTAAACAGTAAGTTATGCAAATTATAAAATAATTTTTCATGAATACAGACTACAACACAAAATTAGTCAAAGTACTTACTAGTTATTGTATTTAAAGGGCAGCACTGGAGGCGACATACAAAGCTCTACAGTTAAACACACAATAATTTGTTATGAAACCGTGCGTTTGCAATAGCGAAGCCATTCATTTTACCTACAGCTACTACGACTAAAACACTGCGGCATCTGCACACAAGAATCCTGTCATTTGCCGCAGAGTTATTTTGCATACACTTTCTTTTCAATCATACATAATAGAACCATCTATCACAATACAAAGCAAGATAGTTCACATAAGAAAAGGTTGCCTTGCAACAATAGTAAAAGTATTTTCCTTTCCATAAATGGCTTTCTTTCGCTTTCTTTACGTAAGCTTATACTTACTAGGGTCTTGAGTGTGTTCAATCCACTATTTGGCATATACTCCTTCATTGAATTTATCCTTTCACACTACATAAAAATTGTGTTCTAGTAATAGTAATTTGTGAGCACTTCGCAAATATACTTACACTTTACTTATATAATACTTTCACTTTACTTTCACTTTGGTGAAAGTTGCACGAACGTGATGTAAAAATTTTATAAGATGCAAAGCCATTACATTTTTTACGGCCTTTAGAACAGGAAAGAAATCAATTTCCATCCATTCTTACACGATGAAGGTGAAAGGACAATTCCAAGAAAAATAAAATAAAACCTATTGTATTGACTTATTAATGACTTAAAGAAACAGCACACAAAACCATTAAATAAGCTAATGATATTTCATTTTGCGCTTATGTCTTGTCACAATCAGGTCTCACCACAAAATTGATACCCAATTGATTTTGTTTCTCTTTATGATTCGCTGGTTGTAATTTTTCTGCTCTATCTGTTTTTCTTTCTTCTTCTACATTCTACATATTGACTATCGGCAACAAGGATCTACTTCTACATTAAATTAAAACTCTACATATCAAACTAAACGATACATACTCATGCATAACATGTACAAAAGCAAAACTTACTTATCTTCTATTGATGCGATAAAAATTTTGAGCAATCAAATTGGAAGATAGCAGTAACAATTTAAGAGCCAAACGCTGATCTGAATTTGTGAATGAAAGTTTCCAACTTCCAGTTAACTTGCGATGAAATTACCTTCTTCCCTGTTGTGATTGGGCAATGATGTATTACGAAAGAGTTATTAAGAATTTTCCGGAGGAAATTTTTGCTCAGTACAGTCACTTTCAAAGTGTGTTATCTAAGTGGCAATTTCTAGTTGTCTTTAGGGTGTCCTGTGAATAAATTCAAAATAATACACAGTTAGAAACCTTTTATTCATTTTGTGCTGCAAAGCTTAAAGCAGCAATTCACATAAGCAAACTGCCTGGACTGGATAATAAGTACCTAAAACAATAAAGTATCATAATCAGTGCATAGAAATGATGCCAGAAGGTCTTGACATTGGATTGCTATTTATGAGGCCATTAAGCCACAAATCAGAATCCTCGCAATCATAATTTATATTCAAATAGACTAATTTCTATACTAATTAGTGATTGTATTTACATACCTTTACAAGTTTTTCTGACGAATCTATCTTTACACTGCCAGGAAGCCAATTGTAAATAACACTAGAGCTCCGGCTGCAGACAAAATGTGAAAAATATGACAAAAGTGAATCCAATAATTGACAGAAGGGATTGGCAACGGCAAGGGCAATGCTAAATCGTTACTACAACAGACAGACAGGTAAGCGAAGAGTTTTGTGCTAATTCTTGTGGAGATTGGTACAAGGAAGATTTTGTGCGGAAAGAAACCAACTGAAGCGTTTGAAATTGGAGCGTGCAAAGGTCCTGAGATTGCGGGTTCCTATACTCTTCGTATTTGCATTGTATTGGTTGGATGAATGAACTGAAAAGTTGTTCTGCTAATTCACTAGCACTAATTGTGTACTGCAATAATCTGCTTGGCAGTTCGAACTTTGGCAATTCGCAGAGATTGGCACTACTCTATATCTGTTTCTGTTATATTAAAGATTTATTCTATGGTGTATTGTCTTCTATATAGTCCCAATAGTCCTAAGTAACATAAATAAACACTTTCAAGTGCAATCATCTCACATAAATACACGTCAACCGGGTGGACATTCGCAATAACCTTCCTGTTTATCTTGGCTCTTAGGAAAGACTTGTAAGTTGTAACTAAATCCGACTTTTCCTAAAGATAACGGTAAAAATAATAGAAAAAAAGTTGTATAGTAAATATTATACTGACAAGTTTATGTACAGCAATACAAGATACAAAAGTGATGTATATAACTGATAAAGGGTGTCATTGTACAGAGAAAATAGCTTACTTCTGGGATGACTTTCATTTTTCTTATTTGTTTACAGTTTTACTGGAGATTTCAAAACCCGGAGAAAATATTCCGCTGTCCTGCCAAAGTTTTTCCAATTTATAGCGTCCGCGAATTCAGTCGTAATTTTGTCCAACTTCAAAATCTTCTAAACTCGAAATGAATTCTATTTCGCATGTTATCCGTGTTAGTCTTCCGGAGTACCTGAAAAATTTGCCTGTTCCGGATTCTGTCGGAGGATTCTTTCGTTTGGGAGGTACTTAAAACTCTTTATGTCGAAATATGCATACAATATTTTTAAATTGAACATTGAACTATGTAGTATAGCCATACAAAATATTTTAAGTTAATGATTCAGCAGATATGCACACTAACTAAAGACAAAAATTGAATAGCATAGGTAATGGGTAGCGATTAAGAGATTGAACATGAGCTATTTCAATATATGATATATAAACAATACTTGTGACAGATTAAAAAGTAGATGAAGATTAAAATTTGGAAAATATAGTTAATGTTTGGAAAACTATTATATATTGAAATGTGGCTTAATGGATCTCAGCAAAAATTAAAAGAAGAAATTTTAATAAAAATAAGCAACAGCAACATTGTGCTTTTATAAGTCTTTAGAGACAATTTTCTCAATATTTAGTCTAGTTTGTAAATTGTAACTTAAAAATTTTCTGTTTAAAATTTTGTAAACTATAGTTTTGTTATGTTATTATGAACTGATTCCAGTGTCTGATTGGCTTGCTCTTACACCTCTGGCGGCCTTCTTTGCAGGGACTGCTTACCTCAGCTATCAGGCTCTTTGTCCGGAAGCCCATAAGAAAAGGGCTTCGAAGGACAAGCCAAAGGTCAATCTGAACATTAAGAAAGACGATCCAAAAATCGTTGACACTGTAGACATTGAAGACATTGGAGACAAAAAAGTATTTTGTAGATGCTGGAGGTCTAAGAAGGTGAGATAGCGTCGTTATTTAATATTTTAAAGTGAACCAAAATGAATTAAAACATGTATTTTAAATTATATCTTGGATTACTTTAGTTTCCATACTGTGATGGGGCTCATAATGCTCATAATGAGGAAACTGGAGACAACGTAGGTCCTCTTATCATCAAAAAATAGAATGTATTGCTCAAGTGGAAGAAAAAGAGGTTTGTTTCATGTTTAACATTAATTTTTTGGTTTTTCTGTGAACCCAACTATCAAAAACATTATTGTACCTACTTAAAGCTGTGCATTTGTCACTCTTGTGTAGTTTGAAAATTAATTTTCGATAGCAAAGCTAGGTTAAATTAAATATCTAAAATAGTTACTTCTGAATGTGCCTGATTAAATGAACAATAAAGTAATAGTACCTTTAATTTAATTTAAATCCTTCTACTTCCAATCGTACACCAATTAATCCTTTCTAAATTAGGATGATTTTTCGGTGTAATGTTCCAAAATTAAAACACTCGTTAAACCAAAAGTGTTGGAAAACTTGTGTTTATTTAAGATTATCGTATGTGTAAAACTTCGTAATGTATTACATTACTAATGTGAAGTAGTGATGTAAGGACCATTGGTGCTTAGTGCATATTTAGATTCCCAATAAAACAATATTCCAAAAAGTCAGGATTCAGAACACCTGGATAACACTGTAGTTTCAAATAGATACGTTGTGATTATTTAGGTATCTGTAGTAAATGTATTTGTAATGTTTCGTTTCATTGTCACTGTACAGGGATACACAATATACAAGGTATAAAATACTGTTATGTATAAATAAAAAGTAAATCAATTAATGTTGAGCATTTCACATATTGACATTGATATTTTCTTTTCATCTTTCTACTCAATTCAATAAAACGCCTGTATCAACGACTGTGCAACATATTCCATCATAACGAAATAGTGTAAATTTCACAATTCAAAAATCCTTAAAAAATCAATTCATTGACAAGTATAATGCGCTATTCAATCTCATATCGTCTCGCCAAAATGATTTAAAAACTTTTAAACTTTTGTTCCATTAACTGAATTATGTATACACATTTTTTGTATCAAGTCCTTTTACATGTTCGACTTTATTCAGTTTATGTTATGACATTGAAACAAAATTTTAAAAATGTCATTATTTAGGCTATTCGATTTGAAAATCGACTAGTCCATGAATTGTGCGGTGTGACATTTAAATAAATAACGATTTGCTTTCGAAGAAAGTATTTATTGCACTTAATGTACAACAATAACACAAAATTACATTTTGTAGACTATAATCCTCTATAAAGACAGTAATGCAGCAAGCTCGGCCCATAATCGGAGTAAACATTATTATAACTTCTTTGGAGTGAAAGTGAATTCATAATCATACATGGGTTTTAGTACCTCTTCCCTACCTATTAATGCATTATGTTTATTTTGTACGTGTGTTTAGTTTTATAGTATTACCGAGGCAGGGTGTAACTTGGCCACTGCCCCGAAGGTTGTGACCAGCCAGCATTTTCTTCTTGTTTATGCCAATATTTCAAAATCATATCTGCTCCTTTCTCACCTAAGAAATGAATCACTCTCAAATTAATATCAACAAAATCATAACACATAAATTGATGTTTATATATAAAAACTTGCCTATCATCATGGACCCTGGAAAAATAATTAACAGCAATTGTTTAGTAAAACGAAATTCCATTTCATCGTTACAAAGATAATAGCTATATTTTATACAATATAACTTACCAGCCTGTGTATTGGTGACTATCAATTTTGGCATAATACTTGCATCGATAACCTGTTAAGAAATCAAAATAATTAGAGTTAGTCCATGCAATGGATGTACTACTAAATGAATATGAAATACTAGATTTTAATTTTCAAACCCGAAGATTCCGTATGTTATGGACCCGAAGTTCGGGGTCAACAACTGAAGTTTGGGTGGCTCCATATGGACCCTGTAAATATTAAATAACGTTAATGTGCAAATTCTGTGGATGTTATAATAATTAGGAAAAGATAATCATGCCACATCATCATAAGTAAACATTGTAAACACTATCACGAACCATAGACGCTGTTCCACAAGGATGATGAAGAGTAACGGTGTATCTCCTTACATAGCATTCGATATACTCATCAGACCTGAACAGCAAATGTTCACATCCGGGCAATGGCACCTACAGTAATATAAAGTTAATTATTGACATCAATCATATTCTCAAGCCATCTAAATGTCAATTTATGACAGACTGTCTTACATCTGTGAATCTTGTCCCTAGTCGTTGGAATGTAGTTGTATTTTCTGCAAGTTGGAATGCAGCTTTAACACCTTCGACCAGAACTTTCAAATCGATGTCGTGGGGATCGCTTAAATATAACTATAAATAAAATTTCGTGTTATAGTCTCTATTCTATTCTTGAAAAATTATTTTATTGTTTATAATAAATCATTATATTACTTACTGGGTCTATAACTACATTATCCCTTGGACTCCTACCTATTTTTTAAAATTAGTCATTTTGAATTATGATGCGAAATATTATTTTAGCGGGTATTTCATGTGTGCAAATTTTACAAACCTCCTAGCTTAATGTATCCTCTGGAGTAAGGTCTTGCACCGGAGACGGATATAAGGAAACTCTCTTTGTTAACGGCATGTTCATAATAACGAATCAACTCATCCTCTTTGAGACTGAATCCTTTTGCAACAACTTGTGGTAAAGTCCTATTTTTAAAGAAAATAAATACTACAGTTAGTGCACGGCAATCTTAATCATTAACTGGGCTGAGTATGCATGCATTGTGAATATCTTTTACCTGGTAAACGTAAACCCAAAAAAGAACAACTAAAAAATTGAAAGAGAATTAAATACCATTAACGATATACTAAACTTGATAAACCTACTTATACTGTAAGTATAAAAGAGTAGGTTGAATACAGATATTATACATTGTATTTAGTAATCAAATACCTGTAAATCCGGCCAGTCACCCTCTCCTCTAGCTTTGGCAAAAGACGAAGAAAATACACCTGAAGCATGAGCACCGGACGATGATAACACACCTGTATTATTTTACAAAATAAATAATTTTACAAAGATTCATGAAAATTGTGAAAATGCATAGTCATAACAATTCTTAAGAGTCGTACCGGAACCAGTAGTAAACCATTTAACAAATGCTCCTGGTGTCACATCTCGATCCAATAGTAATGTCCTAGGTTGGTCGATGAAAAACGGATTCAAATATACGGCCAAGTGATCTTTGAATGACAGATATTCAGTTTTAATTCATCTAAATCCCACCCAATAATAATAAAGTTGAGATAATTTGTTTTCATTTTCACCTTGAAGATTCTCGCCCACAGGAAGATTGTGTCGAACAGGAATCTAAAATAATATTTGAAACTTTAAATTATTATTCTTAAAATCGTGTAAAGTTAGGGAGAAAATTTTGCCAAAAATAATGTCAAGTACTTATTTCAGGTAGTAAAACCACGTAAAACTTACACCCATTTCCTCCAAATGCTCCTGAGGCCCTATACCAGACAGCATCAGAACCCTGGGTGTTGTAATTGCTGAAAAATTACGAAAATCCAAAATAATCCAGTTTTTTTCAAAATTTCTAGCTTAAGCAATAAACATTTCAATAAATCAGTTTACCTCCAGCGGATATGATGACCTCTTTTGTGGCAATAGCTTTATACGTTTTCCCATGTCTTTCATATTCCACTCCATAAACTTCACTGTTAGTTTCATCTTTGAAGAGGACCTAAAATGATCAATTATCTTGTAGATTTTCTTAACATTGGGATTTATGCAGGTAATGAAAAATGGCTATTTTACTTTTGAGACTAGAGAATATTTTCTTATAGTAAGTGATTTCCGAGATCTGATTGGTTGTAAAAATGCTCGGTATGGTGCATGTCTCACTCCACTTTTAACCGAATGGAACAATGGGAAAAATCCTTCAGTATGTGGTGCATTAACATCTATTTCTGGGTATCCAAATTCTTGACCCGCCTATAATTGTAAATTGTAAATCAGTTTAAATGTAAATATATTAAAAGTGATGAAAAAAATCTCCAAAGTCTAAAACCAACCTGAATGAATTCCCTACCAAGGCCAAAATAGTCTGGCACCTGTAAATATTCAGAAAAACAATATATGGTCAGAATGTCCACTCGTTTTACGTTTTCAACAGGTTAATATGTATCTACCTCAACACCCAAATCACCATTAAATCCATGATATCGAGCTGAAAGAATATATTGCGATTAAAATAAATTTTCTACATGACATATTTAAACCATGTTATAAAAATGTTTTAAACGTGATTGATAGTTGTCAATTAAAGAAAACGGAAACCTTTCTACATCACTTACGATCACCATGCGGGTCTCCATAAGATTCTAAACTCTTGAAATATGGAGTTACACCTTCATAACTAAATTGGTAGTAAATAAATATTTTAGTAGGTACATTTAAATCAATTTGAGTGAAAAGAACAAGCCTATAAATCCATTCAAATGGATTTTATTTGTGAATTTAAACAGCAACCTCCAAGAAGAATCTCCAGTAATTTTTGCCCATTCATCATAATCTTTCGGGTGCCCTGTACAAACAGATAAACACTATTACTGCTAAGTTAAAGGTTTTTAAATATTGTAGATTGCAGATAATTGCTTTTTTACGCTTAAATAGTAGGTAAAAGTTTAAAAATACCTCTCAGATACAACATCAGATTAACATTTCCTAAAATAAGTTTAATTATCACAAGAATTTAGTATTATATCCGTATCGCAGAATCACAGATTTGGGTACTCTGACATTTTATAGTTTTAATTTTCACCTGTTCCACCTGTAAAGATAAGATATAAAAAAGTTAGGAAAATTAGGGAACAATTGACAGTTTGATTTACATAAGGAATACCAATTTCTTAGGAGGAGGAAAAGGGATTGTGATGGGCATTGTGAGAATACTATTAATCCTGTTGTTTACTGCTAAACAGATTCTATTACTGCATTGATGTTTATGACTACTCTCACTTCCCACAGTGCTCATCACTTCCTTAAAAAGATATTTTCTCAACAAAAAAATGTTTATAATTTTTAATAGCTTACCAAGACTCCTGCCTGCGGACCAACTAGATTGCTAAAACACAATAAATAAGCAAATATGATTATGCATGGCAAAATTAATCCAAAACTATCAGAAATTACGACGATTATCAACGATACCTGATTCACTGAGTTAAGACTTCCATATTTCTGCGGAACGGTACTGTGCAACCAATCTTATAAACACAAAGCATTTAATTATAAATTACATTCCTATCTGAACATGCAATTTTAAATAGACCATATCAATAGGATTCCAATTTTGTGCACTACTTGTTAAGCCATTATATTTGTGTATCCTATTAACTGCAATAATCTGCATGTTTCATGTATTTTCATGTAAGTAGGTTAATAAACTATGACAGATACTAATACTAAGCCCTTTGTTGTGTCATACCAGTTTCCGGATAACGTAACAAGAAGAGTACAAATCCTGTAACAAAATCATTTGCATATTATCTGTGCATTATATTATATTGTAACAAAAAATTAATTGTTTATTTCGTGTAACAATCTGTTACTTACCTGGAATTGCCTACAAAAAAGTAAAAACGAATTTTAAAAAATTTAAAAGAAATAGATCAATAAAATATATTGACAAATTGTAAAATTTGAGACTTACTTGTAAAGGATTAGGCTCTCCTCCTGCTTCTAGCAATAGAACATTGTGATACCTCGATAACCTGTTTGCGACGACACTGCCTGCACATCTGTGAACACAACGAACACATTATTAAAAATATCCTGGTATTTTTATACCGGGATGACAATTTTATTTACCCAGCTCCAACTGTTGGAAAAAAGAAAAAAGAACAGGATGAAAATCACAATTAAATTAATTTTGGTGAATTTATTATTTAGAGTAGACACAATAATTCACAATACCTACGATAAAGTCGAATGTATCAGCAGTGTCATGTTTGGCTGCTTGGGCATCTAGAAGGATATCATGTTGCTGCCAAATAGAAAGAATCACTCCTAAAGATGCTAGTGAATAATATAAAACTGGTAGCCACAAATATCTAAGACCCGTTGCCACTTTACGGGAAATGGCCTTCCGAATAAATCCACCCATTTAAAAAACTTGTAAACTGAATTAGATTGCTAAATTTTAAAATTGTCCATACTAAATGGCTTTAAATTGAAGATAAATAATTAATGCAGAAAAGAAAATGACTAGATGTAGAGACACTCGAATGGCCTATAATTTATTGTTCAACATCCAATGAACTATTCTTCTGGTCCAAGCTCAAGAATGAAATTGACGTACAGATTTTGATATTAAAGTACTTGGCCATTAGGTTAGTATTTTAGCTGTAGGACCAAATATTATTTCCTGTCTGTGTGCATATACAGCCTGCACTATGCACTCGATGTTGATTACATTACTATAATAGCCGGTAGCCACACATGGACAATGCAATAAGAAAGTTACATTCGTATATACAGCACTTGTATGATCTGAATACATAAGTCAGTATGTAATGCATTACAAATTCATTTCCTGTCGTAATACAAGAATGCAACTAAAAATAATTACCTACTACAAACTACACATGTTGTTCTTATTTATCATGCAACAATACACAACGATACATTCCGATCATTTCTCACGCATATAGGAAATACATACATTTTTATTTTACTTTTCTGCATAATCTGTTAGTATTTATACTATTGCTTCCTATTTTTATTGCTTTGTTTGCAACAATTTTTTATTGTGTGGTCGATTTAATCGCTTGACATGCCCACAAAAAGCTTTCAGAATACATTCTGCACTAAACTGTTACTATAAATAAGCAAATACAATGGTATAAAGAAATAATAGGGATTAAATGAGCATATTATGGAAAAAGATTCAAAAAAATACATTTTTGCAATTTTGAATAAATGGCTGGGTTATATTCGAGGGATGAAAGTAATAGTGTCACGATAATAAATCACCTGTCAAGTCAAATGTTAGAGTTCACGACAACTATCGTACATGATATCCATAAGATAGATATTTTGCATTTCAGCCAGTAATAACTAGTGATATTTTTTCGTTTGGCTCTTCATTCACTACTACGTATATGACTTTCACTTAAACCGGTTTGGTTCATTGGCTCTTTATATACGTAATCCAAAAGAGTTGTGTCATATAATGTTGTATATTGTCCTACTCAACAACTCAAAACAAAATTCCCCTATGGAAGTGGAAGAGCAGGAGAAACTAAAAAAATCCTACAACACGGTCAACCCAATGCCCTTTTAACGACCATCAGGTGAGATAATTGCTATAACCTATATTATAATGCCTTAGTTGAAGAATCTAGTGAAAATACATTTTTATACGCATTGTTACGTAGCAAATCTGCATAAATCAATAAATACAATAAACAAACTACAATATAGCAAATAGTAGAGTAAAAGTTTATGCAGCTTCTTTGAAGTGTGACTTAATTGGTGAATGTTTTCATTTTTTGAGTGAACATGTTGCATCTATACCTATACTACTCTGCTATTAAATAATTTACATCACTTTCTATTTGCTTTGCATTGGGCTTTGAGTAATGTATAGCATAAAGTTAAGTGCAGACGTGTAGACAGTAATAAAAATTACTGGTTTATACGATTGACAATTGATAGACTTTAATAGGCTTGTACTACTATAGAAGCAAATATACTAAGCGATACACTAATCACTAAAACGGCTAAGAAGTACTTCACTCTGTAATTAGATATTATCAGATGTAAATAGATAAGCCATGCCAATTGTATTTAGTTTCACACATAAATACCTATTGAGTGTATTATGTAAATTTTGTTCCTATCCTTTCTTCAACCGACCAATCTTTTAGAAAATCATTAAATTGATTATTAGTTTGTTAGCAATTCAATCTTGAAATGCAACGATTAAAATCTAGCATGTTGCATGTTTCAAGCATCTGTAAGTTGCTTGTCTCAGCTTTGCGAACATAATATTTTATATGTACTAAAATATTAACCGTAATGCAATAAAATAGCGAAAACGACTAAAACGAGTGCCCGAGTGCATGTAGGAAAATCAAATACACTGTTAGCGAAGTAGTTGCATTGTATACTATAATATAATCAACTTGTTAATCGTGCAGTTGAGTGAGTGACAGTTTAATTGGCTCCTTTATTCAATGGATTTTCCAAGCAATATTAGTCATAAAATCATTATAATGCTGTAACTCCTTGATTTCATTATGTAGTAAGTCATTTCGGCCACAATCAGTTTGGAAAAAGAAAATCGATTATGAAAACACAAGACACAAGATTTTAAGCATGAAAACTGCTTCACATGTTCATACAATTTCTTAATTTAACATAAACAAGCGAAAATCAACTTGTATTTCATATTTCATTGTTATCTGCTTGTTAAGTAATGAATTTTGATCACATTAAATGAGATAATTGCTTTCGTCTATAAATTTCTCAACCTGACTGACAGGTATCATTTCAATCAATAAAAAACTTTCATAATAGCGCATTATGAAAAATGCAAGTGAATTTTGCAGATTTTTCATGTCTTTAAATACTAGCTGTGTTAGACAATTTTATTCTGAATATCAAACTTACCTATTCTAATATAAAATCACAGCTTCATTTTGGGCAAATTTTATTTCACAAATGTTTAACTGAAAAATCTAGACACTACCTTTAGTATTTAAGTTTTCCAGAATTCAAAATATCAAATATGGGAATTACAATAAAAACTGAAAACATAACATAAAGTAAAACCAACAACCAACCCAATAGTTATTCGCGTTAAAAATATCACAACAATAATAATATCGTATAACAGGACAAAAATATATTAAATACTTACACTAAAGGCATTTGCAAAACTACACTTCATGTATGCCTACAAAATAACGAGTTCAAACTTCAAACACAACTTTTAAGTATGGACATGCATTCAGAGAAACATGCCAAAAGTCTAATTTCCTCAAAATTATCACAGAGTATTGTCAACAAAGCAAATTAAGCTGTTTTAGTTTTCAATTTTTAGAACTGAACTTTAGGAAAAGAAGGTGGAAATTTTGAAGACCAACATTCAAAATCGTCTTCAATGCATTCAATTTTAGTTGGAGATGTTTGGAATGTTTTCTTCTTCTTCAGTATAAGTTTTATCGGAGATGAAGACGGTTTTGGTGGAGGTGGAGGGGAGAAAGGATGGTGAAATCCGTTTGGCAAAGCTTGATTTTTTGCAGAAGAAAGCGGAGGACTTTTTGAGGGCAATGGATTATTCTTTTTTACTGCTGCTAATTTTGGAGATTTCTGAAGAGGCGGAGAAGTCACGTGAAAACCATGCATAGAAGATTGGTGATTTTGTTCAGAAGGTAACAAAGGAAGGTTGGGCGCTGATAGCATGTGATTTGACATTGATAAATTAGGATCATTATGTACTATGGGCACTTGGACTTTTTGCACTGCCAACAAGGGAATCTTTGGTATTTTAGGCAAATGAAGATTTGGCAATTTAAACTCCCAACTAATAGAATGGCCAGGACCTTGAATTTGTGGAACTTTATTATTTAGTGGTTCGAAAATATAATCCATCAGTTGTGAGTTTTGCTGTTCTTGGATGCGTTGTCTCTCCTCTCTCAGTTTTCTATTAAGATATTCCCGTTCTGCTGCTAAGTGTCTATCAATATCTGTCCAGTGTCGTAAAACCATGTCAGCTCCTTTGTTTCCAACTACCATAGCAGGCGCTTGCAAATTTGTTGTTGTTATAACTGGCAATATGCTGAAATAGGGCAATTAAATCACAAATATATAAAAATTATTTTATGCTAAGTTTGGACAAATTTTTGGCATATCTGAAATTCTTACGATGCATCCATAACCTGTAAGATAGACAAGAAAATTAAGTCAGCACAATAAGAAACAACACAAAAAGAAGCTATAAAACGTAAAATATGTGAATGTTATCTACCCGGAGATTAGAAACTCCGATGACTTTCAATTCAGAATCCACTACAGCGTGCGGCGAAGATTTTTTGCCCATGCTCGCTGTTCCACAAGGATCTAACATAATTAAGGATTTAATTAAATTTTTGAAATCAACTTGGTAAGTATCACATAAAACCATTGATTAACCAAAGAATAATTCACAAGAATAGTTTAAATTTTCATATATTTTATTACGTCTCAATGTCACTGAAAAGCGTCTGGCATAGCACACCTATTAATTATACGTAAAAACACAGGTCACGATTTTCCAATAGTTGGTTTGATAATTAAGATGTGTAAAAATGAAAGTACCCAGTATTCTTCAGAACGAAAAGGCATATGCTCACATCCAGGTAGTTTCATTTCAGTGAATCGTGCTCCAAACTCTTCAAATGTAGTTGTATTTTCAGCTAGCTGCAAGGCAGCTTTAATTCCATCCAAGAGGACTTTGATATCAATATCACCTTTGTCGCTTAGATAATTAGGATCAATTACGGGACTGTCGTAAGGGCTGGAACTGGATAGTTCTATTATCCCTCGAGCATAAGGTCGTGCAGCCGAAACCATTATATGAAAAGACTAAGAAAAAACACGAAGAAAATTATTGCTCCCGAAAATCAATAGCATTTCATTTTCAAATGATTTGGATAAGTTTTAAGTACATCTTTCCCAATTGCATGTCCGTAATATCTCTTCATTTCATCCAATTTCAAACCATACGCTCTAGAAATAGTTTCTGGGTATGATTTCCATACGGAGTACCCGTGTAAAAATAGCTGAATGTCGGGCCATCCAATTTCACCTAAAAGAAACATTTAAGAGCTATACAGCTGAATACATTTTGTAAATTCAAAACAACCCAATTTATTAAAATACCTCTAGCTTTGGCATACGAAGAACTGAAAACAGCTGATGCAAGGACTCCGGAGGAACCCATTACATCTCCACCAGTAGCAAACCTAAGAATATTTTTGAAAATATTTTTGCTCCACAGCCAAAAAATAACCAAAACAATCTTTTCGGAAATATTTTTAATAACAATAATGACAATAACAATAACAAACCAGTTAACCAAACTAGGTACAGTTACATCCCTGTCTAATAATATTGAAGCAGGCTTTCGAGTAAAAAAAGGTCCTAAATTGACGGCACTGCAAAAGAAACATAAAATTAGAAAAACACAATTAAAATAAGTGCACTATAACAATAAATTTATCATGAAAAATTACATATGATCTTGCAAATGTTTTCCAACAGGTAAGTCGTGCTTAATTGGTATCTAAAATCAAATAATATCCATATTTATTAAAGTAATATTGAAGAATGAGAATAAATTCATATATAAGTAATTTATTATACTTACGTGTAGCTTCTCTAGCAATTTTCTTGGTCCTATGCCTGATAACATGAGAAGTTGAGGTGTTTTGATAGCTGAAAAACAAATCAATCATAAATCATCCGAATTTTTCAGTATTAAAATTTTAGACATTAGAGAGCTACCTCCTGCAGAAATGATAACTTCTTTTTTTGCAATTGCTCTTCTTTTTACACCATTTCGGTCGTACTCTACTCCAATTACTTTTCCTGGGTCATGCTGGTCGAACAAAATCTATAAATGTAGAGCATAATAAACTTCAGTAACGTTAACTGATTTTCATGAGATACACAATATTTTTTATTTAAAATATTTCAGATATGGATTTATTTGGTTGAAAAACATACCTTATTTACATGAGCAAATTTTCTGATTGTAAGGGAATGCCTTAGACGAATCGGTTGAAGAAATGCTCGATATGATCTAAAAAATAATTGTCATTTTATAATAAGGCTAATTTTAGTACTAATCCACCACAACGTCATTTTTAGTGACTTACGAGTGTCTGAGACCATTTTTGGATGTCTGGAATACTTTGAAGAATCCTTCCGTATGTGGAGCGTTAGGATCAATTTCTGGATAACCGAATTCTTGCCCAGCTAATAACCAGTGGCCTTTAAAAACAAAAGATCTATTGTAGCCAGATCTTAGTTTAAAATATAAAAAGTAATTAATTTGTAGTGTTGATATTTAAATGTGTAAAGTACTTGACAGTCCTTGGTACTCGGGCAATTCAACTGAAAATAGAAAATCGTTACTCAGTTAATTAGTTTGAATTATTTGCAGTATTTCAAATTAATGGCATGTATTTGTATGTCTACACAAGATTTCTTACCACTCATGTCCCCATGAAATCCGTGGTATCTTTCTACAAGTAAAATTAAATTACCAAATTAGTACTTGGAAAACCAAAAATGCGTAAAATTATACAGAAATGTCTTACTATGTCCTTTGGGATCTGAATATGACTCCATGTTGTTATAATAGGGTGTCACACCTTCGTAACTGAAATGTATAAAAATTTGTTAAGAAAAGAACAAGAAATATTAGGAAAATTTGTGCACCAATTAAAATGAAAAATTTTACCTCCAAGTTGGATCCCCGGTGATTTCCGCATAATTATCCCAATCCTTAGGATTTCCTGTAAATTAAATTCGCAGGAAATATTACGAAAATGTGCAAACAGATTGTAACAAAAGTAAATAGCAGATTATACTATACCTTTGAGGTATATCATTGCATTCAAGTTTCCTATTGTAACATGAAAATAAATGAATTAGAAACGTTTTTCCTTAAAGTGACATTATGCTTTTAAAAATATGATAAATAAAAGTAAATTGTCCAATTTTTAGTCTTGGAATTTCTCATTCCGGTCGTCCAAAAACTTCGGTGTCCAAATCGAAGATGTCATTGCCATTATTAGCAAAATTGTCCATTATTTCTTAAGTCAGTCTTAATGATCTTATACATAACCATAACAGAATGATAATAATTATCTGTATAATTATAGTTTACAGTCTTAGAACATAAATTGTTGACTTTGGGTTTTTTAACCCTGGAAAAAATATTTGTCCGTAAATTATAGAATAATAATGTATAACATCGACGAAGTAATAATAATAGTAAATAAGTAAGTCATAGTCTTAAATATTATGCATTGAATATGTAAGCTAAGTAGTGTATGTGTCTTCAGACGCCCCAAACTAGTTTTTTGGTGTTCGTTGTAAGTAAGTAAGGTACATTATATTTATAGTCTATGTGCGGTTGTTCTATTTCTATTGCGATTGTCCATGTCCATTGTAAATAAAGTTTGCGTCTGTTTTCTCGTCATTGAGTCGAGTCCATAAAAAGATGTTCAGAGTAATTCAAGTAATAATTCCAGCAACTTCAGTAAATCTCTCTGTACCTGTACCACCTGAATACACAAAATATAACATTCAAAATACTAAACCATTTCTTTTAGAATTTCATGTCTTGAAAACTAAATCTCACCTAAACCTCGTCCTGCAGACAAACTTGCTTGCTGAATTCGAAAATTGTCACAAATGTCAATATAATATTTATATAAAAATATTGCTTGTAAAAATATGTATAAAACTGGGAATATTGTACAAACTTGATTAACAGAGTTCAGGCTTGCAAATTTTTGTGGCACTGATCTCCATCGGTAGTCTAAGAATAAGTTAAATTATTAAATTGTAATATTTATGTGCTACAATTTTGGTATAATTATTTTGAAGAAACACAAATTATAATGATAATCAACACTGAATGGATAGATAGCTTAAAACTTTTGAAATGCATCTAAATCCGTCTATTCGTTAAAATCTTATTCGAAACATTATTTATTTGAGCATGCTGGAGTTTGAGAAGCATTTTAAAAGCTTGGGATATCTATCTATTTGATATTGATGATCACTGTCACTCTCGTGTGTAAAGCGCATTTGATAAAATTATTTATTACCTAGTTCAGGCCAATTTTGAAGAAACACTGAGAATCTATACATAAATAAAGCATACGTAAATATGGGATTTATGTTATAAGAAACTAATTTTATTATCCACTTACCCAGGAATGCTACAAAAATAAAATAAAAGAATTTAGTACAGATTTTATACACAAATAATTATTTTTATAAGTATTTAATATTCTATTTTTACTCTAGAATTTATGCAAACTTACTTTTGCAAAGGATTTGGTTCACCTAAAAGAGAAAAGTAAATATATTGCGTGCTTTTCTGTGGATGAAGTTAGATTAATGGAATATTGTAAGTGACTTACCTCCTGCTTCTAGTAAAAGAACATCATAATGAACAGATAATCTGTTTGCAACAACAGAGCCGGCAGATCTGTAATAAATATATTTTTCATTGCTTTGGTTCACATTATGTTATCCTGAATTGCTTGATCCAACTTACCCTGCTCCAACTGTAAGAAATAAATAAAATATGATTATTTAATGTCAGAGCCTAAACATAAGCATAAACTTAAGCTAATCTCTTTTTGAATAATTTTTTGATTATTATTTTTCGATTATGAAAAATAGAAATTAATTTTGGGTAACAATAATAAATGATTAAATTCGATTTAAAACATATTTTGCTGAAAAAAAGCACCTAATTAACCAATACAGATTATTTAATTTAGAATAGGAATACAAAGTATTGGCTTTAAACAATTAACCATTTTTTGCAATGACATTTTGGATTAAAGTTTTAAGATAATTTGTAAAAGGGAATTTTGTGTCAAACTGACCAACGATGAAATCAAAGACGTCTTGCGAATCCTTAAAATTTAATTTCGAATTCAAATGAATATCTCCAGTTTGCCAAACAGACAGGATTACTCCCAACGCTGAAAATGTCCAATAGAGAAAAGGAAGAAAAACTGTTTTTTGAAAAGTAGTAGCTAACGATCTAAAAATGTGTTTTTTGAGTATGAAAACCATTTTGACACAAAATCACTTCACATTTACACCCAAAATTCAATTTTATTTAGAAAATTATTTCAATAGTGAATGGATTCAATATGGAAAATCAGAACCATTGTTTTTCACTGAGGTATTTGCAGATGTGAATCAATTCGAGCACTAAGGGTCAAGATCATTGCATTAGTTTCTATTTTCTATTTAGTGTATGTATGTATGCATTTCTAGTAGAGCTATATTTTTCGAGATTACTTGCATTTTCTCTTATGGCATATCGAACTTGTAATCGTCGGCTCAATCCATACTCAGTAAGCTAATAGAAGTAGAAATAATTCAGATAAGTTTAATAATAGAAAACTTTATCTACTATATGATATACTATGTAGATATAGTATTTTTAATTCATTCCTTAGCAATATCCCTATAATAAGGAGAATTGCAGACACGAGAGTGATTTTCGTATATCATCCGTAGCAAAGATGCATTCTACTGTTGAGTACAGTGAAGATTTTTTTATATTGCATAAATAAAGCATAAAATTGTACTACCTAACTTAATATTTGACTTGTTGCATTCAACTATTTATATAGGTTAGTTTATCATTTCTACTTGAAGCAGGTAGCATGAGATTGTCTATGCTTATCGGATAAAATATGTATCGAACTGTGTAAACTCTCGCTTCTAGTAATTTTTCAGAATTTAGCTACTATTTTACATGCATACTATGATTATTGTTGTGTAGAATGCAAGTGCGTCTAAATGTACCTCGTAGTACCTACACCAGCTTCAGCTAGGTGTATGATTCTACAGATACTGAGTGTTAATGTCAAAATAAACGAAGCGTGGAGGAATTTTGTAAGCTAATAGATACAGATAAGTATTGTGAACTATCCATTAAGGATATTTAGCTTCAAGAATTATTTTAGGTAGAGCCTAACGGCTTTATGGATCGACAGCACAAAGTGATAACTCTAAAATAATAATAATCCCATCTTGCTGAATGTGAAAATTAAACTAGTGAAGAGTCAAGAGACTGCAAATACAGATGTATTTATTATTATTACATACAAAGTACTATAGTTAAATAAATGCAGGTATTAAATTATGAAATATAGAATTCCTTTCAGACAGAGTTTGTTTTGAAGATAGTTTAGTAGATAGCAATTTAATCGACCATGTGTCTGTCTACTGAAGAATACAATAACAACTTTCGCTATCTGAAGTCACTCATTCGTGATGTAGAAACTAGACTGATGAAGAATGTGAAACAAATAACTGTTCACGATGAAAAATGCGTGAAGGGTACAAAGTTAAACATATTTAGTAAATTCAATTTAAATAAAACTTTATAGTTTATTAGCACGTTTACCTAAATAGGAAACATACATATTTGCACAATTATTACCTATCACTTTTTTTGTAGCAGACAGTATTTTATGGATATTCATATCCATTTAGATGTGTAAGCCATAAAGACACTACTCTTCACTAAATTATAACGAAATTCTTGCTCCGGCTTACTCCTAAGACAATAATAGTAGGCCATTGAGATATATAAATACATTACGGGACTTATGTTATCATCCTGTAACAGAAAAAATATGACTTTTTCAAAAGCTCATTCTTTACTATACAACTTAAATAATTAGTCTAAGAATTTAAAATGACTAGACAGGCTGACAGGCCAACTACAAATACAATTTCTTATGTACAATTAAAATTAACATTACTAATTTACTCCAATCGAGATAAGTAATTTAAAAATTGCAATTATTTTAGCAAGAATAATATAATTCTACTAAAACAATGCAATGATAAATCTCGAAGGTTGCATGATAATCATAACTCAATTTTACATTTCAGCGCTTTCATCAAGCGTAACAATAAACAAAAAATTATTAATTCATCTTTAATTAAATAGGTAACTGAAGTAGAGATGTAATTAGCAATTGGATCTTTTGAACCTATATATGGAGATAATAGATTTATACTTTCTACATTTTTCGAGAAATAAAACTGGCAACAATAACCACGTTTAATAACGAAACTATGTTATTTTCTCCCGGAGAAATTCTCCATCAGTTCTTTCATTGTTCAGCCTTGAAACACTTTAAATATTTACTTTACAAAGGCCAAAAGCTCTATTTTCCAAATATTTCAAATACATTGAGCCCAGAATTATTTTTATTTGCACCGAAAAGACCTTCTAATGGATTTTTTGGCATCAAAGACCTCATTGGAATTATGTTATTGTTTAAATCATTATTGTGATTGTTATTATTGTTGAATAGACCTTTGAGAAAACCTTGGAAAAAGGATTTTCGCCCGAAAAGAATATCAAAAGCACTGGTAGTTCCCGAAGTTCGGCCAAATAATACATCGAACAAATTGGGACTTCTATTTTCATTTGTATTTCCGGTTATTCTCTCTATTAAAGTTTCCAAAGCGTTTGCCGGTTTCTTTTCTTCTTCAAAAAGTACATCAAAAGGATTTTTCTGCACGTTGCTTCTGCCATTTCCAAACAGAAATGCAAAAGGGTTTTTATTGTTATTGTTATTATTGTTATTATTATTTCCAAAAAGATTTCCAAATAAATTGTTCTGAGGAGGGCTGCTTTGAGCTTGCTGAGTTCCTCCAAATATCGAACCAAAAATATTTTTCGGCTGATTGTTATTGTTATTATTATTATTATTAAAAATATTTCCGAAAAGATTGTTTTGGTTATTTTTGGGCTGTGGAGCAAAAATGTTTTCAAAAATATTCTTAGGCTTCTCAGTTGTGGGCGTAAAAATATTCCCGAACAGATTGTTATTCTGATTATTGCTTTGTTGTGGAGCAAAAATATCTTCCAGGATATTTTTAGGTTTTTCTGTCGTGGGAGTAAAAATATTTGCGAAAATATTGTTTTGATTATTATTTGGTGGTGGAGCAAAAATACTCTCTAGAATATTCTTTGGTTTCTGCGTAGGCGGTGAGAAAATAGTTTCTAGAATATTTTTCGGTCGTTCGGTTGTTGGTGAGAAAATAGTTTCCAGAATATTTTTCGGTCGTTCGGTTTTAGGAGAAAAAATAGTTTCCAAAATATTTTTCGGTCTTTCAGTGGAAGGTGTGAAAATAGATTCTAAAACATTTTTCTGTGGATTTTTGTTATTTACCGAAAATATTCCGAAAACATTATTTTGATTGTCATTATTACTTGCAGTAGCAGTGGGATTTCTTCCAAAGATAACTTCAAATGGATTTTTATTGTTATTATTATTTGTAGTTAATTGCCTGCTAGTTCCAAATATATTTCCAAAAATATCGTTATTTTTGTTATTGTCACTTTGTTGCGAACCTCCAAATATATTTGCGAAAGGATTCTGCTCTGTATTTTTGCTATTTTTGCTAGAATCGTCAACAGCATTGGAAATTGGTTTGTCATTGTTTTTTGCAATTCCGAAAAGATTTGTGAAAATATTTTGGTTTCCATTATTTGCATTTGGAGCGCCAAATATATTTGCAAATGGATTTGGGTTACCATTATTTGCATTATTCTCTCCAGACGATCCACTAAATATATTCGCGAACAAATTAGGAGGATTTTCATTTGGGGTTTCAATTTCTTGCTGAACAGGATCCAATTCATTACGTTTTTCTGGACTATTAGCACTTTGACTTCTACTGGAGCCTCTGGCAATAACGTTTATCAAATTGTCCAAAGGATTGGGAATTGTATTAGCAGTATTACTTTCATTTGAGTCAAAAGCTTTTGGCACATTTGCTACTTTACTAACATCCGTGATATTTTCTTGTCGATTGCTGTCTCTCTTAAAGTTTTTGTTTCCCTTCATTTGAAATAAACTTTCTAGTGGATTTCCATTTTTTCCTCCAGCTATCCCTAGAAAATTTTCAAACAAACTCTTTCCATTGCCACCGAAAATCATTTCAAATGGATTATTCTTCGGTGGACCATTTCCAGTACTTCCCTCTCGGATTCCCCAGTCTTTTAAAATCATATCAGCTCCTTTTTCACCGATCATCATTGTAGATGCTTGTAAATTTGTTGATACACCTGTTGGCATTACTCTGGAAAACAAAATTTCAGAGTTTTATTAGGATGAAGATTTTTTCGGGCAAACTGAATGTAAAATACTTACGAGGAATCTATTACACGCAATCCTTTGGTGTTAATAACCCGTAGTTCAGGATCAACAACTGAATTTAAAGAGTCTACAGGTCCCATTGCAACTGTTCCTGATGCTCCAAAATTAGACACTGAAAATCGTCGCTAAAAATTTGTAAATAATAAAAAGTCATATTTAAAAATTGTGCTTTTCCAAATACCATCATGAAGAAGTGCTATCTGCTTACAATGTAACATTTCCAATATTCATCTGATCTCATAATGAAATTTTCGCATCCTGGAAGTTTAGCAGTTGTAAATGTTGCTCCTAATTTCTGGAATGCCGTAGTATTTTCTACAACATGCATTGCTAATTTGACTCCTTCAACCATTACTTTGAAATCTAAATCTTCATGATCTTCCAAATACTTCGGGTCAATTATCGGGACTTCTCTTGGATTCCTGGAAGAAAGAGTCAGTTCTCCTTTTGACACAGGGCGAGCTGCTGTGACGCCAACGTGGAAAGAATCTTGGCCCACAAACGGCTCGTAATATTGTTTCATTTGATCTTCTTGTAAATTGTAAGCTTGTGCCATATCCTGACCGAATGTTCGTTCCCCTCCGTATCCATAAAGTGTCAACATAATATCGGGCCAGTCCCCTTCCCCTCTAGATTTTGCATATGATGATGAAACTAGAGCACTTGCTTGTGAACCTGCACTGGATAAAGGTCCTCCTCCTACAAATTAAATATTATTATTATTATCCTACTGATTTTTAAAAACATAATTACTTTAAATCAAAATAGACTAAATTATTGATCTAGAAATATCGTTTGCTTAGATCTAAGAACAGAAATGATTTCACCATTTAGAACCCATTTCACCAAAGCAGTTGGTGTCATATCTCGATCCATGTAAAATGAGTTGGGAGAATTCACTTTAAAAGGGAGGTAAGTTGTCAAATGGTCCTGAAGATTGTGACCTACTGGCAAATCGACTCTTAATGGGATCTATGAAAAGAAATTAATATTCACTTCCAGAAATCATATTTAGTGGTGTACAATAAAATATTTGTTCTAAAGAACAGATTGATAAGAATTTCGGTCGCAAACCCCCAGTTCTGAAAAATAAAACATATCCGTGTAAATTAATGTTGATATTACAAACAGATGATTTACATAATCATTGGAAATTCCTTTTAACCTTGCAGATGTTGTCTTGGGCCTATTCCAGAAAGCATTAGTAATTTTGGTGAACCAATTGTACCCGCGGAAATTATAACTTCTTTAGTTGCAATTGCGACTTTGGTTTTACCGTGACGTTCAAACTCTACTCCGTAGGCCGAGTTGCTCATATCCCGAAATATAATCTAATTCAAAATTACAGGTCGTAAATGTCTTTGGTAAAGTCAAACAATTATTATTACAAGTTGATAAAACATTTTTACCCGATTAACAGTAGCAAATTTTCTTATGGTCAAATTTGATCTTCTTCTAATTGGTTGGATAAAAGCTCTATATGGGGCTTGCCGAACCCCTTGCATGATTGCATATTGATTTACAGCAAAACCTGTGCAACAGATGTTAATTAATTATTGCAGCTCGTTTGAGTTCTCAAATAACTCATAGTTGGGAAATTTTCGTAAATACCTTCCAAAAATCTTCCGTTAAAATCAACACTTGGATAGTTTAATTCTTCTCCAGCTTTCAGCCAATGTTGTGCCATTCCTTTATAGTCTGGGTACTTGGGATCAAAACAATAACATAATTATTACTAAAAATTACTATAAAATAAAGAAACTCAAAATTAAAATGGGTACATACTTCAACACGTAAATCTCCACCAGAACCTTTAGCTGAAGCTAAATGTTGTAAAATGGCAAAATTTTCGCATAATATTAAACACAATATTAACAAAAATTTACTATAACATTCTTGACTGTCTCAAATGGTAATGGCAGTAGAAAAAATGGATGATTTTTGTATGTAAGAAAGTGTAAAAGAACTTTACGGTCTGTAGTCGGTCCAATGAAATCTTCATGTCTCTTAAAAAACGGTACAACATTGTTATAACCCCAACTGTTGTCGCCAGCTACGGTGAGATGAGACAAATGATTGTAAAGATAGATTTTAGTGCAATAACTTATGCCAATATTAATTACATGTTGAGAATAAATTATTCGAAAAGAAATTGAAGATTATTTACTAATTCTAGCCCAATTGTCAAAATCTCGGAAATGTCCTCTTAGATGCATCATAAAGTTTAGAGAACCAGTTCCACCTAAAGTTTTCCCAGCTGACCAACTCGATTGCTAAATATTCCCCAAATATTTATTGAATCTAGTGATAAATTACATTATTTAGATAAATTCTCTACAAGCTAAGATCATACTTGATTGACGGAGTTCAAACATGATTTTCGTTGTGGTACACTACGATACCTAAAAATCGGAAAATATACTTTTCATTATTTGTCACAGTGTATTATGCAGATAGAAGTACAATAATCTTCAAGTATTTAAATACACTTACATCCAATCAGTTTGTGGATGGCTTATTAAATGCAGAGCAATCCCAGGAATATTTTGTAGAGGGTGGGGCTCACCTTTAAATAAAAAATTTATTAAAAACATTCAAAAACAATTTTGCAAAAAATAGCATTCATATTTTTTCTTACCTCCGGCTTCTAACAACAGAACCGAAAAATGTTTGGACAATCTGTGAATTAAAGATGTGATTGTAATAAACTTCCATTAAAAATATGTTAGATAATATTATAATTGGGAATTCATACCTGTTGGCAACTACTGCTCCTGCTGACCCACTTCCGACTAAATATTGTGTAAAAAATTATATTTAATCCATAAATGTTAATATCTTTCAAAGGGTCATAATAGCTACTTAAGAGATTTTTACAGGAACGTCACCTACAATGCACTAAATCGAGTATTTTAGATAACTCAGAATAAAAAGGTAAGGGCATCTGTATAAATCTTATCCAAAATAATCTAATTCAACCAAATAAAATTATTGCATGTGGGAATAACTACCTTAACAAGCACAAAAGACTAAATAGATCTGTCCAAGCATAACTGAACTTGTATTACAGCGTCGCTGTTACAAAGAATGTAAGTAAGTTAGTCATAAACTTGATAAATTGTTAAAGCATGACAATTTTCGTTTAAGCCCTAGCAAATTATCAACTTGTTGCAAAGGTAGCATGCATTGGAGGCATTATACTGTAAATACACGCAAGTCTCACTTTCAGATTCATATTTAAATTACAGACTGCAATTGTTTTCAGTAGTTCAAACGGAAAAAGGATCATTATCACATTAATGCTTATCTTTATACTTGAAAGTTTTGTAATTAGTGTTATTGATACTAATTGCGCGTATATTACAATACAAACTTAGGTAATAACTTGTACTTGTACAATGACATAGGAATTCTTGATACATATTTATCAAAGTATGTGAGAAATATTGGACATTTTAGGTACTATAAGAAAAATAGATTTTCTTTAAAGATTCTTTATGGCATAATATTCCCTTGTCCTTAATTTTCAGTTCGTTAACACTAAATTCAACATCCTTAGAAAATAAACCATTTTTGTTGCAAATTTCTGCGATTTTTTTATTAACGGGCACAAAATTTTTTCTGAAGCTTTAAATTTATTACTCACCCACAATGAAGTCGAAAGTATTGTCTCTACTCCTAAAACAATCAGTAGCTCTGTCTGAGATGCGATCTCCAGTTTCCCATACTCCAAGGAAGATTGGCATAGCAGAGAAGAGTAGATATATAATTGGCACAATAAAAACTCTCTGGAGGAGTGCACGAACTCCTTGTAAGTCTGGAACAAATGAAAACGTCATTTTGTTGGAGAATTCAAAAAATTCTCTCAAAAATAACGGAAATATTATATTTAGAAACACTTCACAAAAGAGTAAGACGTAAAGAAATCAATCCACTCCATTCCTTCGCCTTTGACAGTCGTTTCCGTATTGTTTCAATTCGTTGATTTCATTTACTCTTTGACCACTTAACATAATAAAAACATGATTCAGCTTTACATACTATTCGTTATAGACTCATGCAATGCTACAAACTACCTAGCTCAAACTTCAACGTTTTACATGTACATATTTTGCGGTCAGTGGCTACGAAAGGGAAATAAGTATAGTCTACACCTTTTTATTTATTACACAGCTTTACCTAATACCTTAGAACTCCTGTATTATATAAACCTAAAGAATTCACTTTTTCTTGGCCACAGTTTATAAACATTATAGAATATCCACCTTAAACTAATTGAGATGGAATAAAACTGTCTCACTATTCACTGCTGTGAACAAACAATAAGTGAAATTAATTTCCGTGCCAAAGAGCATTTACCGTGCTCTCCCTAAAAGGTAAAGGCTATTGTTTTCATTTCAATATTTTAGTTACATAAGCTTCACTTATCATATGCGACCATTATCTTTATTATCATACTGACAGCATAAACTAGATCTAAAATTGCATACTTATTATTATGCGCATACATCAATGCAATCAACTTTTGCAATTCCAAATATAGAATAAACATGGAAAAAATTCATTATTTAGTTCAAAAAATATTTTCATTTGCAATTGGAAGGATTTCAGATAGGAAGAATCTAATGCACTGTTTCTTCTGCTGCTTGGCAAATTATACCTGAATCCTATTTACAATTTACTCAACATTACGTAATTAAGCAATGAATATGTTCAAATATTTTAGATTTATCTTCAGAAACTCACAATTTAACTTTTCCAAGTTCAGGTAGCTATTTATTTGCAATTTTGCCATTTTCTGTAATAAACGAATTTATTTATGTCCGTACATTGAAAATATGGCAAAAAATAAAATACTGCATTATAATATAATATTCAGATTTATAATTGTGTTGTTGGTCTTGGACTTCTGAGTCTGTTTTCAACAAAATTTATGGTTTTAACAAGAGTAATAAATGTGCAAATATTGCGTCATCAACCTTTGAACAAATCAAATCTTGCTCCCTTTAAAATAGAATGATGTACATCCTAAATCCATTTTCAATGTTGGTTAAGGTGAAAAAATCGAGAAAGTGGCAGTAAAAACCAATTGTCTAAACATGATTTGCATTTGAGGTTTCAATTATGCTTTTATTCAAGTATTACAGTAGCAAACTATTCTTTCTTGTGTGCAGATCTTAAAGAAATACACTACTGCAGAATTATTCTGGGTTTTTATTGCAAATTCGTTGAAATTCGCAAATCAATTCAGTTTATTCGCAAATGAACCAAAGATTGCTACCATCATCTTCTTGGCAATGCAAATAACAACCTTAAAAACGCTATTGCAAAAAGTTAATGGATTGTTCTTCCAACCACCGCCGCTTTATACGCTAGTTCTTGCTCTAGTATGAGTAAGGAGAGTTCAATTCGCAATTTGATGATCTGACTTTCGATTTCGTATTATGATGAATGCACATACATAACTTTCTTGTTTTATGGGAACGTGAGTCCTTTAATCAACGTTCTTGTCTGTAAAACGTGCGAATTGCTATGGTAGGTATCAACAGTTTCTTTCTACTACTCTCCTGCTTTTAACTCACATCCCTTCATACCCAATCTCAAATGCAGGATGCAGCAATGATAATAACATACAGATATGTTTACTATATGTTTAGTCAAGATTCTAAAGCTAACCTAACATGAATACTCTTTATTACATGAGCTTTAAGACTAAAATCACTGTAATTATATCAGCTACGTAATTAGTCTAGGAAAACTCAACAAAAGGTTTCTGTTCATGTTTTACACATTCAGAGCCGTATATAATAGGAAACAAATAAAAGTTGTACTAGGCATTGGTTCTATTTACGATTGAACAATTCAGTTACTTTATGAATGAGTAACTTTACACCTATTTTGGTGGTTTATTGCTTTTTTAATAGCTTCAGTGCAATTACACTGGAAATGGAAGAGGCTTCAATTCAATGGACATATTCAGTTATGCTCTATCATAGAGAAATATAACTAATAATTAGTATCATACGATTTCCTTCGTTTTCTACATCTAATAGTCATGTCATAGAGTATTACAACACAAGCTTGTAGTTTAGTAATTGGAATTTTAATTATTTTTGGTTATTAACAAGTATCATCACAATAAATAAACCTATTCTGTTGTTACGTTTATGCATGCATCTACCAAGCAATTCGGTCCAATTCAGTCCAGTTCGGTGGACTTTAGTCCAATTCGGTCGAATTCAGCCCAATTCGGTCGCATTTAGTCCAATTTGGCCCAAGCAGGTAATACTTACATATGAAAGGAAGTCGAGGAAACAAATAAAAGATATTCTTTCGACAATTTACTATTATTAGCTAGTAAATCATAAAATTCAAAACTAATTTTGGAATTTTGCACAATTCTTTAAAATATTTCGTTTATTTCCAAGCTTAAATTGTCAATCATGCAGACACAGCAGACACAAAGATAAAAATTCTTATTAAATGCATAAAATAATCTTCCATAACACACACATGCATTCGTTCTTAAACATACGGTTACTTACATCACACAGTCTTTGGCTTATTTCAAAAAGGCTAGCTGATTGCTAGACACAATCCACACACAAAATATTAATCTTGAATTATTATAATCTTAATTGTATCCATAAACAAGTCTCTATCTGGCATGATATCAATAGTAAATAGTAGTGAGGAGTAGAGATTTTAGGAATATTACCAACCATGAATTAGAACATAATAGCGGTTTAATTACAGGTAGTGTATCACGAAGATTGTGCTTGTTGATATGAGAATTGTGATGAGACTGGAATTTTAGTTATCTTAATACTGCTCCCTTGTCCAAAGTAGTCCTCTCCACCAGGATTATTGAAAGTACTAGAAACGTATTCCACCTGTGGACCTCTGACTTGAGGAATTTGGGAGGTTCTGTATCTATTAGAATTTCGATTAACAGACAATGGTTTTCTAGTAGTTGGTATTCCAATGTTGGGATTTTCAATTGCTTGATACGGTCGGTAATATCCAGACTCAGTGTGTAATTTTACAGGACCAGGATTTACCACATGTAGCTTCTGACTTTGAAAATTTAATACATCTGCTTCATCAGGCAGAGAAAAGTCATTTGCAGTTATTTGGTTAACTGGTCTTGTGGTAATTTGAGATTTTACAGAAGATGAAATGATCTCTGCAATATTATTTTTAGGTCTAGAACTATTTGCAGGCAATTTTCTGCCTTTTTCAGACTTGTTTATCTTCCTCCTAGGTTTTGTTGATTGGGTATTTTGACTCCTACTGTTAGAAGGACGCGTAGGATGATTTTGTACTCGAACGTCTTGGGTTTTGTGCAAATGTTCTCTTTTATTAATAATGTTGTTCAAACGACTAGCCACATTAACTTTAATTCGTTTTTGATTTTCTGGTAGAATAATTTCTTTTGTATTTTGATTCTGTGAATATTGATGGTGAGTTTGCCCATTTATGTATTGAATCATATCCACTAAATTTGCCTTTTCTACAGAAATAGAAATAGGTTGGTAGGATTTCGAAACTTCTTTCAATTGTGAATTATCACTTGTTAAAGAATGATTCACGATCGGAGGTGGAAAGAATTTAGGAGGATCATCGTCATTTTGATTCCCTTCTTGTCCATAAGTATTTTTCGCATCTTCCGAATTCAAATTGACTCCGTATAGACCTGCATTTTCTGCGTGCTGCTTTTCTTCCTCCTCTTCTCCATCCTGAGCGGGATTTTTGGGGAATAAACCACTGAAAAATTCTTCAATTGGATTTTTTGTAGGTTCGATATTATAATTTTGAGTAAAAGCTGTTAAAAGTCCTTCGAATGGATTTTTTATTGGGGATACCGACAATCCTAAATCCAAACTGTTTAAAGATGGCATATCTCCACTGGGGATGCCAAAAGGATTCCCGAATGGATCATCAGGAGCAGGAGTTTCAACTTTTCCCCGTTGAGAATTGGCAAATCCAGAATAATGTTCATGCTTGAAATTATCAATTATTCCTTGTGATTTCCAATAATCCAAAATCATATGCGCTCCTTTTTCAGCAATCATTATTGTAGGAGCTTGACTTCCACCGACGGTAATTTGAGGAAAACTCGATGCATCAATTACTCTTAATGATTTCGTTCCTTTCACGCGCAATTGAGAATCCAGGACTTTCCCCATCGCACAAGTAGAAGTTATATCTCTCAAAGATACAGAATATTGTCTGAAAATAGAAAAAATTATTAAAAATTCCGCAGAACCTATTTTTGTTTATATTCGAAGGTAATTAGCAAACTCACCTGATAAAACATTCGATATATGCATCAGATCTATACCAATGGTGATCACAGCCGGGAAAAGGAACATCCGTGAGTCTTCCTCCAAGATTTTGGAAACTGGTGCTATTTTCGACCAGAGCAATTGCAGTTTTAAATGCTTCTATCATAACTTTGATATCAGCTTCCCAAGGGTCATCTAAGTAGTTTGGATCAATTATTTGTGGATCGTAAGGATCTCTACTTGACAAACGAATCTCTCCTCGAGCAACGGGACGGGCATTTGATGCTATTATTTGAAAGGATTCTTTTCCCGTAGCGTGCCAATAGTATTTCTTTAAGATGTCTTCTCTTATTCCAAATGCATTTGCAAAATCGGAAGCAAATGTTTTATGAACGCCCATTCCCAAGAGGGACAATTGTATATCAGGATAGTAAGCTTCTCCGGAATCTTGCGCAATTGTCGACGCAAACAATCCCGTAGCCTATTAACGTACATCATATCAAATTTAATGCTTTTTAAAAGCATTTTTTAAATGTAGAGTGTAAACATTTAAGTATATTTTATTTTTTACCGTTATCCCTGAGGAAGTCAAAATTCCAGAACCGTGAGTTCCCCATTGCAGAAACGTTTTGGCAGTGACATCTCGATCTAGAAGAAATGAACGTGGTTTGTCAATGAAAAATGGTCCTACTATTGTTGACAAATGGTCTTGTAAATTCTGTCCAACTGGCAAATCCACTTTTGGCGTAATCTATCGAAACGAATAAAAATATAAATTTTAATAATACTGAAACCTCCCGAACATAATTTATTCATAATGATTTTTCTGTTTTAGAACTTTAACAGATAGCAGTTTGAACTTTTTTTTCAATGCATGAAGTTGTATTTTAATCACCCCGATGTCATTCAAATGCTGCCAAGGTCCTATGCCAGAAAGCATCAGAATTTTTGGCGAATTCACAGCTAAAGCAAAACAAAATCAGAAAAACTTAAAATCAAATCCTAATAGTCTTAGAACTTAAAATTGTGTATTTTTCTACAAAATACGCAGTATGTATGTTTTTAAATATTGTTTTAATTTTCACCTCCAGCAGACAAGATAACTTCTTTTGTGGCATAAGCCACTTGCCTTTTAGAATGACGATCATACTCCACTCCGTATGCACCATTATCGTTACCTCGCAAAAGAATTTTGTTAACATGTGCAAATTTTCTAATTGTGAGTGTCTTCCTTTTTCTTGCTGGCTGAATAAATGAACGGTAAGTTGCCTGTCGAACTCCCCTTCGAATTGGATGATATACAGCATCAAATCCTATAAGACCATGCAGTTATTGTTAAGTACTCCAATTGTCTATGTAGAAAATATTATAATTAAAATTCAACAAAATATACCTTCTTTATATTCCCCATTCAGGTCTACATTCTGATAACCAAAGTCTTGAGCAGCCCAAAGAAATTCCTGGGTCAGTCCCTGAGGATCGGGAAGCTCAATTGTTAATGGTCCTCCTTTACCATGTGCATGTTCTGAAAAAAATTCAAATTCATGTTAAGCAATCGAAAATAATGCTCCACATCTACGTGGAATTTTAATAGTTACTTAAAACACAGGGTAATTAATTTTAAGTACCATCAGTAGATCCACCAATAAAATCTTCAGATACTTTGAAAAATGGCAACACTCCTTGATAACTCCAAGTAGGATCACCCGTTATTTTTGCCCAGTGGTCATAATCCTTTGGATGACCACGTAAATGTACCAGAACTAAACGTAGAAAAATTATTGTTCAAAATTCTTGTTTATCTTTGTCAATCTTTCACGAAAGCTATTTTATTGATCTTACAATTTAAGTTACTAGTTCCTCCAAGGTTTAACCCTTGACTCCAAGCTGATTGCTGTAAAACAAAAATTAAAACTAATTTGCATCCCATTGCATAATAGAAAAAAAAATTGCAAAAAGATTTTTTTGAGTATACCCCTTTGACACAAGCGAAACAAGATCGTTTCTGCCGAATTGTTCTATGTCGCCAGTCAATATGGTCATTGTTAAGTAGGAAAAGTGAAAAGCCTGGAATAGCCTGTGATATTGTAAACAAAAAATTATTATTTAACCCTACTAAGAATATTCATCGAATATCACATCGGTGAATCCATAAAATTGATATAATTCTCTCAAGGAACTAGCCTCAAAAGGATGGGGTTCACCTCCCGCCTCCAGAAGCAGAACTAAATCAAATCATGAGTTAAATATTTGGGATATTCATTTTTTCTATCTAATGTTTCATGTGTTTGGTATTAATTGGAAATGTATTTACCGTTATGGTATTCAGATAGGCGATATGCTGCAGAAAATAAAAATAGTTTTATTAAATGGTTATCAATTACCATCACCCTGAATCATCGTGAGTTATTAATGCTTGCACATAAATGCATTATAAACAATGTAATCTAATTTACCTATAAAATTTAATATAACTTTAACAGATGCATTATTTTTGGTCAAAGTCTATTATTGGCATAAATTATAAATTGTAGCAGTTACGACAAAGCATGCGAAATCGAATTTTTAGCAGTAAAAATGATTTGAAATGTAATCTTAGTGTTATGACTGCCTTTGGGTAAACTTTGTTCAGTTAATTATCTCATGCCTTAATCATCATTATAATATGCATTTAAATAAATGAATATGTAATAAAAATTAACAAATTGTACCCAAAACAGCTCCGGCACTTCCCCCACCAACTGTAAACAAAAAGAATCATTTTTATCAAATTCTTGTGTAGTAGAGAATCATTTATGTCGGTTACTGGTGTGAAGTGTAATAAATTATAGCTACAGTTACATATTCTAAATTGCATATTCATATTCTCATATTTCTAGTAATTGAATGTATCGCATTGCAAATTGGAAGTCTAGCTCTGCAACATTTTGTAGTTGATTATTAAGCTGGTTGATTCCAATTTACAATGTGCTGTGGTCATAAATATTGAATTTTTTATTTGCCAAATGAGTCACAATTAGTCGCTAATGATTATAGAGGTTGCTGTCACTTATACAACATTTAGCGAATGAAAAAGCAATAAGATATTCCCATTTAATTACCAAGAAGGTATAATTGAGCAGGAGATATCGATACAATATTGAGTAGAGAGCACAATTCCTACCAATTGATCCAACAAGATTTATTTCCTGTTGGGATTTTGCATTATGATTACTAACTTATGGCTTTTGTTTCGCTTTTCGTAATTTATCTGCAATTACCTAACATTTTATAGCCACGAACATACATACGAAGTAGGTAGCAATATTTAAGTAGCATAGTACTGAATCACCTCCTTCCATGTCAGCATTATGGAAGAAAAGTGTTTAGCATTGTTAAATTATCTTTAGACCAGTTTTCTTTATTATGCTCTGTACTTATGTTTTTAGGTAGCTACAGACAGAAGGCAAATCTATAACTTGGGGCATGCAATTAATATAACTACCGAACAATAAACGCAAAAACGTGAACAACAGGTTATCACCTATGCAAAACATGAATCCTTTATACTAATGCCATTATTCTTTTACTACCACTTGATCACTACATACCATAAAACTCCATGTTTTATCTTTTCAAGTCCATGCGACATACAAAAGACATCTTTTTTCCGAAATTGTTTGCTTTTTTGGCCAAAACCTATGAAAAAATTTCATATTCTAGATTTAAACCTTCTAAGATGCTTTCCCTTGCGACAATTTACTAATCAGATCACTTTCCTTAAAAAATTCGGCATTTCTCAACCTTTATTTACAGTTTTGAGTCTCATCTTTGAATAGCAATTTCCTAATGATTTTTAATTCATAGATCTGAAGAACCTTTTTTTGGTTCATAATCAATATTGCCTGTCTAACTTATAAAATGTTTTCCCTTGCGACCATTTACTGATAATTTCGCTTGAATAGAAACTGCATTTGAATTATTATCAATCTTTTGATTTAAAATGATCTTTATTACCCCATTTGGTTTCTCCGAAAAAAATTGGACACTAATTTATAAAAGTTCTAGGAACAGTTCAGGAAATATAAATAAATAGCATTATTGTATGGTATACGGGAACGACGAACTGATTCTGATTGTGTCATGTTGTTATTCTAATTACTTATTTTAGTAGATATAAATTTGTCCAAAACTTTACGTGCTATGAAAATAAAAGCGCTTAAATGAAATAAACTTTTCTTACCAATGATAAAATCAAAAGTATCTTCTTTACTGCGGAATTTATCTTGGAATTTGTCCTTAATCCGGTCACCCTTGTCCCATGCAGTGAGGAACACAGCAAGAGATGCCACAACGCCATAGAGAACAGGCGTGAAAAATATATTGTTAAAACTCAACCGAAAATTAGACAAAATGCCCATTTTTCTCGAATATGGAATAACGTTTCCTTATAAAACAGTTTTATTTTCACCAGTAATGAATAAATAATTCACTATTATCCTTAATAAACTAAAAAAGTTGAAATAAGTCTAAAGAATCACTAATAATAGTAATAATGCTCTACGATGAACAAATATCTTGCATATCGATGCAATTTTCCAATGGTAAAGGTGTCATTATAATAATGTCACCGTATTAAAAGCCTTGATTAGAAATACACAATCACTTGCACAATGAAACCAGAGAATTTAATATTTAATATTGTTGAAGATGATGAAAAGTGATGAGTAGTAACTGATGGAAAGCAAAAGTAAAACTGAAAAGAGGTAGAGATGATAATGTTTGTTTAAATAGTTCTCATAGTTTTATGTGCAGGGCAAAGTGCAAATGAGATAAAATGCAGGTAAAATTGAGAACTATTGCATATGATTATGAATGGCGTGTTTAGCTAACTACGGCTGCACCCGTAACTCGAATGAAAGGTGTAGTACTATAGCTAGTAAATATTCCCATTGAAAATGTGTATGAGAAATAGTAGCACATGATAGGATTTAAGTTATCAAGAAGTACTTATGAGAAGTGACCTACTCTGAGTCTTGCGTTATGTCAATAATGTATTATTTAATAGAAAATTAACATTACGGTCTGCCTACACGAATAAGATCAGAGATCGCGCAAAAATGTAGCATCATAGTATGCAGCGGAAGAAACCAACAATAGAAAAACACTATAGACTAGTTAAGAGAACTTTGCCTACAAAAAGTAACACGACAACTAATGCAATGATGTCTGTATATCGGAAGCTCAATTAACTAAGGTGGTATGTATGTTATGTCAGTTTCTTTCTGTTATCCTATTGTAACCAAGAACTATAACAATAAGTACTCCACATCCGTACGTTGCAATAAAAAAACTATTACAATGTATCACAACTCACCTGGTGTATATGTACAATAATGTGTCTCTCTCTCGTTCAACCATAAAAGACCCACACAAAATATATCCATGTCTGTTAATCCATTTATTTCCAATACAAAACTATAATATGTAATTTTATCGAACAGATTGCAGATAACTGACTACAAGATTGCGAACATTCCGTTTAAGTGCAAATAAAAAAAGTAACTACATTACGTAAGTGGCGATCTTAGGAATTCTTGGATCGTGTTGGCTTGATGCTGAGATGGTCATACCAGGCCGGAACAATTTACCTTCGAGCATATTATGTGGTTTTACTACCAAATGCAAATGATATTCCTTATCTGGGGGTTTTCTTTACTTTTACTTTACAATTGTATTTACCTACAAGTCAGGAACTATTTTGTTTTTGTTAAGTAAACACTCATCTGTCATTTTACTAAGAAAAAAGGTAGGAACTTTATTACAATTGCACCTTTAGCTAATTATTCGTAGTGTTTGAGCTCAATTAGTTGGCATAATAATTTAATTTAGCCCTATTTGATCATTATTACCTTTATTGGAGGTAGATCTAAGGTAAACAATAATTAAGTGCTGAATTACATCTTAGATAATCATAGCTCTTGCCACGCTGCAGCAGAGTGGTATCAATATTATCATGGAATTAGAACATGTCCTACAATAAAGGCTTGACATGCAATGCAAGATGCAATTGTTAACGCAAAAAGCGAATTATTATTTTCCGTACAAAAACGAGCTACAGCTTTTTGCTATTGGGCGCCATGCACTTTTTCGTCTTGTGGATGCGAGTGCGATGCATATGATAACGAAAGGAAATAATAACAGGGAAATAGATTATCACGACATATTATCTTTCCTTCCTTGATTGGTTTCAATCTGATACTTTCCTTCCAAATTATCATACATCAAGAGGTAGCCGAGATCCTATGAATATATCAAAGTTGGCACTAAACACGAATCTGACCAATTTGGTTTCGTCCCTTTGTCTATCCAAAAGCCAAACGCCAAATACATTTTGACACAAAAAAAATCCTCCGCGGTCTGTGTTAGATCAGGTACCACTCTCTATTATTGCATAACTTCCCTACACTAAGTAGGGACAATATTCATTACTCATTACCCAGATATTAGTCATCATTTACATCTACGCTTCCTTGCACCTAAAAGTAGGTAAATTATTTCGAAGAAGTAATATTATAATAAATAGACTGTAATAATAATTTGTATGCAAATATATAATATCAATATTGATCCTGACGTTAACAAGTGTACCAAATCAGGACCTCCGTAAATTTCTATGTTGTTGTCCCTCCTCTACATATGTATCTAATTTTTTTATTTAATTGCAATCGCATTTTATTATCTAATTTAATTTTGCAGATTATAAAGACTCGTTCTAGCTAAGCAGGTTATTACATTACATTGTTATACTTTTCTGATTTTATTTCTTTCCGATATTTTATTGTTTCTCTACATTGTTTTGTGGGTTGTGATGTACGTAGGATGTAGCTGTAGTTAAACAACTCAAGTAGGTACTCAACTCCATAATGAAAATCAGTATGTATTACAAAAGTCATAGTCATTAATTTTATAGTGTAAGATTAGGACACTTTAAATGAAACGTAATAGTGTAGTTTAATGTTTGCACCAACAACTACTGGTCTTGTAATGGGAGGAGATAGGCCGTAGGATATTGAAGAAATTAAACTGCAAATGCAAACGTATTTATTACACATTCCAATACGAACTTGCAATATCGCCTCCTGATTTCCTTCATAAACTCACAGAAAACAAGAATTGCAATGTTGTAAGTAATTGTTTGCTTATTTATGTTTTTAGAGACACTATCTTATATTTCATATCCTTGTCACTCACTCCATAGACACCTGAGTTGTCGTACTGTCTACTTGTCAGAATCTACATTGATAATTATACACCTCACTGATTAATTGAGTAGTAAGAATCAAATTCTACACTATGTTAATTGAATTTGTTATTGATATTATGAATTATTGCAAAAAATTATACAAATTTAGGCTCGAGAGTTTATTAAGGTTCTATTTTATAGTCCTCGGCCTTTGGGGTGACGCCTGGTCAATTATTTCCACCGGGAATATTTATTTTAGAGACCGAAAGTTAAGAAATCACAATCAAAAACCGACTCCTTATTTACCAAAATTCCATACAATCATAACAGACACTTTCTAAAATTAATTGAGACCATTTTATCGTAAGTGACAGGCCATTTCATTATAAGCAACAATTTAGATTTTATTTTCTTCTAGTCTTTTATGGGCAGGTATTTCCAATTTTTTTGAAATTTTGAACTCACATAATTTATTTCGCGTCGTATTTTGTGAATACATGACTTTTTAACCTTAAATAAATAATTCCCTTGTATCTACAATAACAATGTACATACCATTCGATACCGACGTCTTAAGAACTGTCAAAAAATACCATAAAGTAGTTAAGTTTAATTAATTAATTTTGAAATTATTACAAATCGTGATTACACGAAAATTATTTTATAAGCGCTTCGTTTATGACGCCTAACTATGGATTATGATTTATAGCTTCGAAAAAAAATTATTGTATGTCCCAATTACATCGTTTCCTATTACAAGTAGCATAACAAAGATTTTCTATTTTTATGAAAATTCCTACGTGAATCAATTAGGCGTATACTTAGGTACAATTAGTTAAGCATTAATTTACAAAATAAATATCAACAGTTTTATTATTGACAGTTTTCTCATGAAGTCTCGCAATGAATATGTGATACTGCATTTAAAGGTAGACATTTTAGTTACACAAGGTAGACACATAAAGAGTGCAACAATAGACTGACGACTGCATTTAGTGTGATGATAAAAGTGATGAAATGTTCATGTGTAGGAGTTATCAACTCTGAAAATGAATTTTTCCCACGATGAAAACAAATTAGTTGAACTAAGTAAATATGTAGCATAATGTAGATACCTTGATACCAAATACATGTTTGTATCGCGCAACACCATCGCAAGAATTTCAAAGGACTTAAAGGAAATTCCTAATTAATTTTCTGAACACTGAAGGTGTGCATGCGATACTGGCACCGATTGACATCACTTTTGTTTACATCACATCAATTGACAAATGCTAATCATAGCAGTATATTTCAGGTGTGGGAATTTTCCCAACTCTGTGTATAACCTTTGGGCGTAAATGCATAATAAATATTGGTCAACTTAAGTTTGACAGTTATAGCATAACTGCATAACACACAAATAGTTATTTTCTACTAAGTTTGCAAACATTATGATAAATTTATTGGGAAAATTCTCCTCCAATGCTACAATCTACTATCAGTGCTACAATTCATCATTTATGTACCCAGATTATAATTTTTTAAATGATAACAACGTTAGCTAAGTGAGATCTACATCCTATCGAACCCACCATGTAGAATTTATATACTATAGTAATTCTTCATAAATTAATGCTAAATATTTTGTAGTATGTACCTATGAATTATATTATCTAATAATATTTGCAGTCTAATACAACATCCTGTTTTAAGCTGTAGCTATAAAAATATTTATTTCAATTAATTATTCGTTTGTATGAAAATTGCAATTTTTGGAAACATGGTCATTTCATTTAGGGATTTGAATGAACATCAATGATAAATGTGATATTAATATTGAAAATCTATTTAATTATTATTCACTCAAAATTTCAAAAATTTGCAAAACTTGATATTATTCATCATTATCATCACCACATGCAGAAAAGCAGCAACAGAGATATGAGGATATTGTATCTAAGATGCCACCCCCATCATCTTTTTCATCATCACTGGCCGAACAGCAGCAGCAAAGAAAAGACTTGATTGTGCTTTCGTCAGCCTCAAGTAATTCAGATATCCCTTCTTTTGCCAATTCAGCTCCTACTTTTCCAACCAACTCTCCAGCTTCCTCGTTACCTAACTTCTTCCCAAGCCTTCCTCCTAAGCATTTTCCTAAACCATCGATAACAGCTTCACCAACATCTTCGGCATCCCCTCCCTCGGGCACTGCCCCAGCTGCGTCAAATCCCTTATTTTTTAAACCTTTTTTATTCCTTCCCTTCTTTCCTTTCTTCTTTCCCATATTTGGTTTTGGCCTACAAATAGAAAAATATCAATACAGTAAACAATTTATGGTCAGTAAACAATTTTATGCTTTATAAGTTCGTTTTCCAAGGTAAAATTTGGCAAAAGATTTTTAAGTTTTAGAAAATTGTTAAATATTTTTCATCGGAAAAAAGTATAGAAATTTTAAGCCTGATTTCGATCTGATTCTAATTTTTAGACTTCATTGTTGGAAAAATTTCGCCCGTTTGCAGAAATTCTACTTTTATTTGATGTATAAAATGTATTTTGGAAATGACATGATTTATACCTGTAGTAATTGGTGTATAAATATATAACTTCATTTGAATGTATCAACAACAAGGCACCTTATTTTACCTTTACTTGAAACATGTCAATTAGGTTACTGAATGTATTTTAATAAGAAATTGGTTGGCAATGGACTCCTAAAGTAATCCAAATTATAGAGCACATAATGATCCTCAACGGATGGAATGTGGAAGTTGAGTCTGTGGAATAAGCAAAATCACATCACTCAAGTGTCTTCTTAAAAGTAGAACTGATACGTGAAGCAATTACATTATAGTGCACCATAGCGCAGTGCTATTAAAATTATCATGTACCTATGTAATCTTCTGTTATATTCTTCAATCCAATATATATCTGGAACCCACGTAAAGAAATACTTCGCTACCTATGTACGTGCATGATTCATGCGACAGAATACAAATATATCTGTAGCCCATCACTGTCACATTCGTGATGTCAGAATATGTACATCTCCATTCATTTTCCGGAAAATAACAGCCCTGTTGACATTTTAATGACAATGATGAAAAATATCATTGAAAAAATGGGACTAAATGTCAGATGTGCCAATTTACATGAAATAGCCTTTTCGCGAACAAAATAATTACATTACCATTGCGAAAATTTTGGAATGCGAGCATTTTCTGTTCTCATGATTGAAATACGGTGGGGTTGATACCGGATGTGTAAAGGGGCTATTTAAACTATTGTCCTCTTAAATAATTACTGGCAATGCAAATATGCCAATAATTAGATGATTTTAGATGAAGGACATTTTAGATGAGGTTGGAAGAATCTTTATATAGGAATAATTTTGTTGTATAGTTGTAGTGGCTGTCGTTGATAAAAATGGTTACCCACTTAGTGAACATCCACATTAAAGCGGTGATACTCCAGAACTCATTTAGTACTAACATATTTTGTCAATTTATTACAAATGCTTAAAATCTACAGTAATAGCAATCTAACTAATCTAACAACTGCATGTCACATGTAGATTGTAGACTTTAGAACTAGACTACATACACAAATGTGGCAGCAGTACATAAATATAGAAAATGCCTCAACATAATACGCTAAGCAGCTAAGTAGCTTTTATCATTTTCAAAACAATTACTTAAGCATCATGTAATGCCATGAATTTAGTAATTTTATCACACGATCAAGAGTTGCAGAAAGGTCCACCTTTCGAATGTAATATCATGTTTTTTTTTGATAATTCCACAATTCTGGTATGATGTTAATGGTACAACCGCACTCGTCACGTATTTATTTTGAGTATTATTGGGGAAGGTTATGTTAATGTTGGCTTATATGGTCAAACGGACATTATCATTCAACAAGCTGCCGAATTCCAAGGTTGGGACAAAGATGTGCTGTCAAATTGTTCACATTGTTGACTACCTATGATTGATTGATGGTTGGACAATGACATGGCTTAGACAATTAATTTACTCAACCCGCGTTTTGGAATGAGAATTTTGCGTTTCTGTACAGATTGAGGAAGAATAGGAAATAAAAACTTGCAAAATGTAAATAGGACACAGGATTTATGAAAAATATATTTATTTCAATCTGCACAAGACGTCATAAAGTAAAACAGTTCAAATAAAAACATGAAAATGACAAAAAAATAATGATTGAATGTAAATGTTGCTTCAACTATAACCCTTAACCACAGTTAGTGTGTATTTAGCTACGTACGCTTATTGTCTTTCGATTGAACACGATTAGAAAGAACATCTTTAATAATATCCCGAGAAGAATCTTTTTTGTTGGTGATGGTATGTGAATATTCATTTGAAGTGTTATTCGTAAAAGGGCTATTCAAGGCTAGAACTTGACTAAAAGCTACTGGCTCCTTCGGGACATTTTCCGGACTATAAGGATGTTTAGTACGTAAGATAAGTTGAGTTCTATGAATAGCAAGTTAAGTTATCTGCCATCTGTCGGCACATGATTAATTGTAAAATTAGCCGTTAGCTCTCATTCCTTCACGCTTTCAATCAATTCAAGTTTCAGTTGCATTGTTCCTCTTGCTGCGAGCAGACCTACCTACTTTCAGTCTTGCCTGCAGACACACTCACGACCACGCTCTTGGTCATTTTCCTTGTGCACAGTTTTCCTTTTTAATAAATTAGTAGTTAATTAAGAAATCAGTGCATTTTCATTGTCTTTATTTCTTAGTAAACCGTACTAATATTTTGAAGTACTAAATAAGCCATATTTCGTGACCAGTCATTTCCTGGAAGAACCGAATCGGCATCATCATTTTGGCCGTTAGTCAGTTATCAACGTCCATTTTGGTTTTCATTTACTAGCCACGCAGCCTTACAAACTGCAGTGGATTTTTATTATTTTGAACACACACATTCATTCTAGTCTCTCATCCATCCAACATTTAATCAGTGCGACGAACATTTTGGTCCTTCAGTCACCGGATAAGTGAACTTCGTCTTTTTCGTGCAACGCACCGATTATTGTTGTTTCACGCACCGTCAGTCACCGTCAGTCAAGTGTCATCAAGTCGCAAGTCGTCTGTGCCTGTCACATTCCAGTTTCTGTTCAAGTTTCATCCATTGGAGAGGTCTGTACCCATCTCCGCACCATCTCCTCACCACAGAAGTGCTGAGGAGTTTGCTATTGTGCAACAACTTGTCAAGTCTAAGTGTCTGCAGTCGTCTGTACGAAGTCGTCTGCCACTTAACTGTCATCAAGCCATCGTTTCATCAGTCCTCTGTCTCCAGGCGGCTGTCACTCAGCAGTAAGTAAGAAAACGATCAAATTTTCAAAATCATCATGGATTTAGTGAAATGTGATCGCCGTGCGTTAGCTCTTACTCTCACCAGGCTGCAGCAAGTCATCGCCAGTTATGACGTCACTGCACCACCCCCATTCCCTGAGATCACTACTCAGGAAGCTGAACTACTTCAAGTAAAATTGAAATGTACGGCCCTCATTGAGAGGACCAGTGCACTTGCCAAATCGGACGCTGAATTTCTCGCAGAAGGAGCAGAATTCGTCGTCCTTGAAGACCAAATAAATAAAGCTAATATCAAATTAGCAATCATGAAAAATAGCTACGCCACGGCCCGTGGTGCCGGTTCAGTATCCATAGGAGGAGCAGATGTGAAACTCCCCAAAATTGAGATCCCTGCCTTCAAAGGAGACACTCAAGATTGGCTCTCGTTCCAGGATCTATTTATTTCATCTATCCACAGCAATGGTAAATTATCTGGATCTCAAAAATTACAGTATTTAAAGGGACTACTCCAAGGGGAGCCAGCCTCTTTAATCAAGGACATCCCTGTCACCGACGCATCTTATGATCAAGCCTGGGACATCCTCAAGGCGAGATACGAGGTAAAACGAGACATCATCCGTTCTCATTTTGACCGCCTCCTATCTCTTCAAACAATTCAGCAAAGTAACCCTGTTTTATTACGCAAAATTGGGGACTCAACTAATGAATGTAATCGTGCCCTGGAAGTGCTAAAGTTAACCCCAGAGCAGAGGTGGGACTCCATCCTCATTCATCTCATGTCCAGGAAGTTGGACACCGATTCCAGAGTGGAATGGGAAAAGAAGCTCGCCGCAGACGAACTCCCGTCCATCTCTAAATTCACAGATTTCATCATCTCTCAGGCAAGAGCGACAGCAGCCGGAGGAATGAAGCCGAAGCAGTCAGCAACCAAGTCATCTGGAACTCCAGAAAAGAAATCTGTGCATCTCAGCAATACTGAAAACAAGTCAAGTAAGTCTTGTCTAGTTGAGTCTTGTGAAAGTATCCATTTCCTTCACATTTGTGAAAAATTCCGTGAATTTACAATTGACGAACGTTGGGACCTTGTCAAGAAGGCCCATCTATGTGCCAATTGTTTTCGCAACAACCACAAGACTCACGAGTGCCCATCCAAATACACCTGCAAGAACTGTCATCGAAAGCATCATACTCTACTACATAAACCTGAATGGCAATCCTCAACTTCGTCTACTCCAACAACAGCAAAGAAATCGGAGCAGACAACGAAACCGGATGCATCTCTAAACAACAACTTCGCTATGAGTGGATCTGCAGCTCAAGTCTTGTTATCTACCGCCCTCATCCGTGTCAAGGATTCACGAAATAATTTTCAAGTGTGTCGTGCTCTTCTCGATGACGGGTCTCAAGCTAGCTTCGTCACTACTAAATGTGCGACAAGATTGGGACTCCATAAAATAAACAAAAGTGTACAAATCTGTGGTGTTGGAGGGATCGACGCTGGAAGAACCACTCAATGTGCCTCTCTCCACTTCACCTCCTGCCACAATTCTCGTAAGTCTTTTTCTGTTGACGCTTATCTACAGGAGAAGCTGACAGGAAATCTACCTTCCTACCCTGTGCATCCTCAGACTTGGCCCCATGTAGAAAACCTCCAGTTGGCCGACCCCAAGTTCTACGAGCCTGGCAAGATCGATATCTTGTTAGGCAGAGATGTCTATGACGACCTCGTACTGTCAAGGAAGATGAAAGGATCTCCAGGAAATCCAACCGCCAGAGAAACAGTCCTCGGCTGGATACTCGGAGGCCCCGTTCGCCCTTCACCTCTTCAGTCATACAATCACCTTGTCACTAATCATACTATTTGTGACTTAGATGCTAAACTTCAGAAATTCTGGGAACTAGAAGAAGTCCCCTCTACCCGCCTTCAGACACCTGAAGAAATTGAATGTGAGCAGCATTTCGCCTCCACTCACTTCCGCGACTCAACTGGTCGTTTTGTAGTCCGCCTTCCCTTCAAGAGAAATACCAAGGAAATTGGTGAAAGCAGAACTCAAGCTCTAAGACGTCTCAAGTCTGGAGAACGCTCCCGCAGCATCCACCCATCCAAACAAATTGAGTATAATACTGTACTTGAAGAATATCTCACTCTCAACCACATGGAGAAAGTTCCAGCTAAAGAAGTGGAGAAAAGCTCCAAGGTATATTACATACCTCATCACTCTGTGTACAAGCCCAGTAGTACTACAACAAAGGTTCGTGTTGTTTTTGATGCCTCCGCCAAATCCAGCAACGGAGTTTCACTCAACGACAACCTCCTCATAGGTCCAAAGCTTCAAGAGGATATATTCTCAATTCTTGTTCGCTTCCGTACCCACCAAATTGCTTTCACCGCAGACATCGCCAAGATGTATCGGCAAGTCCAACTCCATCCAGAAGATTGTGACTTTCAGAGGATCCTTTGGAGAAAGTCCCCTGAAGATCCGATCTCCGACTATCGGCTGACTACTGCTACCTTTGGAACAGCAGCAGCCCCATATCTGGCCATCAAGTGCCTCCAGCAAATTGCATTGGATGAAATTTCTACCAATCAAAATTGTGATCAATCTGCAGCCACTACAATCCTCAAGGATTTTTATGTTGATGACTTGATGTCTGGATCTCCATCTGACACCGAAGCCATAAAAAAGAAGGACGAACTTCTTCGCATCCTGGCGGCTAGAAAAATGGAACTCCGTAAGTGGTCTTCCAATTCTAATGCTCTCTTGGAGTCTCTGCCCTCTGAACTCCGTGAAACAAAGTTCCCTCTTCAAATTGAAGAGGACGACAGTGTAAAGACGCTTGGACTCACTTGGACTCCAGCTAGCGATTTGTTCTCCATCTCCGTGGTCATGCCTCCGACCAGAGAAACAATCACGCGACGATCTCTTCTTTCTGATGTCGCCAAAACATTTGACCCCCTTGGTCTACTATCTCCAGCCACAATCAAGGCCAAACTCATCCTTCAATCTCTGTGGAAGGAAAAGCAAGATTGGGATGAGCCCATCCCTCCGAAGTACAAGCAAGATTGGTTGGAGTATTTGCAAGATTTTCCCAACTACAATCAACTCACCATCCCCCGCTGCATAACGATGCCTGCAAGTGATTATGAATTGCATGGTTTTTGCGACGCATCCCAAGTCGCATATGCAGCATGTGTCTACCTCCGCTCCCTCAACTCGTCTGATGAAGTGCAGGTCCGTCTTATATCCTCAAAGACTAAAGTGGCCCCTATCAGCTATGTGTCTGTGGCTCGTCTCGAGCTATGTGGTGCTACTCTACTCTCCAAATTAATGGAGAAAGTAAAATCATCATTGGAGTTGCCAATAAGTAAAGTGACTTATTGGAGTGACTCTACGATAGTGCTTTCTTGGATTGCTTCTCCCTCCTCACGCTGGAAGATCTTCGTTGCCAACCGAGTGGCGAAAATCCAGGAAACCTCCTCAGCTCAACAATGGAACCACGTCCGTGGAGAAGAGAATCCTGCTGATTGTGCCTCTCGGGGAATTAATCCCTCAACTCTAATGACTCACACTCTCTGGTGGACTGGGCCTCAGTGGCTACAGTCACCAATTCTCACTGCAGATGTCATTTCCCCAGAAGAGTCAGCTGAAGCAGCAATTCTGGAGGAAGAAAGAAAAATTGTGACGTCACATCACATTAGCTCCCCGCAAGAACTTCTTGAGAAGTGTTCATCATTGCTGCAACTGCAAAGAGTGACAGCATTACTCTTAAGAGTGTTTCGCCTGAAATCTTTCAAGACTCCTGGCCCACTAACTGTTCCCGATCTCAGAGCTGCCTTAGAATTCTGGATCCGGAAGGTCCAGATGCTATCATTTAAAGAAACAATTTCCGCTATCAAAAAGAGCGAGACCATTCCATCGTCTGGAAAGCAACTCAAAGGGTTGTCTCCCTTTTTGGATAACTCTGGAATATTGAGAGTCGGAGGACGACTCCAAAATTCTAACCTAACTCCGGATCGCAAGCATCCCATTCTTCTTCCAAAGAAAAGTCGCCTCACCATCCTCATCGTGGAGCACTACCACAAAACTCTTGGTCATGCCGGAAATCAACTCCTCTTGGCCTCTCTTCAATCAAAATACTGGATTTTGGGAGCAAGAGACATCATCCGCTATCTTATTCGCAAGTGCATCCCATGCCATCGTGTTCGTGCTGAAACTGCCCAGCAAATGATGGGTAACTTACCTGCTCCCCGAGTGAACCAAACTCGGCCTTTTCAGACGTGCGGTGTCGACTTTGCTGGTCCTTTTCAGTTACTTCTCAAAAGAGGAAGAGGACAGAAATCTCAAAAGTTTTATGTGGCAGTATTTATCTGCTTCGTTGTTCGTGCCATCCACTTGGAACTTGTCAGTGATCTGACTACTGAAGCGTTCCTAGCTGCCTTCAGAAGATTTGTATCCCGCCGAGGCCTATGTACTGACGTTTATTCGGATTGCGGTACAAACTTTGTTGGAGCCTGTGCCGAACTAAAAACTTATCTAAGAAATATTCAATCATCAACCCTTGGCGCTCATCTGAAGGAGTCTCTAGCCAAGGATGGAATCACTTGGCACTTCAATCCGCCGTCTTCCCCCCATTTCGGAGGTCTTTGGGAAGCAGGGGTGAAGTCGTTCAAGTATCATCTCAAAAGAATCGTTGGAAATCATACCCTTACATCGGAGGAAATGTTGACAGTCTTAGCCCAGATCGAAGCCTGCCTCAACTCAAGACCTTTGACAGCCTTGTCCACCGATCCAAATGACCTGACAGCTTTGACTCCTGGAAATTTCTTGGTTGGAGATGCCCTCCTGGCTATTCCAGAGCCCGATGTCACGGATCTCAAATCAAACAGTCTCTCACGCTGGCAACTGACCCAGCAATTTTACCAGCATTTTTGGCACCGATGGAGCTCGGAGTACCTCTCTCGCCTGCAGCAGCGGCCGAAGTGGTGGTCTGAAAAGAAGAATATCGAAATCGGTGACCTAGTGCTCTTGAAAGATGAACGCCTCCCTTCATTAAAATGGAAGCTTGGACGTGTTCAAGATGTATTCCCCGGAAAGGATGATTTAGTGCGTGCAGTGTCTGTGAAAACGTCGGACGGGATCTTCACTCGTCCCATCGCAAAACTCTGCCCAATTCCTATTGAATCTCCGCAGCAGTTTTGTGCTGAGGACTGAACTCCGCACCACTTCAGCTGAACTCCTCACCACTTCAGCTGATCTCCGCACCACTTGTGCTGATCTCCGCACCACTTGTGCTGATCTCCGCACCACTTGTGCTGATCTCCGCACCACTTGTGCTGATCTCCGCACCACTTGTGTTAATCTCCACAGCAGTTTTGTGCTGAGGACTGAATCTCCGCAGCAGTTTGTGCTGAGTAATGACGTCATCCCTCACTTTTTATTGATGAATTATGTAATAATTAGCACCTAATGTTAGTTTTACTTTTTTTTATTAATTAACTTCACTCATATTATCGTAATATTAGTATATATTAGTATCATTCTTACTTAATTTATACTATTAATTCAGTTTTAATGTTCTTTTAACCAATGTTATTCTTTGGCTACACCCTACTCAATCATTTAAATGTTCTTTTCTTTTGAGATAGTATCTCAAGGCCGGGTGTATGTTTAGTACGTAAGATAAGTTGAGTTCTATGAATAGCAAGTTAAGTTATCTGCCATCTGTCGGCACATGATTAATTGTAAAATTAGCCGTTAGCTCTCATTCCTTCACGCTTTCAATCAATTCAAGTTTCAGTTGCATTGTTCCTCTTGCTGCGAGCAGACCTACCTACTTTCAGTCTTGCCTGCAGACACACTCACGACCACGCTCTTGGTCATTTTCCTTGTGCACAGTTTTCCTTTTTAATAAATTAGTAGTTAATTAAGAAATCAGTGCATTTTCATTGTCTTTATTTCTTAGTAAACCGTACTAATATTTTGAAGTACTAAATAAGCCATATTTCGTGACCAGTCATTTCCTGGAAGAACCGAATCGGCATCATCATTTTGGCCGTTAGTCAGTTATCAACGTCCATTTTGGTTTTCATTTACTAGCCACGCAGCCTTACAAACTGCAGTGGATTTTTATTATTTTGAACACACACATTCATTCTAGTCTCTCATCCATCCAACATTTAATCAGTGCGACGAACAAAGGACCTATAGGAATTGACTAAGACATTTCTCAGTTGGTTTCTAATGTTTTTATTGAATACATCTCGTTTTAGTCTGTATGCAAGTGAATGACTGTCTTTTAAAACTATGGTGGGACTAAGATTGTCAGCGACTAAATGGGAGTGGTGGAAATGGACAGGAGAATCGTATAATGGAGCTGATACATAAACCGGCTTGAATTTCGGGGAAAACAAAGAAAATTGTATTCCTAGTAAAGCAAGTACAGGTCGGTAAGAGTTTCCTATGTCAGAGTATACTCCGTGCTTTATTTCTTCCAATGGACGGTTCTTCCAGTAATCCAGGATCATAGCCGCGCCCTTTTTACCTATACAAATTATTTCACTTTTATAGTAAAGACGTTTTTACTAAAATTGCAAATTAAAAAAAAATATTGTCTTAAAATTATTTTTACCAATTGCTATTGTAGCCGCTTGGGTGTTACCGACAACTGAAAACAAATTAGTTGAACTATGTAAATATGTAGCATAATGTAGATACCTTGATACCAAATACATGTTTGTATGGCGCAACACCATCGCAAGAATTTCAAAGGACTTAAAGGAAATTCCTAATTAACTTTCTGAACACTGAAGGTGTGCATGCGATACTGGCACCAATTGACATCACTTTTGTTTACTCACATCAATTGACAAAATACTAATCGTAGCAGTATATTTCAGGTGTGGGAATTTTCCCAACTTTGTGTATAACCTTTGGGCGTAAATGCATAATAAATATTGGTCTTAACTTAAGTTTGACAGTTATAGCATAACTGCATAACACACAAATAGTTATTTTCTACTAAGTTTGCAAAAATTATGATAAATTATTGTGAAAATTCTCCTCCAATGCTACAATCTACCATCATGTGCTACAATTCATCATTTATGTACCCAGATTATAATTTTTTAAATGATAACGTTAGCTAAGTGAGATTACATCCTATCGAACCCACCATGTAGAATTGATATACTATAGTAATTCTTCATAAATTAATGCTAAATATTTTGTAGTATGTACCGGAATTATATTATCTAACTAGTTGAATCCTAGCACATAAAGTGTGCTAGAAAATGTTGAAATCAGTTAATTTCTAGCGACTGCGCATTGGCCCGAATTTCATAGACCGTTGATTGGACTCAGTACTGATAGTCTATTCCTTGCTCATTAATTACAAAATATTACGGACATATATACAAACATTTATTCAAGAACAGTGAAAGAATTCCATGCGCATGTCCCACTTTACGTTTATGTAGAGTAAAGATAATAGTTGCAGTCTAATACAACATCCTGTTTGGAGCTGTAGCTATAAAAATATTTATTTCAATTAATTATTCCTTTGTATGAAAATTTTAATTTTTGGAAACATGGTCATTTCGGTTAGGGATTTGAATGAACATCAATGATGAACGTGATATTAATATTGAAAGTATATTTAATTATTATATTCACTCAAAATTTCAAAAATTTACAAAACTTGTTATTCATCATTATCATCACCACAGGCAGAAAAGCAGCAACAGAGATATGAGGATATTGTATCTAAGATGCCACCCCCATCATCTTTTTCATCATCACTGCCGGAACAGCAGCAGCAAAAGCATGAGAAAATAGAGCTAAAAATACCACCTTCTTCGTCGTCATTCTCGTCATCACTTCCAGAACAACAGCAGCAGAGGCATGAGAAAATGGAGCTTAAAATACCACCTTCTTCGTTTTCATCACTTCCAGAACAGCAACAGCAGAGAAAAGACTTGATTGAGTTGATTGTACTTTCGTCAGCCTCAAGTAATTCAGACATCCCTTCTTTTGCCAATTCAGCTCCTACTTTTCCGACGAACTCTCCAGCTTCCTCATTACCTAATTTCTTCCCAAGCCTTCCTCCTAAGCGTTCTCCTAAACCATCGATAACAGCTTCACCAACATCTTCGGCATCCCCTCCCTCGAGCACTGCCTCAGCTGCGTCAAATCCCATATTTTTTAAACCTTCTTTCTTTCCCATCTTAATGGTTTTGACCTACAAATAGAAAAATATCAATACAGTAAGCAATTTATGGTCAGTAAACAATTTATCATAATTTTATGCTTTATAAGTTTTTTTCAAGGTAAAATTAGGCAAATGATTTCTAAATTTTAGAAATTTTAAAATATTTTCCATCGGGAAAATGTAAAAAATTTAAGCCTGATTTCAATCTGATTCTAATCTTTCGATTTCATTGGGAAATTTTGGAAAAATTTCGCCCGTTGTAGAAATTCTACTTTTATTTGATGTATAAAATGTATTTTGCTAATGCAATAATTTATTCATACCTGAAGAAAATGGTTAATAATTATATAACTTCACTTGAATGTATCAACAACAGGCACCTTACTTTACCTTTACTTTACTTAAAACATGCCAATTAGGTTACTGAATGTATTTTAATAAGAAATGATTGGCAATGGACTCCTATTTATAGTAATCCAAATTATAATGCAAAATGATCCTCAATGGATGGAATGTGGAAGTTGAGTCTGATTTGGAATAAGCCAAATCACTCAAGTGTCTTCTTAAAAGTAGAACTGATACGTGAAGCAATTACATTATAGTGCACTAATGTGCAGTGCTATTAAAACTATCGTGAAATTATCATGTACCTATGTAATATTGGAATAGTTTTGTTGTAAGTGGCTGTCGTTGATAAAAATGATTACCCACTTACTGAACATCCACATTAAAGCGGTGATACTCCAGAACTCATTTAGTATTAACATATTTTGTCAATTTATTACAAATGCTTAAGATCTACAGTAATAGCAATCTAACTAATCTAACACTACTACATGTAGATTGTAGACTTTAGAACTAGACTACATACACAAATGTGGCAGCAGTACATAAATATGGAAAATACCTCAACATAATATGCTAAGCAGCTAAGTAGCTTTTATCATTATCAAAACAATTACTTAAGTCATGTAATGCGATGAATTTAGTAATTTAATCGCGATAATATACGATCAAGAGGTACAGAAAGGTCCTGGTATACATTTTAAATGTAATATCATGTTTTTTTGATAATTCCACAATTCTGGTATGATTTTAATGGTACTCCCGCACTCGTCATGAATTTAATTTGGGCATTATTGGGGAAGGTTATGTTAACGTTGGCTTATATGGTCGAACGGACATTATCATTCAACAAGCTGCCGAATTCCAAGGTTGGGATTAAGATGTGCTATCAAATTGTTCACATTGTTGACTACCTATGATTGATTGATGGTTGGACAATGACATGGCTTAGGCAATTAATTTACTCAACCAGCATTTTGGAATGAGAATTTTGCGTTTCTGTACAGATGAGGAAAGATTAGGAAATAAAAACCTGCAAAATGTAAATAAGACACAGGATTTATGAAAAATATATTTATTTCAGTCTACACAAGACGTCATAAAGTAAAACAGTTCAAATAAAAACATGAAAATGACAAAAAAATAATGATTGAATGTAAATGTTGCTCCAACTATAACCCTTAACCACAGTTAATATGTAATTAGCTACGTACGCTTATTGTCTTTCGATTGAACACGATTAGAAAGAACATCTTTAATAATATCCCGAGAAGAATCTTTTTTGTTAGTGATGGTATGTGAATATTCATTCGAAGGGTTGTTATTAAAAGGACTATTCAAGGCTAGGACTTGACTAAAAGCTACTGGCTCCTTCGGGACATTTTCCGGACTATAAGGCCCTAAGCTCTTTGCTCCCTTCTTCACAGGAAAGGAATTGACTGTGACATTTCTCAATCGGTTTCTAATGTTTTTGTTGAATACATCTCGTTTTAGTCTGTATGCAAGTGGATGCAAGTCATAAACTGATTTATGACTGTCTTTTAAAACTATGGTGGGACTAAGACTGTCAGCGACTAAATGGGAGTGGTGGGAATGTACAGGAGAATCGTATAATGGAGCTGCTACATAAACCGGCTTGACTTTCGGGGAAAACAAAGAAAATGGTTTTGAAGGTATTCCTAGTAAAGCAAGTCCAGGTCGGTAAGAGTTTCCTATATCAGAGTATACTCCGTGCTTTATTTCTTCCAATGGACGGTTCTTCCAGTAATCCAGGATCATAGCCGCGCCCTTTTCACCTATACAAATTATTTCATTCTTATAGTATAGACGTTTTTAACAATTGGAATTTTTTTTAAAAATATTGTTTTAAAATTATTTTTACCAATTGCTATTGTAGCCGCTTGGGTGTTACCGACAACTAAGGTAGGCATAACCCTGAAATTAAATAATTTAAACTTTAAAAACCACGTTTACATATTTTACGTAGCGAAATAATTTATACTTACGAAGCATCAATAACTCGAAGACCTCCGACACCCAAAACCTTTAATTCCGTATCGACCACAGTATGAGGAGAGTTTTTAGCACCCTAAAAATTCAATCAGAAAATATGAAACATTTGACATTGAAAATGTTATTAACAATAGTACTTTACATACCATTGCGCAAGTTCCTATTCCATGATGTAAACTGACAGTGTACTGGCGAAGATAGCATTCAAAATATTCATTGCTACGGAATAGATATTTTTCACATCCTGGGAAAACTTCTGTAGTAAAACGAGCATTAACACTTGCAAACGATCTTGTTTCTTCCACCAACTTAAGTGCCACTTGTATAGCTTCAACAGCAACTTTTATATCCAAGTCCCAAGGATCTTCGTAATACTTCGGATTGATTTTTGGAGCATCGTACGGATTTTTTCCACCCAAAAGGACTTCCCCTAAAAACAACGTTTCAATGTTAAAACGAAATGCTATAAGAATTTTGACATATTTGGCATGTTTATGGATATACCTCTTGCCACTGGTCTTCCATTAGAAGTAATTATCGAAAACGATTCCTTTCCAAGTGCATGAGCGTAATATTTTGTAATGACGTCTTCTTTTAAACCAAATGCCCTGGACATGTCCCAAGCAAACGTCTACAATTTTATGGACAAACATTAATCATAAAACAAAAGTCAAATTCCTTTATAAGGAAAAGATTTTGAAAAAACTACGTAATTACACAAAATTTTACTATTAGATACCTTATGCGCAGAAAGTCCAAATAAGTTCATTTGAATGTCTGGCCAGTCCCATTCTCCCTATAGACATACAACATACACAGTAGAAAATAATATTATTTCTATTAGAACATTTCCGACATGTTTATACATTTGTAAACAATAATGGTGAACCAAAAGTTTACTTGAACAGTTTTCTTAACGCAGGAATACTAATGTACAGTAAGAATGAGTTTATTACATACCCTTTCTTTCGCTAACGAAGACGTAATGAAACCAGCAGCTTGTATTGCTGTAGTAGTCAACGGACCTCTACCTACCGCCCAGTCTGTAAACGCTTTTGGCGTCAATTCTCGGTCTATCAAGAAACTTCGTGGTTTGTCAATAAAGAAAGGCCCGAGATATGTACCTATAATCATTTAATTACATACTTATTTAGTTAAAACTACTACTTCTGAAAAACAGTGAGTTTTGAATTGAGACTTTACCAACGTGGTCCTGTAAATTCTTGCCTACTGGCAAATCTGCAACTTTAGGTATCTAAATATTTACAAAAACCATTTAAAATGAATAAACTCTGAATTTCAAAAAATGATGATAAGAACTTAAGAACGTACCCCCATGTCTTTTAAATGTTCCCAGGGACCTAGAATATCGAATAACTATTTAGAATAATACACTACAAGAAGAATAAAACGGGAAATAGGATTACCTATTCCAGAAAGCATTAAGATTTTCGGACTCTGTACAGCACCTAATGAACGGAATTTAACAATTAAATATTCCAAGGAATAAAATAATGAAGTAATGAATTTTAAAAATAGCTAAATATTTACCAGCAGAAAGAATAATTTCCTTGCGAGCATATGCCAATTTTGTTTCTCCGTGACGGTCATACTCCACTGCATATGCGTCATTATGTTTTCCGCGAGTGAGAACCTTTTTTTAGAAAAATTACATTAAACTCATTGCAACTAATTTAATAAATTTTTTTGTGGTTATATTTGTGTATTATTATATTATTTCAGCGCGATATTCTTACTCTGTTAACATGGGCAAATTTTCGAATGGTTAAACTTGCACGTTTTCTTCCAGGTTGGATATAAGATTGGTACACTGCTTGTCGGACTCCGTTTTTAATTGGGTAGAAAACATGATCAAAACCTGTCACAAATTAAGTATTACGATTGAAATGGATATTTCAGAATCTTTGGCATAAACGATATTTGATTCGATTTGAAATCATTAGGTTCTATTTTAATTCAAAAAATATTATTCATAAATTGTTCAAAAGATATTTGGTCCACTTAGGTAGTACCTTCTGCATAACGTCCATTTAAATCTGCTTGTGGATAACCCAATTCATTAGCTGCCCAAATAAATTCATCTAAAAAGAAAAAGTTGTTCAGCACGTTCAAATATATGTGTTACATTTATTTTGAGATAGTACAATTTATAATAGTAATTACCAGCCAAGCCGCGGTAGTCTGGTACCTCCAAACGAATTCTTCCTCCAACTCCATGAGAATAAGCTGTAGGAGAAACATTAAAATTAAATTATCAGAAAAAATCGTCACAAAGTTTATTTAAACGATACACAATTTGGTTTCATAACGATATTGGTTTCATTACGATCTGTTGTGTTTCCATAAAAGTCTTCGTATCTTTTGAAGAAGGGTAATAATCCATCGTAACTCCAACTAGGATCCCCAGTTATCTACATTAAAATTTTAATTTCAAAAATAGAACATTTTGGAATAAATTATTTCAAATTAAAATACCTTAGCCCAATTGTCAAAATCTCGAAAGTTTCCTCTTGAATGAATCATATCTGAAAAAATAATAATAAAATACAATTTAGTACAGAGATTTGAGATTTTAAAATCATCCCCTTACTGCAGTATTATAGCTACAGTATATCCTTACAGTTCAAGTTGCTACTTCCTCCTAGATTTTTCCCCTGACTCCAAGATGATACCTAAACATAAAAAATATAGAAAAGTAGTTTCTTCTTTATAATTTATTCTAAATTTTGTTTTGAGATCTGATCTTACTCCATTTGGACATGCGAAACAGGACCTTTTCAACGGAACAGTTTTGTGCCTGAAAATGAAATACAAAATTGCTGAGTACAATATCGTCATTCGCTGTCAACGACAAAGTTTTAGTGCACATTTTTTTGTTCAGACAATTTTGTCAACATTTTGTTGGAAATTTAAAAAAACCATAGACGATTCAAAAAAAACTTGAAATGTAATTTGAAGGAGGAAAAGGTAATTCGTAGACTGAGTCAATTATCCTAAATAACTTAGGTATAAGAATATATTTTCCATAGAATATTTCCTGCTTGTTATTTTCAAGAGGGTTTTATATAATGATTTCTCCCCTTATCTTATCGTTTTAGGCACTAAAAAGTAAAATATTTTAGGTATTGACAATGCATGAACTCAAAAAATACAAAAAGTACATGTAAAAAATTGATTTATTTTATTACATCCAGTCAATCTGAGGATAATTCTGCATAAAGAGGGCAAAACCAGGAATACTCTGGAAAAAATAAAATTTATTAGTTTAAAAAAATTTTATGCTTATAGACACTTTCACATTAGTAAATCACGTACGCATCAAAACAAATTCTCTATGAAATACATAAATTGACTTACTTGAAGCGGATGGGGCTCCGCACCTGCCTCCAACAGTAATACTAAAATGAAAATAAAAAAGCTGTAATTCACAAAATTGCTCAAAACTAATCTGTTAATAATGTAATTTAAAAAAATGAATTACCATTGAAATATTCAGAAAGACGATATGCTATTCAAAAAATAAAAAAAGGATTCATTAGCAATGAGAAAGTTATGATGTTTCTCATAATGCATTTCATATCTTAGATTGACTTACCTACGACAGCACCAGCGCTTCCACTCCCCACTGTAAAAACCCAATCCAATTTCAATTAAAATATTTTGAAGCTTAGACAGGAACTTTCGTTGGTCTATTTTTTTCATTATTATCCTATCATCACTATATTATTATAATATCTCCATTAACTATGTATAAACCTTGCTAACGTAGTTATTCGGAAAGTATTTATTTTAGGTTAAGACAACAAGTAATCATTATAAGCGACATTTGCGTAATAAGTCATTTCCGACCATATGATCATAAGCGACAATTTTGGTATTTTCTCAATTGTTCATCTTTCAAGCATTGCATAAAAAGTTAAAACCATAAAATTGCATTGCGAGAGATGTTTTTTAATTTTACCAACATATTATATTACTATGAAAATGAGTTTCAGATTTATATACATGTTAAAAGCACAGTACATCATATGCTCAAGAAGCCCTTTAATTACAATTATAACTATAATTTAGTCAAATAACAACCTATATCAATATGGGTTACATCAAAAATACCTAGGCCAACTACCTATATACTGCAATATTTAAAGTCTTAACTTTCCATATAGTACGGAAGAAATAAATAAAATACATGAAAATCAAAATTGTCGCTTATGATAAAATGGCCTTTGTCACTTATGATAAAATGGCCCCAATTCATTTTAAAAAGTGGCGTTTATGATGATATGGCCCTCGACTTTCAAACCCTAAAAGAAATACTTTCCATGTAGCAATTATTAACAAGTCGTATACCGTTCGAAAGCTCGTTTCAAGTACTATCATCTGACATCATTATATTTTACCTTTTCAACCTAGAACTAAAATGGCATCGTTTGTTGTGACCCATGTCTCACATTGAGCAATTATGAAATTATAAATTACAAAATGTGATTTTAGTCTAACATTATTTCATAAGGAGTCCATGTATATCGTTTAATTATAGGCTATGATGTGTAGCCTTGGACAAAAATCCGTAGTGTGGTCCCAGAAGACACAAACTATATAAATGACATTTTTTTAAAACAAATTGAAGTTTATCATAAGTGACAATTTCAATATTATTGATTTATTTTCGCTCTTTCTCAAGTACCGTATGAAAAATTATACTTTTAAATATTCTAATTTGTAGGTACATATCCCAGGTATTTTAAGAAAATCTCACATTGATATAGATAATTAGATAACTGTGTGACAAAATTATATGTATGTCATTTACATGTCAGCGAAAAGCTTAAATAGCTATTTTCTGATAATATAATGCTTTAGTAAGATTAACTACAAAATAACTACATATCAAATCTTACAAAGATTCCAAATCTTTCTCGATTTGAAAACGCCGTATATTATTAAGATGGAGGAAGTCAACAGTCAACCGTTAAAAATGGACAGTAGAGAAGAGCATTTTATGGTTACTAAAAGGGATGTAATGCTATTTAGGTTACATAAAAGTATACAAATGACACATAGATAATGAAAAAGTTATTTTTTGTGCTACATTTACATATAATATGTATAAACATGTCCTTACGTTGACATTATATCAAGTGTGGACGATGTATATGCAAGTGCATAACTAGTGTAGCCAAAACATGATTGAAGAGAAAGTCAATCAAACCAGTTTAGGATGCAACGTTTCTTTTTATTGCGACTGATGTGTCAATTTAGCTAGAGTTGATAGTTTGTATTATGATGTGAACGTGATTAATATTAATTGCTTACTCAGTCTACCCACTCAAGTCAATCTCCCTCAAATCAAGAATTTTCTATAAAAATCTACCAATGAAAATAGCTGAAAAACTTTGTATATCTCAATTTGCACATTATGCTGTTAACTTTCTACAATTAGCTAATTATAGTATACAATACTTAGGATAAACTCTTTATTATTCAGTTGATGTGCCTTACAATACAACTTTGCCAAAAATTAGGCGTTAAAGTTTTACAGAACTAAATTTTGAAGAGTTAAACTCTGAATTATCTGTCTATGACTACTTTAACTAATTTTACTGTACAGTACAATTTTTAAAATGGACTTAAAATCTACATCGCATTGGTTATGATTTTTCAATAATATTTGTAGCAAACATAAATTAAAAATTTGCAGAGAAAAGTTTCATACCGACGATAAAATCAAAAGTATCTTCTTTGCTTTGGAAATTTTGTTGTAATTTATCTCTGGCTCTGTCAGCGTTATCCCAAGTGGCAATGATGACAGCAAGACTAGCAACGGCAGCGTAAACTCCAGGCGCGAACAACGCTGTGTTCAACGCTTGGGGGATCATTTCCACAATCCCCATCGTGGAAAATAAAAAAGAACAACAGAAAAAGACACTAGAATATCACTCACAAGTATTTTTAACTGCAATCCCCAAAAAATTCTAAAATAAGTACACAATTGTAAAAATCGATGAAGACTTGGCAAAAGAATTACAGAAATGAGGTTGTAATTCGATTGCTTGCAGATCTTATATAACTTTTGGTCAGATCATCGTCTTCACGTACCTTCATTCAATTTTGAGTTATACCTACCTATGTTACTACATTTGCATTTTGCAGTCAATCTTCCTTCCTTCCTTCCGTTATCTATAGTGCGTTGTCTCAATTGCCCTTTCGGCTAAATATTCGCGAGGAGACATTATACATACCTTCGTGTAGTAAGAATGAAGATTTATATAGTATACTTGATATAATAGCAATCTTTTTAACAATCTACAATGGAAATTCAGGGAGAGACAATCATTAATGTATTATGCATGTGTTAATGTAGGTACATTTTTCCTGGGGTCGGGTTGTGACCTAATGTATAGTAAAGTGTGCCTAAATATTACAGCACGTTTATTATTTAGTGCCAGATCAATTGTGCACAAGACTGCACGTGTATTGAATGGAAATTAATAAAAAGTTTTAACTTCTCTACAAAACAATGTCAGTTTCATTATACTTGATTTAATATTCGTATAATTGCTCGTGTTATGTATACAGTGTGAAATGATAATTTAATAATCTTCTTAGATCAACAACATGGAGGAATTTATCTTAGAGTCACAGGGTAGTAGTAAGTCATAAATTCAAATGTTTCTCTTAAAATTGGGCAAATGGTAAGGATTTTCTTAATTATTGGCACGGAAGTGCAAAACCTGTTTTGTAAGAGAAGATCTTATTTTTATGCAAATTGTAGGTCTGGTCTGCTAAGGCGTGTAAAGGTTCATATCCTTCGTTTAGAAATGTAATTCTCTTGTGTACAACTGCAGTTAACTAATGCAGAATAAGTGATAGATGGTGAAAGGAAACGCATACCTGAGCTACATAATAGATTCACTAACCATCCAATCAACTCTATACACATCCAGTCCAGGTGTAAACACAATTATGTAATTTCTTCATTCATTTTTCTCTAACCAGCTTCTTACAATTTATTTCTATGCAATTCAATACAAGATACATATAATCATCTCAAAATCGTGACTAAAGTAGCAATTCACATTGTCTAAATAATTCAGACGAGAATGGATAGATTTTTAATGGTTAAAGACAAACAAGTTCCATATTTTGTATTTATTGGGTATAAATTAAAAAACAATCAGCATCTGTTTCACTATCCTTAATCATATCATCATCCAAAATAGCAACTTAATTCGCCGAATTATGTATTTAGCGAAATTCTACAAATTGACATAGTAAAATCAACTGCATGCTAATCTTGCACCTATTAAAGAGGTCATAGTATAAATTCGTGATTGTATTTCTATTGCATATGGAATTAAATTCTCTATTTATTGTGAAAAAATAATTTAACGAATTATTAATTTGCAAGCAAGAAGTTTGACTTTATTGTACTTAGAATAGAGGTACTATTTTGATAGAACAGATAAGTACACGTACATAAGGTAGAAGTGTGCTAATGGATCTAATATAAATTAATGTCGTATTATAGTAGTAACTTTTTAATTAATTTATGATATTAGTAGTGTGTGCGTACTTCCCAGCTTCCCACTGTGATTTCTGTTTTTGTTTCCTGTTTTTGTCGCTACAATTTACACAATAGCACATAAAGACATTCAGGTAACGACAGTGAGTCTTTACCTCGTCTCTATTTGAATGCATTCATTTCTTCCGTTTACTACTATCTGTACTTGTCGCTTGTCTAATCGAATAGATATATTAGCCTAGATACTAGTTACATAACGTGTACTATAGAAAGCTAAATGAAGACAGGTAAGGGAAGAATAATATTGCATAACAATAGCATATTAGATATATGGGGACATCTTTAATATATTATTATGGTGTATTTATTTTAGTATGTCTATATACAACTGTCTCATGCAGTTATGTAGGAAGACTGGATTTTTAATAAGTCAGGTGGACACGGAATGCTCATTCATCAATATATGTCATGTACTTCAATGTATATGGCAAGAGTGATCTGTAGTTATAGAACTGGAAGACTGTGTATACTTTGTTTCGTTCATTAATATTAGACAATCAAAGCAAAAATATCAACTGTACCTTTCTACACATAATATCAATTTACAGACACAGCTTTAACAACTTGGTCTTGAAACTTTAACGGGAAAACAAGGGGGAGATTTACAAACATATCTTGCAATTGTAATTTTACATTAGGGGCAGCTGCAAGCAAAATAACGGCTATGGAATGGTCTGTTTTATCAATTTCGCGTATCCTAATTTTAATTTTAACAAATTGGTCTACCTATTAATTATAATTACTTAGATATTTACTATTAGATTAATTTCGTTGATTATATCGCTGCCTTCTTTTTTGCTTACAACTACATTTGATGATTTTGTGTCGGAATAGATAGTTATGTTAGGTTTCCAAAACACAAATATTTTATCTGCAGGTAGTCATCCAATCCGTGTCTAGAACCCTCTCGCCCAAAACCACTCTCTTTTATCCCTCCGAAGGCAGCGTCAGCTGATGACAATATTCCTTCGTTGATCCCAACCTAAAACAAAAAATAATACATTTAAATCCTTCAAATTAATATTATCTGCATTTTAATTTAATAGTATTTGGATTTTACCATTCCGTACTGAAGGCTTTTAGAAACTCTGCGAATCTGAGACAAATCATTACTGAAAAAATAAGAAGCAAGACCACTTCTTGTGTCATTGGCGGCTGCAATTACTTCCTCTTCCGTTTTAAAACTGCATTTAACGTTATTTCATCAGATATTTATAGCAAAATACAACGAGTGTGTAATAGTAATTAAGTATAACCTGAATACACTTGCTACAGGTCCAAATATTTCTTCACTGTAGAGGTTCATGGATTTGTTAACGTTTGTTAGAAGAGTTGGTTGAACAAATGATTTTCCCAAAGAATGATCCTCGCCCCCTATTTCTACTTTCGCACCTTTACTTATAGCATCTTTAACAAGGGATAAAACCTAAAATATAGTACAAAATGAAGATATCATCTCTAGAAAATGTTATAAACATTTTAAGTCGTAAATGTTGACTCACTCTTTGCTGTTGTGTTTTATTGATCAATGGACCCTGATTAACAGCACCATCCATGCCGTTTCCACAATTTAAGGTTGACATTGCATCTTTAAGTTTTGGGACAAATTGTCCAATAATGTTCTCATGAACAAATATACGATTCGTACATACGCATGTCTACAAAAATAAAAATAATTACTAAATTAGTTAATTTGCATTGCACATTTAATAATTTATGTACATTTCATATATCTAATTTACTTGACCACTGCATCGGAATTTTGAAGCCATTACTGCTTCTACTGCTTTATCCAAGTCAGCTGATTCAAATATGATGAAAGGAGCATTGCCTCCTAGTTCTAAGGATAATCTTTTGATTGTTGATGAACACTGTTGATATAGAATTTTTCCAACCCCAGTTGAACCTGTATTTATATCATAAGAATTCATTAGAATTTAAAAACGGAGATTCATCAAAAGATAATAAAGAAAATATTCATTTAGACCTGTAAATGAAAGTGCAGCGACATCAGGACTGCTGCAAAGCTTTTGCCCAACAATTGGCGAGTTTTTCCTGCTTGCGGTGACGACATTTATAACACCTGCTGGTATATTAGCTTCTTCAGCAATTTTTGCAAGCAAAACGGCGGAGAGAGGCGTATCTTCAGCAGGCTGAAAATATGCGAAGACCAAAATTACCATCATTGTCAAGATTCATTATCCAATTTAATTCGTAGAAAGTTATTTAATTCAGTTTGTGAAAATTTTATGTAATTACCTTAATGACGACTGTACATCCGGCAGCTAATGCTGCAGCTGCTTTTCTAGCAATCATCGCCACAGGAAAGTTCCACTAAAGACCATAATCAGAAATTAGTTATCACATTTTATCTTTATTGCATCATTTATGACCATTTATACCGCTTCACACCAAATTAGTATTACGTACCGGAGTTAGCATTCCCACGACACCGACAGGCTGTTTAATTAAAACCATTTCTTTTGATTTCACCGAACTTTGTAGAACTTCTCCCTATGTATAAAGCAATGGTCGGAATTTTTATAAGAACAGTTAGCTAAAGAACTAATATCTTCCACGGATTACATGAATATGGGTAGCAAAAATAAAAAATGTCTATTTAAAGTTGTGAATTCTTACAAATATTCTTTTGGCTTCTTCAGCGTAAAATTCCAAATAGTCAGCACTGTAAATTATTTCTCCTATGGATTCTTTTAAAGGTTTTCCATTTTCCAAAGTTAATAATTGGGCCATTTCATTTTGCTTAGCAATGACGAGATTGTACCAAGATCGTAATAGTAGTGAACGCTCCTATATAATAACATTAAGTAAAGTACAGTCTTAATAGATTGGTTACTCAAATGATGCTTGATTTTTTTTTTGCATGGCATATTTTGTGAAATACAGGGTTAGTCATTTAAGACAATATAGGATTTTAACATGTACTTCATAAATTTTATAAACACTCATGTGACCCGTTTATGTACCTACTGCTCCATTGGGTTTCCCATGTTAAGTCGAACGCTAAGAGTTGCTTCAGGGTAATCCTTGCACCTCGGCGAAAATACTTGCCTTCAGTACAGCAATGTCTTGATCTTTGATTTCCTTAAAGCTTGCCTTAAGATTGCCCCAAAGGAAATCAATTTTCAAAAATTTTCATCGTTTTCCATCCGCAGGCCTGCCCAATGACAGAAGTTCTCTTTCTGAATCTCCAGATGTAAGGGCTGGAAGATGTGCAACCGATAAGGCCGAAATTTGCTGCATTTAAAAATGCGTCTTATCCGCTTCTTTGGCTTTCCCCTGATTGTTGCTCCGAATTATCTCCATCCTCTTCAATCACCTGTGTTACTGGAGACGAATGAGGACTAAAGAGGACGAATGACTTAATTGGACCAAATTGGAACGAAAGGGACGAATGAGGACGAAAGAGGACGAATGAGGACGAAAGAGGACGAAAGAGGACGAAAGAGGACGAATGAGGACGAAAGAGGACGAAAGAGGACGAAAGAGGACGAAAGAGGACGAAAGGGGACGAAAGAGGACGAATGACTGAATGGACCGAATAATGACGTTAATCGAAGTTCTCTTACCTTCTGTCAATGGACAGACCTGAGGATGGAAAATTGGCATTTAGTTAATTGGCATTTTTTCCTTTGGGCCATTTTAAGTTGACATTTTCGAAACCAGAGCTCATGACATTGCTGAACTGAAGGCAACAATTGTCGCCGAGGTTGCAAGCATTACCCCAATGCGACTTACTGGGAAAGCAGAATGGAGTAGTAGGAACTGGTGACAGGCATTTGTATTTAAAATTAGAGTACATGTAAAAATCTTATACTGTCGTAAATGACTAACCCTGTACTTCACGACAATAAATCATAATGTGAATTGGAAGCTCAAATTGAATAGAATTTTTATGAGTATTGAACACACTAACTTTAGCAGTTGTATCTTTCCAAGTTTCAAACGCTTTAGCTGCTGCCTGAATCGCCAATTCAGTGTCTTCACCGTCCATATCTGGAATAGATGCGATAAGTTCATCTGTAGCTGGATTCAAGACATCAAAAGTAGCACCGGATTTGGCTGAAACCCAGTTTCCACCGATTAGGGCTTTTTCATGAATTGAACGAGTTATTGATGGGGCTACGAACGACATTTTTCTCTGTAACAGTTACATCACATTTTACATTAATTGCAACTCTCCCATACCTATTTAATTCAGTACATAACATAAAACTGAAGATGTGTATAATATAAATATGAGCAACAAACTATAAAATAAAATATTACTATTATTTGTTTAAATATTTATTGCAAACAAAATTGACACCAATACAATTTCGTAAATAACTCCTAGCTTTTAACAAAGACAAACAACCAATATATATATTACATTGACAATTGCATGCAACATGACAGAATAAAAGTATTTTCAGTCATAGATCAATTAATTTCATCAATCAATAATTTTACATTTTTTCGCAAATAATTTACTATAAATTACATACCTTTAAGTAAGTCTAACTGCCAAAAAGTATGTACATAGCTAATACACAAGGTAAGCCAATAAATCATGAATCATGCAACATAACAGTAATAACAGTGGTAATGAATGATTTAAGTAGCATAATTAAAAGCAAACTACTGTACATTTTTTATAAATAGTTAAAAAATACGCTTACGTAAAGAACCCTATGAGTTAAAGTTACGATATTTGTGAAAAATAATGCCGATTTATTCATTGCACGTCAAAGGACCCCCGAAGCAAACGCTAGGTGACAATAGTTATCTGTGTATTTAACCAAAACGTTCTTTCATTAACACGAAGCAAGCACAGCATTTATTTAGTAAATATATACGCGTTTGCGGTAACAAAACAAATTACATTTTTATTTGATAAAAAGTAAAAAATATGAACATTATGTAAACAACACCTATTTTTTGGGGTTTCAAAATTAATTTGTAGTCCGTATTTTATCAGCAGTAAGTGTTTTTGTTTATTTTAATCAATCGCTTAGAAGCTTATTGTGTAAATGAATCAATGAAGTTATGTAATGTGTATATGCAAGTGCGCTATATATTAAAGCTGTATATGAAACTATTACATTTATGTGTGCCTAGATTCCAACTTTTGTGTAGTATTGCTGATTTAACGAATACAAACTAAGCAATAATAGATCTATTTGCAGAAATTACAATTAATTGAAGTAAATTACATAAACTGTCACAAACAGATTAAAATTTACGAAGCACTTGATCTTGAGAGGCAATAAAAACCAACTCGTGGCACAGAAATCCCATAATAGTACATATGACTACGTGTGAGCTTTCGTGCGCGCCTTTTGACCATTGAACACAAAACAAAATAAATTATTAGGGATGTGTGAGCTGCGAAGACCTACTTATTTTAGATAATTGGACACACTTTTCAGGAAGTAAATAATAGCTAATTGCATGACAATTCGTCCAAATAGTGACATTTAAAGGATGTATTTGTTGCCTTTGAATTCCCAGAGTTTGTTTACTTAAATGACTGTCATTCACAAACAGCTGAAACCACGACAGAGAAACAGGAATTTTATCGACGAAACAAAGATTCTGACTTAAATTCTCCAAAAATTTTACTAAAAGTATTCCAAAATTGAAGCCAACATACAAATACTTCTTACCAGGTAGTTTCATTCAGTCCAAATTTTCAACAAAAACAATAATCAAAAAGGGTAAAATAGAATCAAGAATAGGAATTAACAAGTTATGATTATTTGTTGAAAATTATTTTATATTACTATATTGGCTTTTGGTTTGTCGTGTTTACTGTGATAATGTTGAATTTATTTTACCCCTTATAGACCTATAAGAAGCCACCGATGACTGTGTCATCTGCCCTAAACGCTGCAGAGACGAATCGAGAGGACTCCGCGAGAGGAAATAATATGTCATTAACTTACGCCGAATTTATTTCCCCAGTGGATGCTCTAGATGTCCAGTACCAACAAGGAAGCTATTCTGCATCATATCTAAATGAAGCAAATTATGTATCATCAAATCTTCCGCAAGAATTTCAAGTCATTGAAGAAACGTCTGTGCCGTTGATGCAGGTAACAACGATATTATTCTACTTGATTGAACAGAATTAAAATTGAACTACAATCATTTAAAATGGACGACCCAGTATTTTATTTAAAGTAGATATTTAAAATGACGGAGCCTTTTTGTATGATTTTAGAACACTGAGGATTCCGACCATGACTTTATTGTAATAGCCGAATTTTCCGAGTTAGAAGGACCTGTACCATTATGCACGATTCCGTTTAATGCCCCTTCAAAGACTGATATAAATCTTAGTTCTCTAGCTGTCCATTTAATGTCGACGGATTATCAAGTGAATACAGTGTAAGTTTAATATTATTATGGTTTTAATTCCTTTTCTTTTTACATTATGTTTTGTATTTGTCATTTCCATTCCAAATATTTACTACTTTTTTGAATTTTAGGGGTCACTTCAAAATTTGTGGGGATACACAAGTGATGAGGAAAAATATCTTTAATAATGTTCATGTATTCATGCAATACTTTACATTGTACGACATAAAAGCTCGGGGATTTGTCAGACCATTTTGCTTTGGATATGTTTCAAAAGATCACATCAAGTTAAACAAATTGATTAATGTTTTAATCTCTGAGTTTGATCGGGTAAGTTAATTTTACAAGACAGTTGACAGTTGAACAGAAAAAAATACTATAATACACTCTTGCCTACATAATATGTAACGTGATTCAATTTATTGCAGTACTCCAAAATTCTTAAACAAGCAAATCGGAAATGGTTCGCCAACGAATTGTCGCAATACCTCGATAAGCTCAGTTGTGCCAAAGAAACATTTCTTCAAGACTTTATTCCAAAACACGAAGATCGAGATCCTGATATTTTTTCTTTTGAGGTTGGAGAAGGGCAAGAAGATCCTGATGCGATAACGCTTAATCAAATAGCACATCAGTACTCTGAGATTGAAAACATACTCAGAATCGTTAAAAATGCTGTAAGCGTAGTCAAAGTTTAGTTTTACGGTATATTATTTTTGAATTATCCGTAAAAATGATTTTAATTTATAAATTAGGATAATGACTCAACCGTAGAGTCGGAAATAGAAGAAGTTTGCACACTACTGGATAGTAATCCTGATGCTCCAATTGTTACCAAACTACTGGAAAAAATGAAAATTCCAATATCACCTCACCCAGTAGCTTCCAACTTTTCTGAAGCAATAGAAGTTCCTCTGCTTCATCCATTAAAAATCAAAGGAGAATTGCTACGACCTTTGACTACTTTGGGTCAATTAGGAACTGTAGTTCTTGTTTGGAAACTCATGGCTGTTCATAAGCAATGCTCTCGGGATATAATTTTTACTGAAATGGATGCTCTCACGTCGGATTTTCGTAAAAGTTGTAAACTCAATAATCAAAATGTCAATTTCAACCCGGAAGCTTCAACCCCTGATTTATGCTCGATGTCTGATTTTCAAAACTCTTCAACTAGTCTGCATTCTAATGCACAGGAAGAAAATGAAAATTGTGAAACGAAGAGCTATACTACGAACGGAAAAGAAAATATTTATACGAGTTCCTTGTTCACAAATGATCTTTGCAGCATTGTTGATAAACTTCATTCAAATATTCCTGTTGTATCGGATAATGGTTCTGGATCTTATCACACGATATCCGAAGACGATTCTGATGGTAACCTTCCCAGTAGGGTAAGCAAATTGAATGGATAAATCTACGTAAATAATCTAATCTACGTTTTAAAAATCTAAAATTCTAAACATTTAATTCTATCTGTAGGACAATACTAATGAAAGCAGCAGCTATGCTTCAGCATTTGGTTCTGTAGAAAACTGTAACGCAGCAGAAAACAATAATGCAACGATTGATACCTCATGCATTCCTAAACCTGAGTCGCGTTCTCAGAAAACGTCATTTTCTTCCGACAGCACAATGCAAATGAGTAGAAACAGCGTGAGTTCATTCAGCTCAGATGATGATATGTCTTCCGAAACCACAACAGTAGCAGCTTTGCAACTACCATCAGAAGAGATTCTAATTAAAAAAGTGCCTTGGTGGGAATGTGTTAGCGAAAAGCTAGTGAGAGGTCGTCCGGGATATGGACTCCTGAAGTTCTTCCGTCGCTATCACAATGTAGCTCACCATATTCTATTTTCAATTCTGATCGGTCGCCGCATCGTCATTTGCTCAGAAGAAAAAAATAAATCGAAAGTTGCAGCTATTCTCACAGCACTTACGCCATTTGTACCTTGCTATCCCGACAAACATTGGAAACTTTTGCGATGGCATAGAGGAATTCTTGTTCAAACACATATCAGAAATTATAAACTTATAGGACTATGCATCCCGGAACGACTTAGCGTACTTGACTTGCTAAATCCTAAAGATCAGAATTATGTAACAATTTTTAACATTGACAAAAAGAATCTCCTTGGTCCGGCTTATCAAGGAGATTTTTTCCGAAATTTTGACACCTTATGCCATGATCGATTTTATGAGTCAGACGATAGTTTACTAACTTACATCGGATCAATCCTGACAGAAATAGAAACTAAAGTTTTTATGTTCAAGACTCTAGAGGGGAGAAACATATCTACTATTTTCAAGGAGTTGAAGCTCAGGTGCTCTGATATAGAGATAGTTAGATGTTTGGGCAATATGGTTGCAGACGCTGATAATTCTGTTGAACTATTTTAAAACTTTGACAATTCTTGCCATTATTGTTATCTCAGGTGCCTCGCCTTACCTTGTGCCTTGGAATACTTGTTAAGTAGCAATTTTGTCTACTGCAGAAGAGACACTATACAATCCTTTTATTGTTATCCATGCTTATAATTTTTGATATTGTATAGCTCTATATTTATCATATTACTTAACTAGCATTTAGATAACCCACATACTTAACATAATACTTATTTTACGCATTTATTCTCTAGTAGCTTTTAGTAATACTCACTATCACATTATCTCATCACCCGCCGGATATTATAGTTGAGGAAAATGGTATCTTGTTTGCGTATCTTGGATTTTACGAGGTGATATACTTAAATACCTACCTACGCATAACAATTACCACAAATATCTACATAATTTCTGGTGTACTTACATAAGTAGTTTCACAACAATGTATAGAAGTAGAAATCAGACTTTAATAATTGTAATTTCGAAAATTACCAAGTAAAATGTATTTACCTATGTTTTAACACAGTCTGTAACATATACACATATGCTAATAAACACTCTACTCCAAGTCAATCACCAAAATGCTTGATATTCACAATTCAATCGCAATTTTTACTATTATATGTATTAACTGACCGTTACAGTTCACACATACATGTACTAATTTTAAAAAAACATGATTTTAGCATCTCCTCTACCATCTTAGGGTTATAAAAATTGTTTCAAAGAGATGACATCAGATAAAAAGCATTTTTACGCGCAAATTGTGGTCGAATTTATACTTACTTAATCAATATTGTAGTACATACCTGTTTATGTACATTTATACTATAAAAACCTGTAGAACCTGAAACATAAAAGTACGTAGTACGTTTTATAGCTACACAGATATGTATTCTATTCTGTATTGATATTAAGTACACTAAGATACTAAAAATTTTGTGCACGTGCAGTATGCTCATTAAGAAATGCCGAAAGATGAGTAAGCAAGCCAACAGACAAACGGAGAAGACTTTTACGAGTTCTGAATGTGAAACACGCGAACAATTAGTATTGTTTCTCAAGAAGTGGCATACAGCAAAGAGTGAAACTTATAAAGAGCAATAAAAGAAAGGAAATAGCTCCGATAACCAATTAGGTCCATACTTAAAAGAATGATTCACCACAAACGAAAATCCCCACTCATTGCGTGTCTCTCCACATTATACATTATTATGCCTTAACACTTCCTTCTTCAACACTAAAGATAATACGGGTACAGGTTATACGTTTTCTAGCTTGCTCGTTAAATGATTACTGTACTATCAAGAGTGTGACTCGAGATTATGAATATAGCACGGACGTTAGACGTCAATTTCAAGATTACAGGTAGAAAATAACCCACTCCTCGTGGATTTGAGCGCATAGAAACATCCAATCATACTCTCATACATCCTAATTCCATTATTAGTAGCAATAACTTAATAACTTCTCATTGCTTTTGTCATGCCACACAAAACGTCAATGAAAACTCTAAGCCGATTAGGTATTTAAGTTTTCTATTGTATGCTTGCTTAACAAGAGCGTATCGAGACAGACCCTCTTTTACTGCGCTACAATAATGCACCTGTACTTAAAGATTATTACACTAGATGTTTGAGAATACTAAATCTTTTGTACTGTGCACGTACTACGTGAGTATGAATCAGCAACCTAGTAAATTCTATTGACATTCATCATACTTCAAATACAATATAAAATGAATGCATGAATAACTTCTATGTACTAGTTTCATCATCTATAAAATATATAAGTGTAAGGTATAAGGTTGTATTTTTTAAAATATTCACAATTCATTCATGTATTTCATTAAGGACATTGCAACTTCCAACTTGAGGAAATGCTACTTGTTTTTGACATTAATATCGATGCATACTATGATAATAGTACAAAGCATTGACTCAAATGACGTATTGCAGTTTGAATGGAGACAATCTAGTAATGACATAATAATATGTGAAAAGACTATTGACATAAAGTGTATTATACACACAAACCTATTTTTAACGAAATGTGTTATTAGATGCATACGTATTGCATCATAGGCTAATATCCGGTCGTAACTGTTCCTTGAATCACTAGATTTAATGTGTTTACTCTAAGTAAATTATTATCGTGAAAATGACAGTTTCTAGCTATACTAGGCATAGTACATTCATAGGAAGTAAATAAATTGGAATAATACTAACAAAAGCAATAGTACCATTGTCTTTTATTATAGTATAATATTGTTAACTATTACCTTACACATTTAGATGAATTAAAAGAATATACTCTCTTTAATTTTTCAATACTCTGGTCTTGGTAATATTTTCTGAAGTACAATATTTTCTGCAATTTAATGTTATCCGACCAATTTAATTCCAATGTTATGACTTGTACCATCTACATCAAAGAATTTTTTTGTATATGGTAGTTCTTTTGTGTCGGTATAGTTTTATGCAACTGCACCTTATACTTATATGGTACAACAGAATTTGGTGATTGTGTTGTAACTCCCTTTCAGAACTGATGCAAAAGATTTTAAAGATATAGCTTAGTGTTTGCACTCTTGCTTTTGTAACTACCTAATGATATAACGGGAAGTAGGAGATTCATTATGTCACTCCACCCTACATACATATATCCCAGTGACTTCGTTTACATTTTGGTTATTGCATATGAATCTATTGGGTGATTGGATAGATGTTTGTAGTTAGTATGCAATAGGTAAAAGTGAGTGCTTTAATGAGCTGATACGATACTGATTATGAAGTTGACTTAGGTCTTTAGCTTCCCTGCTGTGTCCCATATTTATGACAATTTTTAACTGTCATCTACTCAGTCTCCCAGAGAAGTTATTTGTGGTTCACATGTTCATAAACATTCATCTACTCCACAATTAGTCAAGTTTCCCCAAATTTTAACTTTTGTGTTATTAGTGTATTTGTTCTTCGGTTTTTTGACATTAGAAAGACAAAATTACTTTAAAATGGTTTTAACAACAAGATATTCTTCGTATAAGGTACTTCGATCACATCTTTTGATATTATTTTATCTAGCCAATCATGCACAGTGTATTATGACTGGAACTGGTGAAGATACACACATTTCCTCTGTAAACGCTCCTGAATTTATTCGAAATCATCAACAAGGTAATTATAATGCTTAGTTCATGGGAATATTACACTATTTGTAATCTATCTATAATCCAAAAAATACCATTTCATCTGATACATTATTATTTAAGCTACAGCTCCTGTTTCGAGAAATGCAAGAAATGTATCTCTTCCATCCAGTGTGCATCCAGGTGAAGAATGTAAGGAAAACTATTCAAAAATTTGACTTTTGGAAATAATTGTGTTAATTTTTTAATTGGCCATTTTATGTAGACACCTCAGAAACAAGACAGCTACAGGAAGATCTTTCTAAGAGAAATGCCCGTTCATACTATTATCCAGGCGGTGGAGGAGGCTACGGAACAGAAGGGGTAATTCGAGATTGAAAAAACTTAACAATTTACCAAATAATCCGATCTGATTATACATTTTAAATTTACTTATTAGGAACCATTTTGTTATGATCGGTATGTAAAAGGAAACTGCCGTTACCGAACTGATCCATCTGATTGCTTCTCCTACGAATGGACGGCTTATTCTACAATTCATCTAAGAGGAGGTATTTCAACCAAAAATGTATAGCTAATGAAAACCATTAGAGAGATGTCATTTTTTTGTACTTGTGCATTTTCAGGAGTTTCCAATTTGTATTCCATACCCGAAGGACTTTATTTACCTGATTTACAAGGCACTATTCGAGAACGTGTAAGAGTTTTCCTAAAGGTTTCCTGTTGCACTCCAGTTGTCCAGTTTATAAGTACAGGTACCTGGAGAACTCAAGAAAATAGTTGCGTTGTTGATGTCAGAGGTGATTACCGATTACTTAAAATTCTCAAAAGATATTATATTTCTATACAATTACTAATTAAATGATGATATATTTTAATTCAGAGCTACAAGGACTTCATCCTGGAGAAATTGCTGGAATTGTAATCGCTGCAATTGTTCTCTTAATCATTATAATTGTAATAATTGTAGTTATAGTTAAGAAAAGACGACAAGATCGGATGCCAGTGTTAGTAGGGCGTGCACATATTGGGCCAGCCAGCAGTAGAGATAGAGAAATGACAAGGCAGTAACTTATTGTCAATATTTAGATATACTATCGTGTAACGTATGTTGTAATATCAGTTTCAACGTGCTAAATACCATATTGCAATATCCTGTAGCATATACAGATAGCATTTACAAATCTTCCTGGCTGAAGTGTATTTTAAAAAGTGTGTTTGTATCTCAGAGGTAATGTTTGTATATCATTTTCAATTCATAGAATTAAGGTAGATGTAAACGAACGTACAAAAGGCATTTACATACAGATAATGACTTCTCATGAGCAAACTAGTTTCGTTGTTTGTTATCACGGAAAGTAACACATTAAAAATTCAGGGAAAACCTTAGTAAAAATACATTTACCATAATCTCGTTTAAATTACTGTATAACAGGTGAGTAACTTTAAAATGAAACTGATGATTGACAAAGTTAATGTTTTAACACTTATGGGATATTAATCATCAATAAACGAATTTGTAATTAGTTTTAACAAGATTCTCACTATGAGAAGTATCCTGTCATTATGTGTTCCTATATTTATGCATAAGGTAATCTTGAAGTGTAAATAAAAATGATCTAGCAATAATATTACGATTTTAAATACCAATGCAATATTAATTTACTCTTATTTTTATGAATTATCGCTCGTTATTTCAAAAACTAGCAACTTGTACAGCTGTTTATATAATTTATGAAAAAGCTTCTAAAATACAAACTCTCCAGACTAACAAAACAATAATTTTAACTTTGTAAAGAAAAAAACTGAAGTTTAAATAAAATTTTGTTTCTAAAATACAAAACTAAGTGGAATTTAAATACAAGTGATGATTTCGGTACCTTTACATCTGTTTTGTATAATTTGGGCATGGATTTCAGAATTGGTTGAGGAACTCTTAATTCTTTGAGGAGGTCTTCTGCCTTCAGCCTTTTTGGTTACCGATGATGTTGTAAAATGATTTTAACTGACACTTATTGAAAAGTAAGCCCTAGTTATTAGTATTCATCAGAAGACATGATTATATGTTAATGGAGGAATTCCAAATATAGAATAATACATCATGCTGTGTGAGAATTGATACTGTTACACATTTTAGGATTTAAATTGCACTTTAGTTTATGGTCAGGGTATTATAAAACAGTTGAGTGCATTCATTCGGGGATAAATAGATTCTTCTGTTAGATAATTTGAAAAGCGTCTCGGTGGTAAAGGATTCAAGCCTGACTCTCACTTTCTGGAAGTCAACCCTTTAAACAGGCTTGCCCAGTTGTTTACAATTTTCCCTTTCTGGTAGGCAATAGTAGCCCACCTCATTCACTACAGCCTTTTGTTAATACATTCGGATACCTAAGTTGCTGCCCGACAAAGGAAGCTTGCGTTTAACCGTGTAAGATTGGAGACATAATTTAGGCACACTCACAATGTGTCTTTTCTTTCATGAAACAAGTATTGTACTTCTCTTATGAATAGAGAGGACCAACTTATACCTCCTTACTATTACTCTGGCGTGATCTTTGGTCTTTGAATTGCGGGGCACTATCCCATTGGAACTATCCTAACCATTTTCAGCCGAGTATGTTTACAAAAATATATGACAATGCTTGTTAGTAGTATTTCAGCTTTCACCGGTATTGAAGTAGATTGCAGACTCCTAGACCGGACTAAGTCTCCATCAATGAAAAGAAATCCAAAGCTTAATGAATACACGATAGATAAACATTTCTAGTATGTATGTTGTAGTAGACCAGAATTTAGGAAGATTACATTGACCCACTCATAATACTGGTAAAATGGAATCATAAACCCAAACCAGATGGGCTAGTACAAATTACACTAGTAACCAGCTGAACCAGAACAAGGAAAGTCTAAACAAGTGTCCACCTAAGGAACAAGAATACCGGACAAGTATTCACAAGTAGGGAAAAGCAAAAAGTAGACACTAGACACCCCAAAATGATACTAGACCTGTGCTAGTATTAATAGCACTAAAATTTTCTTCTTATTGCTACTACGAATGTATAAATACGGAATGCAAATTCACTTTCAATCGACAGATACAGTTTAGACAATTTTCAGTACACATATTGAGAAAAGAACATCATGAAATCGGTAAAATCATTCAAACTAATACTGTTCAATTTTATATTTTATATTTATATTATTAGATTACATTTTCAAATAGTAAATAAGGCATTGAAACCGAATATCATTCAGTAACATTTTGAAAACATTTTGTAAAATTGGTGAATAATTTAATTAAATGAATTTTCTTTTCAGATTTACATTTTAGGGTTCTTTGTAGCTGCAACATCAGCAGCACAGTTCCATCAACCTGCAGTGATGAACCCTCGTAAACCATTGCTTAGTCGACCAAGTGGATATGGAATGAAAACACCGGAATCTTCGGAGACTCACGCTCCAGCAATTCAAACTCCGAAAACTAGTGCCTACCGTGGTCAAGTAGGAAATAGTGATTCTGCTTATGGAAAGCAGCTCAGTCAACCTGCTATTCAAACTCCTGGTGTTCCACAGTTTTCTTCTACGAACAATTACAAATCTGTTGTCCCTCCTCCAGCTAATTACCGTCTTCCGAAACCAGCTTACCCGACACGTAATACATACAGCCCGTCTCGTCCTTCTAATTATAAACAAGCAGCTCCTTCAAAATATATTACCCCAAGTTACAATAAACCCAGTGCTCCAGCTACCCCAAGTTATTCCAAACCTTCTCTAGCTCCAGTAACTTCATCTTATTCCCAATCTGCTCCAGCATCTTCAAGCTATTCCCAATCTGCTCCAGCGTCTCCGAGTTATTCCCAATCTGCTCCAGCGTCTCCGAGTTATTCCCAATCTGCTCCAGCGTCTTCAAGTTATTCCCAATCTGCTCCAGCGTCTTCAAGCTATTCCCAATCTGCTCCAGCGTCTCCGAGTTATTCCCAATCTGCTCCAGCCCCAGCGAATCCAAGTTATTCCCAGTCTGCTTCAACTCCAGCCACTCTTAGCTATTCTCAACCTGCTCCAGCGTCCCCGAATTACTCTCAACCTGATCCATTGTCACCAAACTATTCCCAATCGGCTCCAGCGTCTTCAAGCTATTCCCAATCTGCTCCAGCGTCTTCAAGCTATTCCCAATCTGCTCCAGCGTCTTCAAGCTATTCCCAGTCTGCTCCAGCGTCTTCAAGCTATTCCCAACCTGCTCCAGCGTCTTCAAGCTATTCCCAATCTGCTCCAGCGTCTTCAAGCTACTCCCAATCTGCTCCAGCGTCTTCAAGCTATTCCCAATCGCCTCCAGTGTCTTCAAGCTACTCCCAATCTGCTCCAGCGTCTTCAAGCTATTCCCAATCGGCTCCAGTGTCTTCAAGCTATTCCCAATCGGCTCCAGCGTCTTCAAGCTATTCCCAATCTACTCCAGCGTCTTCAAGCTATTCCCAATCGGCTCCAGCGTCTTCAAGCTATTCCCAATCGGCTCCAGCGTCTTCAAGCTATTCCCAATCTACTCCAGCGTCTTCAAGCTATTCCCAATCGGCTCCAGCGTCTTCAAGCTATTCCCAATCGGCTCCAGCGTCTTCAAGCTATTCCCAATCGGCTCCAGCGTCTTCAAGCTATTCCCAATCGGCTCCAGCGTCTTCAAGCTATTCTCAATCTGCTCCAGCGTCTCCTAGTTATTCCCAATCGGCAAGTTATTCCCAGTCTGCCTCAGGCCCAGCGACTCCAAGTTATTCCCAATCGGCTCCAGCTCCGGCCACTCCAAGCTATTCTCAACCTGCTCCAGCGTCCCCGAGTTACTCTGAACCTGATCCATTACCAAGCTATTCTCAATCTGCTCCTGCACCAGCCACTCCAAGCTATGCCCAATCTGCTCCGGCATCCCCAACCTACTCTCAATCTGCACCAGCGTCTTCCACCTACTCTCAAATGGCCCCAGTGTCCCCTATTAGTTATTCTTTATCTGCTCCTAGCTCTCCAAATTATGCACAGATCTCAACCCCTGCCCCAGTTTCTCAAAATTATGCCCAACAAGCTGCTCCAGCAGTCCCGAGTTATGCCCAACCTGCCCCCTCCAAAAGTTACGCTCAGCCTTCAACCTCAAATTATGTTCAACCAGCCACTCCAACTTACAGCCAACCTGCTCCACAACAAAGTTATGCAAATGCCCCTGCTTACCAGCCATCTCAGCAAGTTCCGATCCTTAATTTCAATGAGCAAATAGTTCCAGGGTCTCAACATTCTTACAGGTAATTAAAATGATTAACCATTTATTGTTTTTTAGGAATTGGATGAATTAATTTAACTATCAAATTAATACAATGAATAAGCTATAGTTTATGAGACTAGAATACATTTTGACTTTTATTACAGCTACAAAACAGGAAACGGAATTTCTGTTGATGAAAGTACCTTGGTGAGACAATTAGTAGGAAGTAACGATGCTTATTCTGGAAATTCTTACGGCACTTCAGGTCAAGGAAATCAACCTAAAGCAGTAATCAGTAAAATTGGAAGATTTTCCTACACTTCTCCGGAGGGAATTCCAATCTCAGTGACCTACCAAGCTGATGAAGGTGGTTTCCGGGCTCAAGGATCTCATTTACCTGCTTCTCCTTCTCTTCCTTCAAACAATGGAGACTCTCCCAGTTCTTCCTACTAATTTTATAACATTTTGATATTCTGAAGTGCTAAAAATGGAAAATATTTGGTATCATAACACTAATTACTAGATTAGAGTTATAGATATACTGATATTGTGTGTGTTAAAGTTGTGCGTTAAAGTTGAGATAATAAGAAATACATACATATATTAATAAATTGTCTTTTAAGATTAAAAGTGGCAAAAGTTAAATTAATAAAGTGTCGTACTAAAATACACTGTAATGAGCAAATTTTAAATTGAAATCTAATTTATCATTCATAGAATATTTATTTTCAACATCATACCAAAATTAAATGGAGCTCGGATTGACATTTTTAGCGCTATGTTTTTATTGTACTACATTTCCATTTTCCAAATTCGCCATTTAAAGAGTTCGTTCACCAAGCATGTGTTAAATTAAATAAACTTGTACACAAACACACTGATACGGACATTTTGGAATGTATCCCATTATTTTTTAGAGATTCTATTGCACATTCTCAAACACTTGAATGTAATTTACCTAGCAAAACGAGCACAACTTAGAAGTGATCCATCTATCTAGGCATGGAATAAGTTACTTAGTAAATAGCAAATCATAGATATCAAATCTGTTGATCAAAGAAATAAATAAAAGTAAATAGTGTCATTGAAATTTCTATAAATAGAAGTTATGCACTTTGAAATCTTTGTTCTGTTTCATTTTAGCGTAAGAAAATGTCAAGTATTTTCTCTTTTACCCAGTGAATGCGTTAATAATGCTTTCAATAAGGTAGCCATGAAAATTAGCTGACCCCTGTTGACTATTGAAAACGTGCATGCCTTCTCTATTGTGTTTGCCAATGAAATAATTCTACCTGGCTTGCCTTCACTAATAGATATTCTAAAGGCAGGAGGGAAAAGCACCTGAGTGATTAATTATTTGTTAACCACCAAGGTATGTAGAATAGTTATAATAATGATATACTGGGTTAGGTTACAGCTCGACTATTTTTGCCGCAATACTATTTATATATTATCTGAAGCAGCCGGATAGCCAAAGATGTGCAATCTTTAAGACCAAGCCTGTTTGGCTATCCTTCCATGCTATTTTAAAACTACCATACATGTTTCTCAATTTTATAGGAAACACGTTTCATTTTAAAGTTTCCAAGAATTTGCCAATATGCGTAAAGACTATTGCCCTTTATTAGGTACATGACATCTGCAGTTGTATGTATAGCTTTTCTTTTTTTTTTATAGAAAATGCGAGACGATAACAAGCACAATGGTTTCATAATAATGATAAAAATTAAGAATATTAGGAAAACCTAATATTTGTACATATGTAAATTACCAGTTTCAAAATTCCTACACAATGCGTAAAATTTCGTTACACTATGTTCCATGTTTCATTTTACATTAAATTATCCACACGATATTATTGTTTTGCTTAATATGGCCAAATCCGTGACTGTAACCTCTTAAGTCGCAACTTTATAAACTTTGAGTCTGTATTTTACTCATTGTGTGAAAATTTTACTCAATAGTAGTCGGGACTGTTCGTGATAGTCGTATTTCATTTACTACAGATCAGCCACCTCCTTTGAATATTTGTTTCGCTTTTGGAGTCTTCCTGGAATATTGGACAGAAAACATTCGCAGTTTTGAATGTTGTAGTAAAGCCAATTGACGTCACTTAATTCAATTCCATGCACGCCAAATTTTTTATGAATTCCCATGACCTGCCTCCCCTTGAATCTAGGAAGACCAGACTCCTAAATCTATTTGCATACCAAGATGAAACTGCTGGATACAGATTAATTGTTATTTGATTCTCTTGAGTGTAGGTGTATGTTAGAATTCAGAAAATCTAATTTATTTAGTAAATTAGTTGTCTGTAGTCTAAAAAATGTGTTTTAATTACTGTTAATCACACACATTTACCTCTAAACATCTGTTAATTTTTGTAGTATTTAAAACAAAGTAAATAAGTGCAAAAATGTTGATAACAATAGAGATTCTGTATACAATATTTCTTTCAGGAGTACTTTGGTTCGTTACTTACATTAGTAAGCGAAATAAAGGGTACAAACCGATCCCAGGTAATTTTTCATAATGACAACCAATGCACAATCCTTAATTATCTTCATATTTTACTAATTTTCTCGATCACAGTAATACTACTTTAGTATTGATTCATTAATACATATAATATAACTTTACAGAGCCTAATTTCCTCTTGGTATTCTGGTATCTACTCAAAGGTAAATCTCTTATTGCATTACAATCACATTTAATATCAATATTAATTTATCTATCACATATTTGTTTGATTATTAAATTATACTTGATACTTTGAATTGCATGCACAAACTTTTTTTAGGAATGAGCCCACATACATTGATTTCAAAAGTCGGACAATTATATGGCAAAATGATGCAGTTTAAGCTTGGCGAATTAAAGTAAGACTGTGATTACTATTATTACTTCTTACTAAATTAGATTATTCAGATACGTCGATATGTGGCTTTCCATACAATTTTACTGTAATAAAATCTTTGAGAGCTTTAATAATTATATTAGTTGTGATTTGTGATCTTATTTTTAAGTTAGTAATTTGCATCATTTATTAGTGCAATTAGTTTTAGCACGTGTACATTACCTTGTAATTGTTGTTTAACTAATTTAGTATAATTTAATTCAAAATGTCAGGTTAATTGTGTTAAGCGATCCAGTTCTAATCAAAGAAGCGTTTAACATTAACGACTGCAGTGGTCGTTCAGATGCAAAGTGTTTCACACTAATAAGCGAAGGAAAAGGAGGTAAAACAACTAACATATTATACAAATGCAGATTGACTTATGACAAATCTTGTAAGTTTGCCAAAATTAAAAATTTTCCAGGTTTGATATCTTCTGATGGTCCACTTTGGATGGAACAAAGACGCTTTGCCACTAAGCACTTAAAATCATTTGGGTTTGGGAAGAAGTCTATGGAAAACATGATTATGGATGAAGTCAATGCACTGATTGAAATATTCGGTAAAGAATGTGGAAAACCTGTCTTGGTACAAAGAAAATTTACTTTAGCTGTTCTCAATTCTTTATGGGCACTTATAACTGGACAAAGGTAAGTTATAAACTAAAGTTATCTAATTTCATAAAATGGTCAATAAAAGTATGATTTTTCAGGTATTCTTTAAGCGATCCTAAATTAAACGACTTGTTAAAGAGGTGCAATGAGTAAGTATAAATAAAACTGCAAACTGAATTAATATTTCGTATGTAATACTTGCCTGAATCAATATTTTTTTATGTTTTGGGACAGAACATTTGGCGAAGCTTCAATAAATCCAATTTACATATGTTTTCCTGCACTAGCTGAATTATTCCCGAAGATAACAGGCTGGCAATATTATCAGGAATTTTCAAAAGTGTATAGACAGTTTTTCAGGGATCAAGTTAAAGAGCACAAATTAACGTTTGATCAGGATAATCCAAGAGATTTAATTGACAAATATTTGGAAGAAATTGACAAATGCAAAGATCCGAATTCCAGCTTTTTTGAAGCAGAAGGAGGTAAACAAAAACAACTGTTAAATTAATATGAATCTCTATGTATGATGTTTTAATATTTGCTTGATCATTTCAGAAAGAAATACTGCCGTTATGATGAGTGACATGTTTAATGCTGGCTCTGACACGTAAGTAGTCTTATTTACTAATTTTAATTGCTACTATGCTACTAATTTTGTGAATGGTATGTTTCTCATTGGTAATTAATTTAATTATTTTTTCTTTATAGAACGTCCAGGTATAAAACTCCTTAAAGAATAGTATTCAGTAACAAAATTTGACTAATAAATTCAACATTAGCACGTTGCAGTGGGCTGTTTTGTACCTCAGTCAGTGTCCAAACATTCAAAAACGACTTCAATCTGAAATCGACGATATTGTAGGAAATAGCAAATTACCTTCATTAGCGGACAAGCCGCGGTAAATATTTTTTAGCAAAATATTACATTTATTTTTTTTACTTTATTTTCAAGTATTTTACATTTTGAATAAAAATCTGATTGTGTTTTAAGGATGCCATATATGGAAGCATTTTTGATGGAAATTCTAAGAAAACATAGCGTTCTCCCGCTGGGATTAATGCATTCAGCAATGAATGATATTGAATTACAAGGGTATAGGATCCCTAAGGGATATTCAATCCTAGCCAATTTTCATGGTAAGTTTAAAATCATGTTTACTATACTATCTGAATCCACATTAATATATTCCCAAAATGTAATCAGTAATCACTCACATTGAGAAAATGCACGATCTTGAAATAATCACATTCATTTTATCTACATTATTAGAATAGTGATAATATTCCAATGATTGATAAAATGTCAACGGGTGGTTTTTAATAACAAATCCCAAGGGACAAGCAATCTAATTAATTAAATAAATGCACTTAATAAATTCAAAAGTTTTTTTCCGATTTGCTCTCTTATCATTATAAATCAAACATTTTTTTATAAAACAAAATGATTTAGAATTTGACAATGCTATTTTGTGCTTCCTAGGCCAAAAATACAATTTACCCTTCTTTAGACTTTATCTTTTATTGAAAATCGCAATCGTTTTGACAAATGTGTTGAATTTTTTTTATTAGCTGGCAAAGTTGAAAATTTAAACTATTTTGAAAAGGCTATTTGAAATCTATACTAATTTGGTGAAATAATGACTATTGACTACTATTTAGTAAAAATGCTTGTTTTACCTGATTAATATGTTATTCTTTTGTTCACAGGTGTACACAATGATCCATCCATTTGGGGAGATCCACAGAATTTTCGTCCAGAGAGATTTATTAATGAAGAAGGTCAATGTATAAGAAAGCATGACTCTTTTATGCCATTTTCAGTTGGAAAACGAGTTTGTTTAGGGGAAGCATTAGCCCGAGATACCATCTTTTTGTTTCTTTCTTCAATTTTTCAGAGATTTGACGTCGTTCCAGATCCTAATGCTAAGAATGTATCATTTCAAGCCAACTCAGGACTAATAGTGGCTCCTCGACCATTTAAAGTGATTTTTAATGAAAGATAACAAAGTCTTATAATGCCATCGTAAATGAATGTAGGATATGTTTATACAATTGAAGCTAGATAAAACTTTATTTTGCACATTAAATGCTCATTTTTACAAAACAAATTTCTGTGATTGAAAACAAATAAAATTGTACAAAGTTGCATTTTTTGCAATTTATTTCCCATTCTCAAATGCATTTCATTTCTTGGAAATTAGAGTGCCACACGTTTCACGCTAGTAAACGTTTCGAAAGTTATTGTTAGGTTTTAAGTTATTGTAAAGATTTATAGAAAGGTAACTTTATCGCATAAATGTTCAAACGCTAAGAGTAATATTATTCAATATTAAAGCTTGTTAGTGTCATTCCCATTCTAACAACTTTAATGGATTTACTTTGATTAACCAGAAAAGAAACGTCAAACACTTTTATCCACATTCTTTCGTGTATTTTTGAACGAATGTTTTGGGAAAGAATTGGTGTAAAAGGCTTGCTTTACAGACACTATGGGAAAATCTTAGGCAAAGCGTGATCTTAAAGTACATGCGTGTTGACAGCAGTACATTTTCAAACTCTTCTCATGACATGACTAATAAACTTACTTAGCATACATACCATTCTATTTCTAGGCTACAACTTTCATTTTTTCAGACTATCTAACTATCAAATGTTATAACTTAAATGTTACAATTTGGAAACAGTCTGATAAATTGTCAGATTTTGTGGTACTTATCTATACTAATACAAAAATATTATTTCGAGATTTCGTGAGTACAAAAAAACATCAAAAGCTAAAAATGATGGAAGTACTGAGTAGTCCATACATATTATTGTATACAGTTATAATCTGTCTTTTCATCTACCTTTGGAAATACAATAAAGATTCCCACAGAGTTATACCAGGTAACTAAATTGACTTTTGAAGATTGTTTTTGGATTTGGTAAAACTAATTGAACTATTATACAAAATATGTGCATAAGACTAATTAAAGTTTAAATTTGCAATATAGAACCGAGTTTGTTACTTGTTCTCTGGTATCTACTATTCAAAGGTAAGTAAAGGTGTCTTGATAAAATAGCTACAATAATTAACGTCCAACTGAAACTGTGATTAAATAATTCACATTTTCGTAGGAATGACTCCTGATGCTGTGATATCCAAAGTGTGCCAGAGATACGGAAAAATCATTAAATTCAAGCTGGGAGAGTTGAAGTAAGGATAATGTCATGAAATATTAATTTCAGACGATAATTGCAATTAAAATTAATTAAAATTATGTACAATATGAAATGACAGATTGATTGTATTGAATGATCCAACACTTATTCGAGAGGCTTTCAATACGCCGGAGTTAAATGGGCGATCTGATACAAAATGCTTTTGCATACCATGTGAAGGGAAAACAGGTTCTTAACAAATCATTAATGCCATCATTAACAGTGTTTGACTACCATTATTAATTGACAGTACTGATTGAAATTATATTTTGCATATTTTGGGTTAATTAAGGCATCGTTGCAAGTGACGGTCCAACATGGGTGGAACAAAGACGTTTTGCCATTCGAAATCTCAAAAATTTTGGATTTGGAAGAAAAACGATGGAATCGATGATTATGGACGAAGTTCGTGACATTGTTGATATTCTAGGCAAGGAAGAGGGAGAGCCAGCGTCAATACAGAAACTGTTTAGCTTAGCTTCTCTTAATTCATTATGGACACTCATAACAGGTCAAAGGTAAATGAATGATTCTGTTTAATTGATAATTTTATGGAATATTTCAAAATGATAAACATCATATCACTTGGGTTAATTTATTTAGGTATTCTCTAGATGATTCAGAATTAAATGACCTTCTAGAAAGGATTTGTGGGTAAGTTATTTCGAAATTGGTACACATTTTTCATGAAAATTTCTTCATTCTGCAAATAACATGTTTAATTTTTTATTAGCATACTTATTACCGCTAACCTAAAAAAAATATTACAGGTAAAAACCTTAAAAAGCTCATAGGGAGACGCAATGAAAACCAGAAAACAAGGAAAAGTAGTTTCTGGATAATTTAAATAGGGCGTAATTTAATAAACATGTGTGCCCCAGTCTACCGGTTGAAATTGCTTTTGAATCGTTTTCAGCATTGTGCAATGTGAAAATCGGTAGTACAAGTGCAGTTCTAATAATAGTAGTAATCAAAAGTAAAATCGAATCGGATTTGATTTAGATTCAGATTGAAGAAAATGGATCAAATCCAACATAGCTTTTGAGGGCTCTGATTAAAATAATTTGACAACTATGAGGATTCAATAACAAAAGTAATGATATTTTACAGCTTAGCCAAGGTGAGTAAAATTGTCATGGTAATTTTCCCCATAACAATTTCACTCACCTTGAGCTTAGCTAAAAAGTGTGATTGTCCCCATAACAACCTGCGATTTTCCAACCAAAATCTTTCTAATCCGAATCTAAATCGTCCCAAGAGACGATTCAAAAAATTCCGATGAGAACGATACGATTTTCTTGTTCGCGCATGAGCAGACGCAGTTTTGATGCAAAAAATTAAATCAAATCGGATTCGATTCTACTTTTGATTACTACTAATATGTGGTAGTTTTAGTATAGAATTTTAAATAACCTACCCAAACAAACGACTATAAAAACCAAGAGAGACCATGAAAAATCCAGTAGTATACACGTTATTTTAAAATTTTACTATAGTAGTAATTGGCAGATCGGAGGAAAATTCTTTTAGATGGGGAGTAGTCAAGGATAATAGAAGTACAGGGTGGCGCAGAATGATGTATACATGAACTTTGACCTTCAATAACTGACGATTGGTTAAGTGTATTGCAATGATATGCACACCATGTGAATGAGCATACGTTTTTTAATCAGATTTCTGAGTTTGAGGACCCTCCGTCTCCAGGCACCGTCGTAATCGCTCCAGCACTGACCGACCTGTTTTTTTTTTAATTTTCCTGATTTATTTCCCATTTCCGTAACGATGCTTTCGCGTAGTTGCAATAATGTTGCTAGCTTTTCGGCATGAACATTATCCTCGACGATTCCCCAAAGACTGAAATCACATGGTGTTAGGTCCGATGATCATGGTGGCCATGAAACTGGTGCTCCCCTAGAGGCGGCTTTCCATATGGGAGGACTGGGCAGTTGCCCAGGGCCTCGCGCTTTTGGGGCCTCGCGCAGAGCCTTGGCATGAAGAAAGAATTTCAACTTGTCTGTGTTGATTTCATTTCAGAGATACTGGTTTTGTATTTTGGTTTAAGTTATACGGTTTGTTTTATTACAGAACCATTTTTTATAATTTAAGGAAGAAAAGTATACCGAAAGTAAACATCGCGCAATCTAGTAAAAACATACTGGTGACACGAAAGCAGCATCTCTCAGAATTATTACATCAGAATTACTATATGCATTTCAATCCACGAATTTGTAGCATTTTGCGATACCAAAATTGCATAATTACAGTAGATGTACACAATTATGTTTCCACTAATAGTTTTTTTAATTTTAAAAGAAGTAAAGTAATTTTTAAAAAAAGGAATAAAATATTCAATTCTAAAATGCCGCATAGCGCCCATACATAGCTAGTCTTTAACAGAATTTTAGGGTCTTATTTAATGATCTTTAACAGAGTCTTATTTTGAATAAAGGACGTATTGAGGTGGAAACCCTTATAGGCTGAAGCCCCACCCCAAAATCCATGAAAAAAGATATTTTTCTCAAAATAGCAAAAAAATGATTATTTGACATTTTTAGGCCAGTTTTGACTAATTTTTTATCAAAAATTGACAAAGTTTTTCGCGCTGCGCGCAAACATTTTGCCCAAGGCCTCGCAAATCCTAGAGCCGCCACTGCTCCCCTACCAATCCATTTGTCAGGAAAGTGGGTTTCAAACCATTCTCTAGCATCAAGTCTGAAATGTGCCGGTGTCCCATCTTGCAAAGTGACTAAACGATTGCGATTTGGAATAACTTAATAGCTAGCCAATTAAGTCATTTAACTAAATACCGTTCGTTACTCGTTACTCCATCACAGTTAAAGAGTAAAACAATTTGCTGTTGGGCAGGATTGTGGTCAGGCGGAATCCTTTAACATCTTGTTTTTAATTAAACCTGCAATGGGGATTTTGGGGATTAGTGTTTAGCAATGCTAAATGACTTAATTGACCAGCTATTCAAGTAATTCCAAATCACATTCAAAATCTTTTAGTCATTGTGCAAGATGGGGCACCGCCGCATTCCAGACTTGGACAAATGGTTTGATACCCACTTTCCTAACAGTTGGATTGGTGGGGGAGCACCGGTTTCATGGCCACCAAGATCACCGGACCTAACACCATGTGATTTCAGTCTTTGGGGAATCGTCGAGGATAATGTTCATGCCGAAAAGGCAGCAACATTATTGCAACTAAGCGAAAGCATCGTTACGGAAATGGGAAATAAATCAGGAAAATTTAAAAAAGACAGGTCGGTCAGTGCTGGAGCGATTACGACGGTGCCTGGAGACGGAGGGTCCTCAAACTCAGAAATCTGATTAAAAAACGTATGCTCTTTCACATGGTGTGCATATCATTGCAATACACTTAACCGATCGTCAGTTATTAAAGGTCAAAGTTCATGTATACATCATTTTGCGCCACCCTGTATATAGGGATAAAGGTTCGGACAAAAGAGTATACTTTTACATGTATTTCAAAAATGACGGCAGCTGACGTCACTGTCAACATGTATCTAGTGGGACGGTGGAACGGAAATCACGGTCCATTGTCATGGATATTTTGACTTAGTTTTGAGGACACTGAAAATGCCTATCAAAATACACGGTCAACCCCCGACCCCCTAAGTGTGACGACAGCTTACGTCATCAAAATTGACCCAAAATCCCACTTTTCATTTTAGTTGACATTGTCCCCAGGTTGGGGAGTAGTAGTAGTAGTAGTAGTCAAGATTCCTCTAATAGTAACAGGTTAGTCGAAGCGGTAGTTGGCAAGTTAAAAATTAACTTTTATCATATCTAAATTCCCCTGCCTGGAACACCATGGTAATAAGTCAGGTCCTATTATCCTATCCAAGCAGTGGAGGACAAATTATAGGATTTGTCCTCCAGAGGTGAAAAAAGTGAATTTTTAACTTGCCAACTCCCGCTTCGTCTAACCTCTTAAGGGGATCTCTATAGAAACCTTGAGTAGTAGTAGTATGAATGAGTGGGGATGAGTGTTATCATTTGGTTGTTATCAAGGTGCCATAAGTCTCCTTGGCCCCATATCCACTAGTTACAAGGTGGAGACAAAGAGATAATTAGGGTAAGGGAGTATCGTATAGGGTTATTAGAACTCATGACAATAATGTACTTATTTGCTGAAAAACAATTAACTGGTTGTACAAGGCTAAATTGTCTTTGATACTATCTAGATTGTTTTCAGAATTTGCAACTACGATTTAAAAATATTTTTATGTCACAAAATATATATACAAACATTTTAGTAAAATATGTGCATTTTTCCTATATAGTCTGGCATTTTCCTAATTTCTACTTCATTTTAGAAGAACCTTCTTGAATCAGCTGAATTCTTTGAAGAATTTTCAATAACGTGGAAAGACTATTTCGAATTTCTAATTTCAACCGGGAGACTGGGGCATACATGTTTATTAAATTACGCCCTATTTAAATTATCCAGAAACTACTTTTCCTTGTTTTCTGGTTTTCATTGCGTCTCCCTATGAGCTTTTTAAGGTTTTTACCTGTAATATTTTTTATTTTATAGTTTTTATTGTTTATAAATAGTTTATATGTAATGTAGCGCTATATTGAAAGTTAGGTAAAACATTCTCAGTGAATTAAGAATATTTTAGGTCTGTTATACGCAAAACAATATTTTTTATTCCTGGAATATTTCTTTTTCTCATTTTAAAAATTATTTTCTATCCCTGGAATATCCCATTTCTAAAATTATTTTCAATCCCTAGAATTTTTTCCCATTGCTGGAATCCGTAAAATGTATATTATCATTTATTCTCAAAATCATTAATAAAATACTCTATCGAATGATATCAGAATTTGGTTTTATGGGGGGCTCTGCCCCCCAACCCCCATCAGGGGAATGATAGGTTGGTGTTGTGGTTGCACCCAATGGTTGCACCTAGTAATTGAAATCCTTTAAATTAGTACTAGGCGACGGGATTCAGTCACCTTGTTTATTACTATGCCAAAGTAGAGTGAGTGGACGTAAGACACGTAATGACAGGGATTTGAAAGAATACTACACTATACTACTACTATTCACTGTATCTAGGGAAACTTAACTTGACAAATTGCATTATGATGACCAAACAATGGGACAACCGAATCTTCGGTGTCTAGCGGGAGAATCGGACCTCCGACAGAGTTGCTGAATTAACGCAACGTAGTTCGAAGAATAATTTACCCGTTTTGTATCTATAATTTTTCCCCAAAAGTTTCAGGTTTTTGAGGTACGCATGACAAGTCGTTTTGACTCAAAGGGGAAAAGGATACATAGGGATTGACAAATCCTGAGGACAGTTAGCCTGCCTCGAATGTCTCCCTATGAAAAAAGGATACATAGGGATTGACAAATCCTGAGGACAGTTAGCCTGCCTCGAATGTCTCCCTATGAAAAATAGACTTCGCAAAACTAATAATATATTATTCAAATGTAGGTTTATATAGTTTTATTATATATATTTTTTTAATTGTTTAATCGATTTCTATAGAATATTTGGGGAATCTGTAATGAATCCACTCTTTGTCTGCTTTCCTTCTGTTGCCGAATTTTTGCCAAATATAACTGGCTGGAAGAACTTTCTTGATTTTTCCAAATCTTACCGAATGTTCTTCAAGGGTCACATTGAAGAACACAAAATTACATACAATGAAGAAAGTCCAAGAGACTTGATAGATACTTATCTTCAAGAAATTAACAAGTGCGAAGATGAAAATTCTAGCTTTTACAAAGAAAACGGAGGTACTTAATTATTAATTGTATATAAAAGTATTTGATACTTTACCAGGATAATTTTCCAGTAGAAATTTAAAAAATGTTTTTATACAGAAAAAAATCTCGTGACAGTAATGAGTGACATGTTTCTAGCTGGATCAGAAACGTAAGTTTAAATTGATTTCAAATTATTAATTTTACTATACAGTGAATGAAGGCTGACTCTGAAATATTTGATTATTTGTTTGCAGTTCTTCCAGGTAATTAAATTATTTATGCCGGTTGCGATTTTGTGACATCGGAGTTGTATTTAATTGTGAGCTATTGTAGGTCCATTTCCGTTTCAGTCAAAAGTATACTAAATTGATATAATATAGACAGCTGTCTTGCATCTTGAGTTAGAATTAAATTTTCAGAATTTCTTTAGTGCTTTGCAGTGGGCTATTTTATGTCTAAGCCAGTTCCAAGATGTCCAAAAGAAATTCCGTAACGAAATCGATCAAATAATTGGAAAGGAGAAAACGCCTTGTTTAGCAGATCGACCAAAGTAGCCATTTGCATACTTATTTTCTAATTTTCTTACTATTGACGAGTTCTATTGTAATTAAAGTTCATGTTATATGTAAAACTTACAGGATGCCTTATACGGAAGCGTTAATAATGGAGATTTTAAGGAAGTATACAGTTATTCCTCTGGGACTAATGCATTCTGCAATGAGAGACGTCGATTTTTGCGGATACAGAATTCCAAAAGGCTGTTCCATACTGTCACATTTACAAGGTGAGTGTATAGCTATATTGTGTATTAAAATGTCCAGCCTATTTGTATGCCTGTGATATGTGATGTAAAATTTTGAAATACAAAGTATGAATATTTTCTGTTTAAAGGAGTTCATAATGATCCTGCTATATGGAAAGACCCTCAAAATTTTCGACCTGAGAGATTCATTGATGATAATGGCCAGTGTAATAAAAAACATGACTCCTTCATGCCATTTTCAGTAGGAAAAAGAATTTGTATAGGCGAAACCATGTCAAGAGATACAATATTTTTGTTCCTTACTACAATATTTCAAAAATTTGAAGTCCTGCCTGATCCAGCTGTTAAAGAAGTATCTTTCAAACCAAAAATTGGATTTATTTTGGCTCCGAGACCATTTAATGTGATATTCAAAGAAAGGGTACATGCCCTATAAAATTATTTCATTAAATCCATCTGTAGTAAAAAAAAAATATCCAACCACTGTTCTTGCGTGTATTGTCAATGTAAATTGTATATTTTGTTAAGTATTAAATTACTATGTCATACTAAATTTTTATTGTGGCTAAATCTGTGTGATTCAGCTGAAAGCTGAATAGATTGAGAAACATACGTATGATTCAATTCACCATTCTTATTACAAAATCTAAGTACGTCAATTTCAGACGAGCTTTAACCTTTAGTCGGCATTTTTATTGGCTAACCCCAAAAGATACTTTAGATGCTGTTTTTTTGTTCATGATTAAATTTTACCGAAATCTTGGAATCTTAACTTGACACATTAGTAAACATCAGGATTTTATACGAGCCGTAATAAGTTTTCTGTTGTCCGTGTTTTTGTTTATCATAATATGTTGTTGGTATACCTTATATTGCTATTATTTGTAATACCGGTAGCCACGATAATACTTTTACCACAACAAAACTCTTTTCTCACTATTGTAAATGTACTGTATTTGCTAGTTCGTGCAACAATGATGATAGTACTTAGTGTATTGGGGGTTTTCGAAAGTTCTCAGCGATAGTGTCAAATTGATCCTTAGATTAAAACTTAAACATTTGTGATTACATGAGAGCTTTTCGTACCAACCTGCACGAATCTCTAAAATTGCTTATAGAATTTCAGCCTGTGTTATTATTATTATTATTATTATTATTACTTTTGCAATACTAAATAAATTGTGTACTACAATAAATAAGTATACAAAAGTCATACGCATTCTCTATTATTTTTTTATTTACTGAACTACAAAACCTGAGAATCTTCAACTAACCTTTCGCCTGTTGACTAATGTTCTTAGTTATCATTTCTGTAATGTGTAAATTGTGTTAATTTTTATTTGCTTACTCAAATCAAGTATTGCCAAGATTTATAATGAAATTCTCCTGGGATGTAAGACGGGCGGTTTTCGTTCTGACTCTTAGTTAGTTTTTGTACAGGTACGTCAATGGGAGATTTGCATACCCTCCACATGCAACAACTTCTCATCCTCATACACAATTTACTAATTTAACAGATAGTTGTTGCAGTTGAAATTTTCCAAGTTCAAAATATAATTGATTAGAGTCACGACAAAAGATCCATCCCACGAACTTCGAAATCACAACAATTTTGGCGTTGATACTCTATTTTATTTTGGGATAAACCCAAAATCAAAACAACTGCGTATTGGGTGGGCACGATTAACATTAACACTCTGTCTTAGTATTTAAAAGTTATCTGCAAACATTTAAAAACCATGGGTCATTGTTTAGTGCACATTTAGCAAAAATATGCATATTTTTATCTGGCAGGTTATTTTTAAGCTCTGTATACACTAAAGCTTATTGTTAGATGATTCGACTCTCCTGAAAATAAATTGTGTGCTTAGGCAATTATTGTCGTTTTTTGAAATAGTACGTATTCTTCAATTCACGTGAATAATTAAGTATGATAATATGTACATTGTTTCATGCTTTATTGAATGTTTTGCATTAAAACTACTTTAATCGCAGTTTGGGCCACCATCAACTGATTTTATGTTGATGCTATCTGTATTGCACAAAATACCAACATTCTTGCACACGAACATTGAAATTCTTTTTAAAAAATTGTTTTTTAGATTCATTTTTTGCACAGAGAGAAGTTGCCAGAAGATCCGCGTGTGTTTCACCGCTGTATATATAACATGATGTGCTTAATCGACTTAACACTTAAATGTTCACCTTTGACCACCTCCAAACACAAATGTGGATTTTCCGTAGCAATCTCCCCTGAAGTTGGACTTTAGTACATTAAACTTAAGTCGGAAAATCGTTCGTGACCGTCTGAACCAAAACTATGACGCATGGGGTGTGTACATAATTTGACCAGAACACGAGACAAACTGCCTTTTAACGCTTTTGATTGACTCAGTCTTAGAATGTTCCTTTCGAGTGTGGATGGTGATTCTCCAGTAAATTTAGACTCATACTTTTATACTCAGAACATATATTTCCTGAATAATATTGTGTGGTCGAAGGAATACTAAAGATATTCTCACGAGAATTTATGACCTAGTATATTGGTAATATGCTTGTTTGTGGAAAATTGTGGACTTCAAAAGTGGAAAGTGAAAAATTGTCAAAAACATTCCGTTTTTGTATCTAAACATAAAACTATGTTTGTATCAGCAGTTATCCTTTACACATTAATAATATCAGTAACCATTTGGATTTTCGTCCATGCCAAAACATCAAAAAAGGATAAGCCGTCAATACCAGAGCCTAGTTTACTCTTGGTGGTTTGGTATCTGTTCTTTCGAAGTAAGTTATTTTCTATTCTGAAAAATATAATTTCTTCCCTATTTATTCCGCTCAAAATAAAATAAATATAACACTACCAAAATAATTATATTTGACTTTAATAAAGTATTTAACAATTTCAGGAATGAATTATGATAGCATTGTTTTAAAAGTTTGTCAGAAATATGGAAACATTTTGAAAATAAAGCTGGGACAATTGAAGTAAGATTTTTTCAATCAAGTTGACATCGCTAATCACGCATCAATTAGTAAATTGTTTTTTATTTTTTTTAGCTTAATCGTGTTAAGTGATACCAATTTAATTCGGGAAGCTTTCAACATACCAGACCTAAATGGGCGTTCAGACAATAAATGTTTCTGTGTACCATGCGGAGGAAAAACTGGTAAGATCTAAGAACGATAATTTAAAGCTTAAAGCGAACAAACTTAATTTATTTCAAAATTTACCAAAGGGCTTGTTGCAAGTGATGGTGAAGTATGGTCGGAGCAACGTCGATTTGTAGTTCGGCAGTTGAAGACTTTTGGATTCGGTAAAAAATCCATGGAATCCATGATTATGGACGAAGTACATGAAATTATTGATGGATTTAGTCGAGTAACAGGAAAACCTGTGTCAATTCAAAAAAAGTTCAGCTTGGCGGCTTTAAATTCTCTTTGGACAATAGTGACTGGTCAAAGGTAGGTTGAACTTTTACTAACTGTAGTTCATCATGAAAAATAACTAATTATGGAAATGATAATATTTAGGTATGCTATTGACGATCCAAAGCTGAATGACCTTCTGGAAAGTATCTATGAGTGAGTATAAATTAGTAGTTCATTTTATACATTTCTACACTAATTAAGTTTCTTTTTATGACTCTTTTTCATGCAATTTATTTATTTATTTATCTTTTCAATATTCCATTGCAGAAAATTTGGTGGAGCAGTAACGAGTCCTCTTTTTGTCTGCTTCCCTTCAATAGCTGAATTATTTCCAAAATTCACAGGCTTAACGCGATTTAAGGAATTTTCCAGATCATATCGACAGTTTTTTCAAGTTCAAGTTACTGATCATAAATTATCTTACGACGGTGACAATCCAAGAGACTTTATCGATAAATATTTGGAAGAAATTAATGCATGCAAAAATCCTAAATCTAGTTTATATAAGGAAGTCGGAGGTAATTTTTATTCTATTTATGACCATATGATTCAATTTTTGTATTTGTATAAAAGAAATTTTAATATTCTTGAAAATTTGTGACAGAAAAAAATCTCGTGACTGTAATGAGTGATATGTTCATCGCTGGCTCTGAAACGTAAGTGTTTACGATAGCTCAATGTTCGTTTATGCTTTCTGACTCTCATGAGAATTGTATGTAACCTAATGATGATTTTATTGTTTGATTTTAGGGCATCCAGGTAATTATATTTCAAAAAGACAGCAAACCTATAATAACTGCAGAATATGCAGAATATTCACAAGTATGAATTTTTAGTTAAAAGTGTGAAACTAATATTTTTAATAATGTTATTAACTTTACAGCACTTTGCAATGGGCTATTTTGTATCTAAGTCAATTTCAACACATCCAAACAAAATTTAGAGCTGAAATTGATGAAATTGTTGGTAGGGGCAGATTGCCTACTCTGGCAGATAAACCAAAGTGAGTTAAATCACTAAATACACTTAAATTACCTGTATTACCCAATTTTAATGTCTTAATTATATTCTTGTATTACATAAGTTAACACTTGCAATCAGTTTGAAGCATGCCTGCTAATTATAAATTGTTTCATTAATTGAAATTTTAAGTTCGATTTTCATTTTCTTTCAGTATGCCTTATGCGGAAGCCATTTTAATGGAAACTCAAAGGAAGCATTGTGTTCTCCCACAGGGACTCATGCATTCGGCATTGAACGATGTTGATTTCCACGGGTACAGAATTCCTAAAGGCTATTCTATACTCGCAAATTTTCATGGTCAGTTTTATTATTAACATGATTCAGTATTTGTTAGCGTGCAGTTAATACCCAATAAGTCATGATTTATTTTCTAACTCTAATTGTGTCTACAGGTGTCCACAATGATCCAGCCGTTTGGGGTGATCCTCAAAATTTCCGTCCTGAGCGCTTTATTAATGAGGATGGGCAATGTATTGGGAGACATGATTCACTTATGCCATTTTCCGTTGGAAAGCGGGTGTGTATAGGTGAATCTCTGGCTAAAGATACATTATTTTTATTTTTAACGTCAATTTTTCAAAAGTTTGAGATTCTTCCTGATCCACATGTTAAAGTATCTTTTGAGCCTAAAGTAGCATTCGTGTTATCACCTCAACCGTTTAAAGTTATTTTTAATGAAGTTAAATAACCGACTGTTAATTTACCATTGTAATTATTTATTAACAATATTTTTAGAGTCAATAGTCAATGGTAAAAATGCCGAGAGTAGTGCAAGTGCAAACTATATCCTTAATTTTTGCGAGAGCAGCAATTCTCTAATTAATCGTTATCACAATGTTGTTTTTACCCAAAGTAGTGTATATTCTTGCATATTGTTACATATTTTACTGGAATCATGAATAAAGTATTAAAAGATCCGTAAATGAACTAATGAACTGGAATAAGGAAGTTTTGGCCATTTTCATTGTAAAATTTATATAAACTCAGCGTGCATTAATTGAAATAATTTTAGCTTGTACTCTACACGCGCTTTACCTTCACCGCATGTTATGTAATAGATCCATAATATGCAACAAATGACATTGAACGATTTTTGGGAGCGGCTAGCTGTAACCCTTCGGCTAAATAAACTCCAAATTGGACAAAACTATGCATAATCTGATGACCTTCGTTTCAGGCACTCATCCAGCGCAATGACTACTTTTATAGTTATAGTCATGTACTAGTAATCATATGTGTATAATTTTATTATGTTCAGAAGATCGATGATCAAATCAAAACAACAACAGTCGGTCTTTCTGTCTGTTAGTTTTAGACAGCATTGAAATGCATACATGCATGTAAAATTCAAAATATACAGCTGATATTTCATTTTAAATCTTTATTGGAAGTAAATTCAGAGTTAACCAAATCTTTCTACCTGTACAAAAATTATTCTAATTATAATAATTCAGCCACCAAAACATTTACGCGGTTATCTTCTGAGTTAAAAAATATTTTAGAAAATTATATTTAAAAAATATTCCGTCTCAGTTTGCGCAATATGTTCTTTACATTATTGGAGATTCTGGTTGGATTACTAGCAGTTGGTATAGCTGTTTTCTACTACCGCAAATTTACCAAAACTGGCAACTCTATTCCAGGTTTTTATATTATTCACTTAACCGAGTTGATTTTCCAATTTCCATGAAATGCAGTTTAATTCTTGATTTTAATTTCAGAGCCGTTGTCAATCCCTATATTTGGACACATATTCTTCTTAGGTCATTTTTTTACTATTTTTAACCTTTTGTTTTTCCATGATCAAATGATTTTGATGCTTTTAATTTAGGATTGAGATCTTACTACACGATGACAAAATGGTCTAAGACTTACGGGAAAATTTTCAAATTAAAATTGGGTACCGTGGAGTAAGTAATTTTCAGGCTTATAAGTTCAGGTGACCACAATTAAGTTTATGGTGACAATTTTGTTCGATTTTATAGATCTGTCATTTTAAGTGATCCTGCTTTAATACGGGAAGCTTTCAGTATGGGAGTTTTCAGTGGTCGTACTGATTTGAAAAGTTTTAGTGTCATATCAGATGGAAAAAACGGTTGGGCTTGTCTCCATTTTTTCCATTTAACTCCTAAAATCATCTTTAACTCATGTTTGTACATCTCTAAGGTATTATTGCATCGGATTCGGATATTTGGGTGGAGCAAAGACGTTTTACCATTAGGAATCTTAGAGATTTTGGATTTGGAAGAAAATCTATGGAAAGTATGATTATGGAAGAGATTAATGAATCAATTGAAGGATTTCGAAAAGAAGTTGGAAAACCTGTTGTTGTTCAAAAAAAGTTTACTCTAGCCGTTCTAAATTCATTGTGGCAAATTGTTACGGGTGGGTTAAGCAATTTGATTTATTTCGGAATTTTCTTTTGGTTTTAAATACCATATCAGTAGGTAAATTAATTTAAAATATATTTTTTATGAATCCAAGGAAATCGGTACAGTCATGATGACCCAAAGTTAATTGAAATTGTGACGAAAGCCGCCGAGTACGTTATTAAGCATGTTTCATATTCAGTTTTCTTTCAAAATAGCTATTTTAATCATCTTTATATAAATTAAGGTGAAATAAATCTGTCATTGTTATCAAATTTATGTATCTGTTGAAACAGAGTATTCAGCGGATCATCAGTGAATCCAATGCTTGTATTTTTTCCAACATTGGCGGAAATATTTCCAAATATATCAGGTTGGAAATCTTTTGAAGGCATATGCAGATCCCTAAGAAATTTATTCAGTGAAGAAATCACAGAACACAAGAAAACATTTGTTGAAAACAGCCCTAGAGATCTAATAGATACATACTTGGATGAAATTAATAAAACAACAGATTCAACTTCTAGTTTTTATAAAGAAATGGAAGGTAAAATTGATAACTGATACTGTTGATTAAGTTTGGAATATTTTTGCTGGCTTCTTTTAAGATTTCAATAAAATTTTGTAGAAAAACAACTAATAGCCGTTGTAAGTGATTTGTTTAATGCCGGCTCAGATACCACTTCATTGTAAGTCAATTATTTGTTTACCTATAGATAATTATTTATTCCAATATTTAAATTGTGATTTATTAAATGGCATAGTACTTTACAATGGGCCGTTTTGTACCTAAGTCAATACCAGGATATTCAAAAGAAATTTCGGGAGGAAATTACTAAAGTTGTTGGAAAAAGTAGTCTTCCATCATTAGAACACAGATCTAGGTGAGTTAACTGAATTTTTACTTCGGCATGTTTTTTCTAAATACGCAGTTTACCTGATTTTGATGCCTAATTTTAATTAATACAGCATGCCTTACACTGAAGCATTAATAATGGAGATCTTAAGAAAGTCAAGCATAATACCCGTGAGCTTAATTCACAAAGTTATGGCAGATACAGAATTTCATGGATATTTACTTCCCAAAGGCTGCGGTATCATGGCTAATTTCTACGGTAAATATTTGTTTACATTTTGAATTTTTATTAATTCTCTGCTCATGTATTTCTTTGTAATATTGCGAATTTAAAGGTGTACATCACGATCCAGTTGCATGGAAAGATCCGCAAAACTTTCGCCCTGAGAGGTTTATTGATGAAAATGGAGAGTGTATTAAAAAACATGATTCTTTGATGCCTTTTTCTGTTGGAAAAAGGGTTTGTGTGGGAGAGTCTCTGGCACGAGATACAGTATTTTTATTTCTGACATCAATTTTCCAAAGATTTGAAGTGATTCCCAATCCAGACAAGAACATAACTTTTGAAGCAAAAATTGGGTTTATGTTGGCACCTCAAACATTCGAAGTAATTTTTAATGAAATAAATTAAATCTTTTCGTCAAAATTCCATACATTATTTGTTGCAATATTGAATCCCGAATAAACTACTGATGACCGATAGTATGACGCAATTTAAATGCATTGTTTCATTGTTTCAGCAATACCAGAAAGAATTAGTGCTAATATATAGCTATGAAGCTGCTGTACATTTTGTCTTTACAGTACTAGCATTTCATTTTATCCACCACATCCTAAATAATAGTAAAAGTGTTTCTTCGTGTGATAATTTAGCTTAATGAGTAGACTACTGCGATTATGACATTTGTATTTACATTATAAGTAAAACATTATTTTACTATTAAGACTTGTATTATTAAAATAAGTAGCTATTGCTTTGTGCCTTTAACGAACTTCTCCTCTGATAACTGAAGTTCAAGAGTAATGTTAGAATAGAAAGCTAATTAAGTCGATAATTAGTATTTTATCACATATTACATATGCATGAACATACATGATTTACGGAAGTACACATACATCAATTCATCCCATAAAACTGTCTGTGTTGTTGCTACAATTGTGGTAAGTTCAGGCCCTTTTCCTGGAACAAACCACTGCAAAATGCCTTTTGCCCTCGTTGTGTTGCTGTAAGTATACCTCAAACAAAACTATTACCCTGAGACTTGATACCCTTTACCATATCTTAAACATGAACCGTGCCTACGGCTGGGCATTTATTTTGCCAGCCAGTAAGTAATAAAATATTACAATACATGCAAGAATTAAACAGCAAGCAGTAACAGAAGCTCGCCCAAGTGAAGGGAACCGTATGCACATCTTTGTTAAACGAATAATAGAAGCATATTAATATGCACTATCAAAATAAATAGTAATTCAAAGTAGATTATTATTGATAATTAATAGATTAGAACTTTGCCAAATAGCTTCGAAAATTTTCGAATAGTCTTGAATTAATAAGATTCTCTATTTATTTCCCAGTCTTCCTTACTACTACTTACTATTTCTACATGGCTAGATTTGCTCCATTTATTTTGCACGGAAACATTTGAAAAGCACTGAATAATTGATGAAGTACATTACTGATTACATTATAATACTGGAATAATATACTAATAAGAGCCTATACGAAATTCATTATAAACATTATTCACACATAGACAGAATTAATGTACATAATTTAAGAGGTAATATTAATAATATTTATATGAACATAATATGTGATAATTCTACATATTTTTAGTATATAATATATTAGACAAATAAGGTGCATATTATCTGCTAGGTACACCACATCAACCAAAACAGTAATATTAATTCTACCCATAAAAATATAAATGCAGTATCGGAAAAGTTACAAGTGTATTTAATTTGCATGTGCCCAAATTTGCAGCTGGTATAGATATGTAATAAATATTGAATATAGAAATAATGTGGATTGGGTATTAAATAATTATTGTCACCCTCGATGGCTTGTAGAGCGGGTGGAGGTCATTTCTGTTTATTTAGGTTTCTGTCTCTCTCACTCTCTATATCATATTATGTTGGATGTTCTATATGCAGATACACTTGGAGTTGTAGATTACTATAATGATATCCTTATAGTTATCGACATGATTTATTTAATATTAATTTAATTAATATTTGTTGATCTCCGTGTTACATATAATATTATGATTCCAGGTAGTAAATTATCTCCCAAATATTTCAAGTTCAATTTCCGTTTTCCAGACCTTAGACAATTGATAGACAAAGGAAGGACAGAAAAGCATCATTTTTCCTATAAAAAGGTAAAACAGTTGTTCAATCCACATCAGATTATTTTTGATTGAGTCTCCTAGAACGAAAATACTGGGAACAAGATGAAGATTCTATTGATGCCTTTTCTTCTTCTGATACTTCTTTCGGAAGTGAGGTCACACGGGTATATGCTGGAACCCCCGAATCGATCCTCTATTTGGCGTCTTCAAGAATTCAAAGTCTACAATGCCACCGTTAATGTGGATGACAACCAAAACTATTGTGGAGGATTCCAGGTAGGTTCAACATTTAATATATATTATGTAACGGAGCTGCTTTATGGGAATACCTAATCTGTCTGCCTGCATCTTGCCTGCAATGTAGGGTTCAAAAGTTTAAGTTCAAAAACCATTCTTCTCTACCTTTACATATATTGAACATATTTTATTTAATTTCATGACCTTTCTTATTTCTGATGTCTCAGGTGCAGTATGAAGTCAACAAAGGACATTGTGGAGTTTGTGGAGATCCATTTAATCAATCACACCCAAGGGATAATGAAGATGGTGGCAAGTATACGGATGGCATAACTGTCAGAAGATATAAAGCAGGACAGGTGGGATTAATTTTTTTATTTTTAAATAGTGTTATAAATATTTTTTAATATATTGATCAAGAAGTTTATTTTCTTAAGACCTGTATGCATTTGCATACAAATCTTAAGTTTCTTCTTAAGTACAAATGCTGTGATTTCGGAACAAAGTAAACGCGCTTCGGTTGTTAAAATTGATTACGAACGAAGCGATAAAAAACCAAAAAAAGTTATTGAACTTCCTCCTCCGAGAAATTTTAACTATTTTATGATTACAGGTGATCCCAATTCATGTGAACATCACGCAAAACCACTGGGGCTACTTTGAATTGCGTCTTTGTGCAAGAAACGACATTGAGTCGCATCTAGATCAATCTTGTTACGATGAGCATCTCTTAGAGCTGGTGGGCTACCGTAGACCTTTCCTTACTTCCAAATGGTACCAAACTAAACCCAAAAACATTTCTACACCCTATACATCCAGAGATGGAAAGAAGAGAGAGGAGAGCAACACAAAATTCTACATAGACTCCGATCATCACCGAGTCTTCTACAGGTACTATGCCAAGCTACCTGAAAATGTGAAATGCAAATTTTGTGTCCTTCAGTGGCACTGGAGAACAGGTAAGCAGCAATTTCTCAGATTAATCCCTTAAATATGAAATTTAGGGATAAAATTTAAATTAATTCAATCTACCAACCATGTGCACACGGCAATCGCTAATCCCCTGATTTGTACAATCTAAACTATCTTAATCATGTTAACATAGACTCATCGTAACATTTATAGTCTATCTGTACCAGACTATGCAAATTAGGGGATTAGCGATTGCTGGACATATCGGCAGAAACTTTTAGATTATGTGCCGGATTTTAAAATGGGTGTACAGAGTGGGCGTTTACCACAAACATAGTTTATTTGCAAATGTTCATTACTAACTATGCACGTTTTAAACTACATTTTGATGACCAATTGCAGCAAATAATTATGGCTACTGCAACGGAAATAGATACAAGAGAGGATGCGGCCCTCAGGAGACTTTTCGAGGCTGTGCGGATATCGCCATTTTTTAGAATTTAATTTAATTCAATCAGTTAATGATTTAGGAACCCTCGATAGGAAACAACATATTACTTGATATTTTATTACCAAATGTATTTATTTATTTTCCAAAAATATATGTCTTTATTTTGCTGTTTTATGTGCAATACAACAGCAAAATATTTAATGATTTCTACCAAAAAAACAGTAAAATAGTATACCTAAAACGAACGACGGTCATCCGAGTAAAAGAGACCGTGCCCGTGCCGTGTACAAGTGTATACAAGTTTGGCAGAAAAGTAGCACATGTAGATTATGATTTATGAAAATGAACAGTAAAGAAGATAATATTTACTATCAATGCAAAAAATTTAATACTAATAATTAATAATTAATAAAAGCCTTTATTTTTTATGAAAATGAATTGTAATTTTATTTATCAAATTGATTAGAAATTAAAATTAATTTTAAAATTATTATTTATTCGAAATTAAGTAATTTTAAAATTATTTATTCGAAATTAAGTCATTTAAAAATTATATTTTCGAAATTAAGTCAATTTAAAATTATTTATTCGAAATTAAGTCATTTTAAAATATATATTCGAAATTAAGTCAATTTAAAATTATTTATTCGAAATTAAGTCATTTTAAAATATATATTCGAAATTAAGTCAATTTAAAAATATTTATTCGAAATTAAGTCATTTTAAAATATTTATTTGAAATTAAGTCATTTTAAAATTATTTATTCGAAATTAAAATTTGCTTTAAAATTATTTATTCGAAACTAAAATTCGTTTTAAAATTATTTATTCGAAATTAAAATTCGTTTTAAAATTATTTATTCGAAATTAAAATTCGTTTTAAAATTATTTATTCGAAATTAAAATTCGTTTTTAATTATTTATTCAAATTTAAAATTCGTTTTAAAATTATTTATTCGAAATTTAAAAATTCATTTAATTCATTAACAGGTATGTAATTAACAATATTATAGCGTTATATCATGTGCTATAAAATATCAAAGATAGAAGCGGTATGTAATTTTTGTACTAACAATTTATTAAAAACGCCACACAGAGTTTTTCAATGTCCATTTTCCTTTTTGACTGTCAAATAGAAGACAAATGAGGTTGACAAAGTATAGACTTGGACCCATTTAAACCAAAATTAATAGGTTTCGCCAAGGTCCCATTCCCTTAAGCAACTAAGTAAGTTTAGTCAACTTCCGTTAATGCTTTTAAAAATTATTGAGTATACGAACTAAGACGCTGACGGAGCTGTGGATCGACGGGCTTTGTGGTTCTATAAGCTCGCTTCCTCAGGCGAGCTAAAATGAGTTATTGTATAAATATTATAAATATTAATTTATTAGCTATCATTAGCATACCATATCAGCAATAGCTATCAATTTATGATTTCAAGGTGTTTTTTGCAAAAACTACAGTCTACTATTAATAGCAAAATGTAAAGTCACACGAAGGAGGTCAATTATTGTTTCAGTGGGAATTAGATGCATTTGATTTTCCGTTATCATCACACATTATAAAAAGTCATATAAAAAATCAACTCTAACTTAAATATAACTTACTAAAGGGTGCGGAAATATATTTAAATAATTCCCTTTGTATGTATAAAGTATTATAAGCCAATTATCCAGTTTAACGCATTCTCCGGAGATAAATCGCCCGGATGCATAAAGCAATTTACATGCTATGTTGCATGGTAGTTCAAGGACATTGTTTTCAAACCTTTATACATTGTATACACACAGATGTAAAGGAATGAAAGGAATATCCAACTTGAATTTACAGGACAGAAAGATGTAAATGTCAGTGTAACAATACCTTACAGCATCCAAAAGATCACAACCAAAACATTGGATCTTTCAAGTTAAGTAATAACTTGTTTTGATTTCATCATCGAAAATTAATACAAAAAGCCAAAAAGCAAATACTTAAAATATTGTAGTAAATTAGAATTAAAAATTTGTCTAAACTGTCTTATTGTGCATTGTGTAGCGAAATTGGATATTATAAAGAACAACAACCACAAGTACCTATTTTACATTACTGCCAGATTGCCACTACAGTGATACTTATTTACAAGGAAAGAGGAGATAAATTAGATAATTAACTCTCCTATAACAATAACCTCCCGTAATGCAAAAGTAATTAAAAGTAACAGTGTTACCTTATTTAAGAACTAACAAGAACCCACAAGGACTTATGGCAATAATTTTCTCATTTTCAACAAGTACATTAAATAGCCTATTTTCTCACGCACGCATCACTTTGCACTGCAGCAGTAGTAAAAGATGTTCACAGCAATAGAAATATTAGTTGCGGTGATCGCAACAGGCTTAGGTTACTACTACTACCTCAAGTTACACAAAGATGACAAAGCCCTACCAGGTTAGAAACATTTAATAAAATAATATCAAATTATCAGTACTTTATATCAATTTAATATTCACTGAACGACAAAAGATGAATATTTGTGTTCATGGTTCGGTATTTTAATGTACAATTGTATTACAGAACCTTTTGGGTTACCAATACTGGGACATTTGCCTTTTCTTACTACAGAAATGCATGTTAAAATGACAAAATGGTCAAAGACGTATGGAAGTATTTTCAAGCTAAATCTAGGAGGATCGAAGTATGTTATTATTTTCACTAGGATTTGCATCAAATTGATTTGATAGAAATTATTAATTTACCAATTATTTTTTCTTATCGTTTAGAACGGTTGTGCTAAGTGATCCAGCCTTGGTAAAAGAAGCTTTCAATATTCCTGCATTTAATGGACGAACAGATTTGAAAACTGTTACACTTTTGCAGGAAGGAAAGAATGGTAATGTAAATACTGTCAATAATACATACAAGAATCGAAAACCTTTCAGTAGAAGAAAGGCACTATAAGTAGGAAGTGCATAACAAGGAATTTTTTTTAACTGTTCCGAATTTCATATTCTTCATAGGAATTGTTTCATCGGATAATCAAGTTTGGGTGGAGCAGAGGAGATTTGCAATTCGTCATCTCCGAGACTTTGGATTTGGAAAGAGTTCAATGGAAACTGTTATCTTGGAAGATGTTAAAGAAACCATTGAAGAATTGCGCTCAAACACTGGAAAACCTATTTCGGTTAACACGAGATTTAGTTTGGCTGTTCTAAACTCACTTTGGAAAATGTGCACTGGCATTCGATACAGCCACGATGATCCAAAATTAAACGAGCTATTGCAAATATCAACTGAGTAAGACTACATGTGTAATAAAAGCATTTAGCTGATTTTTGAAAGAATTTTGAAGGCGGTATTTATATTAGATACCTTTTTGGGAATAAATTGTGAAAATTATACCGGTACAAGCTGATGTGTGCAAAAAACGAGAAAAATGCCTAATTGACAATTATTTTTGCAGCACATTTAATCAATTGGTCCAAAACCTACCCCTGATTTTCTTCCCAACCATATCGGAATTTTTCCCAACGATCAGCGGTTGGAAATCATATGCTGATAATTGTGCGTATCTCCGAAATTTCTTCAAGGAACAAATTTCAGAACACAAGAAAACATTTGAAGAAAACAACCCTAGAGATCTAATTGACGCATATTTAGAAGAAATGAATAAAACAACAAACCCAAATTCCAGCTTTTATGGTGATGTCGGAGGTACAATGTTATTTAATTCTACAATAGTCGGAACAAATTATTCTTCTCGTATGATAGAAATTGAATAGATAAAAAAATTGTATTTTATGCACAGAGAAACAATTGGTGGCTGTAGTGTCTGATATGTTTGGGGCAGGATCTGAGACTTCCTCGAGGTAATTAAAATGTAACATTTTATACTAATAATGATAATTTATAAACATCAAATATGGTTCAGTTTCCTGCAATGGGGAGTTCTGTATCTCAGCCAGAACCAGGAAGTACAAAGAAAATTCCGAAAAGAAATTGAACTAAATATTGGAAGCAAATTGCCTTCACTAGCGGATAGGACAAAGTAAGATTTGTTTTTTTTTAATTTAAAACGTTTGTTAACAATTTTAAATACAACTGTATATATTAAAAATGATTTCTATCAGCATGCCGTATACTGAAGCACTGATAATGGAAATTTTACGTAAAGCCCTGATAACTCCATTAGGAGTTATGCACAGGACAACATCAGAAATAGAATTTCATGGGTACAGAATTCCAAAAAATTATGACGTAATAACCAACATGTACGGTAAGTGGAGATTATCGATTATCTTGTAAATTCACAAAAAATTAAGCATTGCACAGTTATGTTCCTCAATATAAGGTACTGATAATTAATTATTTAAATCATTTGGCAGGAATTCATAATGATGCTTCAGTGTGGGGTGATCCAGAAAATTTTCGCCCAGAAAGGTTCTTAGATGAAAATGGCAGGTGTATTAAGAAACACGACTCAATCATGACCTTTTCAGTGGGAAAACGGGCGTGTATTGGAGAAAATCTCGCTCGAGATACTGTTTTCTTGTTTCTTACATCAATTTTCCAAGCTTTTGAAGTATTACCAGAACCAGGAGTTGAAGTATCATATGCAGCGAAAATGGGTTTAGTTTGGCAACCTCAATCCTTCAATGTCATTTTGAATGAATTGTGAGAATTTTAATTGTCCACATGTAATTTCTATCTATGTAAATTGGCCAATTGGCCGATATTACAATAAACTCCCTGTCACAATAAATAAGGTTTTAAAAAAGGTTAAAATAAATAGTTTCACACCTACATCGTCTTTTATTAACTTTTATTTTGAATCGTTTTTCTATATAATTACTACCTTAAAAACTAAGTAATGATTTAGAGTATTTTAAATTTGATATAATATTTTTTTCAAGGGTGTTAGTAATCATTTTGATTCAAGTACATATCACATAAAAATGCCAACTCAAAAAATATTAATAAATACAAACAATGTGCTTATAAATACAAAGCGAAGCAAACCATGATAATTTATTTGTTGGCAAATTGCAATAATAAGGGGCTCCAAAAGATATTGATCAAACCGAAGCACAGATTTTGTAAAATTTAATAGAATCGCGGATATCAATTAAAGCTATCCTAATGGGGTTCGGACGCCCTATAAGGACCACCGACCTATGAGGCGGCCTATAAGGAACCGATTGACTAACACGACCTCAACTTTTCTATTAGGTTAGAAATTTGTTGGCGACTGAATTCTAGCAAAGTGCATATTGTGACTCTTGATCAATAATTACTGTAAAATACTAGAGCTGCCTCAGCATGGCAAATCTAGGGTCACAACGAAAGGAAAAGTGCAGCATAGAAATCAGTGGACTTGACACAGTTTGGATTACTTTTCCTTAAATTCTAATAATAGAGGCACAGAGGGTATTTATATGTACGGTTCCTATTTAGCTCGTTATCCCACCTTGGCAAAGTAGTTTGTTTGTATTGCTGTAAATGAAGTATGAAGGCCAAAGAACAGGTTTAGCATCCAGAGGAACACATACCCTTAAAGCTGACACAACAAGAGGGCTTATCATTCATTACAAAACGTAACGGTATCCTATAACCCTTTCATAATACTGTTTTCATTATTAAAAGTATTATAGAGCATTACCTGCTTTTAATTTGTCTGAAAAGAAAGTAACTATTTATGTACTTACGAATCCACGGATGTGGTTTTGTCAATTTCCCTTTCGGTGCTATTAGACTTTTTCCTGAAGATTTTAAATGAATTAGATCAGGGATCTGGTCCATTCAGGTGCCATATAAATACAGCATGGAAAATTGAGTTTCATCACAGTCATCATTTGGTGAACAAACTAATAAGATCATAATTTCAAACCGTATTGAAGAGAGAACTCCAAAAACGAAAATGAGACCTGTAAGTAAAATTCAAAATTCTCCTTTACAAAAATATAGATCATATTAATCATAAAATTACTGAAAGTTGTCTCAAAATTTTAAGCATTACATTTATAAATTCCATTTTTATTTGTACAGATTCTTCTACTTACCGTTTTGTTTGCCGCCGCTCTGGCAGCAGAAAAGGCTACAACCCCAGAAAAGGTAGCATCACTAAAAAAGGCGATCGAAGCAAAGAAAACGGAAACTAAATCTAAAGTACCGCAAACAAAAGTCGATACAAGCACCGTCCCGAAGAATAACCGGAAGCGATCCTATGTCAGTCCACCACCCAGAACTCCTCGTCCCACTTATGGCCAATCACCTCCAAAAACACAATACCAACAACAACAACCAGCTCCGCAATATCAGTCTGCCCGGCCTGTACAACAATACCAACCCGCCCAGCCTGCTCCCCAATATCAACCTGCCCAGCCTGCTCCTCAATATCAACCCGCTCAGCCTGCTCCACAATATCAACCCGCCCAGCCAGCTCCACAATATCAACCCGCCCAGCCTGCTCCTCAATACCAACCCGCCCAGCCTGCTCCACAATATCAACCCGCCCAGCCTGCTCCACAATATCAGCCTGCCCAGCCAGCTCCCCAATATCAGCCAGTACAACAATACCAATCTCAAGTTGTTTCATATGGATCGGCCCCAGCCTCATCATACTCTTCGGGAAGTAGCGGTTATGGATCTAGTCAAGGACAATACGGATCTTCTTACTCTGGCAGTGCTAATGTAGTCCCAATCACATCTTTCCGTCAAACTATTAAAGGAGCTCAAGAGAATTCTTACGCGTATGATTTTAGCTGAACTTACCTTACCTGAAATTTTGAATACATATTGGACAGTATTGCTAAATTATATTGTAATACATTTTCAATTGTTTCCATTTTAGATTCGAAACTGCCAATGGAATCAAACAGCAGGAGTCTACTGTTGTGAAGCCAGGATACGGTGATTATGCATCCACTATTGTCAAATCCGGATCTGTACAAGTAAGTGAAAATAACCTGAGAGTTACTATTTCAATTTAATCTTGTTTTAAAATGCAATAAATTGAAAATATTATCTGAACTAATTAGTACACAAGCCCTGATGGAAGTCCAGTATCTCTTTCTTGGGTAGCTGATGAAAACGGATTTCAACCAAGCGGTAACTTTTTAAAATACTTAAATCATAGAAGCAAAGTTAACTTTGGCTATTTGAATGGGCTTAATTTTTATGTACTAGCAATAATATCGTATGTAAATAAGTGATCAGAAAATGCATTAAAAATTATCTTTTTGTTGATCAGGTGATCATCTTCCCGTAGCCCCTGCTGGTTCAGGTAACGGTGCCGGCTATGGTCAACAATCCGCTGGTTATGGCCAACAATCCGCTAGCTATGGCCAACAACCTGCCAGTTATGGCCAACAATCTACTAGTTATGGCCAACAATCTGCCAGTTATGGCCAACAATCTGCCAGTTATGGCCAACAGCCGCAGTCAGTTGGGTATTCCTCAGGGGGTTACTCAAGCCCAGCAGCTCCTGCTCCCAGCAGTTATGGACAAACCGTAAGTCAACCACAATCCTATGCAGCCCCTGCACCTGGATCCGGTTGGGGACAGAGTTAAAAAGTCAGCCACAAAAATCTTAGTAGTAGCGTCTCCGCCATTTCAAGTTATAATGAAGAAGCCACACCGAGCTCCAGTTGTTAAACTTTATAAGGCATAAGCAATATGAATATTTGTGATCAACTTTACATATTTTTAAGGAAAATAAAACTGTTACTTGTTCTATAAACGATGTCCTCAATATAATCATTATAATTAAGATAATCAATTGACATCCCCTCGTTATAAGGTGATGTCAATAACATTTTGACCCAATCTTGTGCTCAGTAATTAAGAGTTTATATCAAAGAAAACATAATTATTGGTATATATTTTCATCTGGTATAGGTATTCATAATAGCATGTCATGATTAAAGGCTTGATCTTGTCCCAGTAGCAGTGACCAAGTACAAACGAACCGGAAATTGGACCAGAAACTGAAGGATGGTTTACTTAATGTAAAATTAGGCATTGATCTTTTTAGTATCAATATAAGGTTAACGATTTTGACTTTGTGACTGTTATAACTAGGACTGTATGTGACTGTGATTGCTGTGCGTAAAATCAATGGTTGGTTCAAATAGCAGTCTACCGTAAATTTAAACACATTATTTTTTGCAAGGAAATCCACTAAAAATATTCTTTCGTGAACTAATAAATATTTAAATAGAATGTGTATACAGATAGTCCTATCGCCCATACTTTATATAACTGCATCTTAAATTAAACTACATATTGCACAATTCGGTAGTACTCTATTCTATATAGTCTACAGCGTACTATAGGAATAATAATGATGCGTAGGAGTTTAATTATTTTGTCCCCACTTAATTAGACTGGCTATAATTTGCATAGAAAGTATGCCAGATCATATCTTTAGTGTTACTCAATATTCTCTGACAAGTTTCATGTTTAATTTGTACTTAGATTTTGCTATACGGGGACAATAGTTGTATGAAAATTGATTTAATATTTTCCTTCAGTAGTGTATAGAATATAATGCATACCTACCTTGTATTAGCAAGAATTTTATGCAAGTAAAGATCGAATGATACTCTGAAACAATAGATGTGTAGACACACTCCAATGCTTTGGCTATTGACAACAACAAGTATAGATAATAGAAGTGATGCTTGAAAGCTGATGGTGATTGACTGATAGTGTCCACTGGTAGTCAACAATATATTATGCACAACAATCGTGCTCTGAGGCAACATAGTACATATTTGTAACTATTAGAACACTAGAAGTGACAACGAAGAAGTTTTAATGGAGATTAAAGTGGTGATGGCGCACACTAAATGGATAGGATAATGGAGACTTAAGAAAGACTGCCTATGAAGTAGCAATTTAATTACCTTCTTCACCATAACACTCATCTTCACGCAAGGAAGCAGAAGCCTTCGATTTAGAAACGGTTTAAAACACCTTTATTACCTGTTAAATGTCTTTATAAGCAAAACTGATGGATATTTTTATGATACAATTATACATACAAATGCAAGGTAAAGTCTCAGAGGTCATGTACGTGTATAAAAACTCTATTCTAATCAGTTACTCTAACAGTACATTTTCTCTCGTGCAATTGCACAGAAATTTTCACACTTCAGACAGAAAGACAGTATTTCATTTAAGAAGTGACAGAAAGGGTTATTTTAAAATTCCGGATTCCAGTAAGCAAAATGAAAAAGGTACAAATGAGTTTACTAGGTACTAAATACAATCTTAACTGAACATGAAGTAATAATGAAAGATTTTTATCACACAGATTATTCTCCTGCTGGTTTGCGTTTCTAGAGTTTCAGCCTCTACATTTTTATTGCCAACGTCTCCTCCACCCAATAAGGGTGCATTGCCGACATACGCTGCAGCATCCTCTTCAAGTAGTGGTACAACTGGATCATGTCCTCCTCCACCACCCCCGCCAAAATGTCCAGAACCTCCACCACCTCCACCTCCCTCTTCTTCTTGTCCTCCCTGTCCAGCTTGTGCCAATCCTTCTCCAGCTCCTTCGTGCCAAGGAGGTCAAGGGAGTCAAGGAGGTACAGGTCATGGAGGTCAGGGGCCAGCTTGTGCTAATGTGACTCCAGCGACAACATATTCCTCAACCACTGCATCTGTTTCAGTCTCCACCTCAGTTGCTCCAGTATCGTCATCGTCTGCAGCTCCAGCTTCATCTTCTGTAACCCCAGCACCAGCACCTTCTACTACTACTGCACCTTCTCCAGCTCCGGTATATTCTTCGGCTGCCTCTTCTCCAGCACCAGCACCTTCTACTTCTGCTGCTGCACCTTCTCCAGCTCCGGTATATTCTTCGGCTGCCTCTTCTCCAGCACCTGTAGTTTCTACTTCTGCTCCAGCTTCTCCAGCGCCGGTAGTTTCCACTGCTGCAACTTCTCCAGCACCAGCTTCTTCAACTCCAGCAGTTATTACTCCAGTAAGTGCCTCTGCAATAGTCCCAGTTGCAAATTGCTCAGGAGATCATTCGGCTCCGGCAGTTAGCACTTCAGCTGCACCAGCAGTCAGTACTTCAGCGGCACCAGCAGTTAGTACTTCAGCAGCACCAGCAGTTAGTACTTCAGCGGCACCAGCAGTCAGTACTTCAGCGGCACCAGCAGTTAGTACTTCAGCGGCACCAGCAGTTAGTACTTCAGCTGCACCAGCATATAGTACTTCAGCAGCACCAGCTGTCAGTACTTCAGCGGCACCAGCAGTTAGTACTTCATCGGTACCAGCAGTAAGTACTTCAGCGGCACCAGCAGTTAGTACTTCAGCTGCACCAGTAGTCAGCACTTCAGCTGCACCAGCTAGCACTTCAGCTGCACCAGTAGTCAGCACTTCAGCTGCACCAGCTAGCACTTCAGCTGCTCCAGTAGTTAGTACTTCATCAGCTCCAGCTAGTTCAGCGGCACCAGCAGCCAATCCAGCACTCAATTATGGTAGATAGATTTTTTTACACATCTTGAAAAATAATGTAACTAAAATACAAAACACACCTCAGTAATTCATAAAAGAAATTAGGACAATTTTACACTTCTTCAGTACCAAACCACATATGGTTATCGGTATCCATTTTTGGACTTTTACCTCTAGTAGGTATTTAAACCATATTTATAATTAGCTGTTGTTTCGTATTATGTTTGTTAATTTATTGACGTGATTGGAATAAGGATGTGTATAAGATGATGCTTGTAAATGTTTACATATGCCAAACAGAAGAAGTAGGAAAAGTGTATTAATTTAGCCAGAGTTCTACGAACACGAACTATCTTTAAACCTATGGTTTAATTAATTATGTTTTTATCACGCACATAGTTTGTAAAAGTGAGATTTGTGGAGCAATATCAGGTACAAATATGGTGCATTCATTGTTGAAGTTAATGAAGAAGAGTTTGTTAATAAAGCGAATAAAGATGTTTGTGTGCATGTAAACAAGTTTTTGTATGGAGACTTACGCAACGGTCTTTTGTGTCTTGACGAATATGATTTTCCTATGTAGAGATGCCTAAGTGAATATCATATATTCTCACTTACGAGGCTAAGGCATGAATGAGCCTGGCTTACTTTACACAGGTACTACGTGTTATTGTGCTAATTATAATTGCAGTATCTGTACATAGTATTACGCAGTCACTCTACTAAGTAGCCTCTTCAACCTCGCTCGACTGAGCACTCATTCATAGATTATGCATTTATCCTTTCTACCAATGATTATGGAGTGGACATGTCTGATGGTAGACACAAACAACTGCAATATTATTCACGTATATACCTACCAAATGGTAATATCTTGCAATAGCAAACAAAAGAAATACATGCACTTCGTCCTAGCTTTTAAGACCTAAGCAATTCAGTGACGAAAACGTGAAACTTTTTAAATATTTGTTCTTTGCTGGTCAAGTACCTACATTTACTTACGTTCTCCAAGGTAAGTTGGAGATTTTTCGACAGAAACTATTATTTAATTATGTGCAACTAAGATTAGCACACATACCAGCAATTTAGAAGGATAATAACAAGGTATGCAATGAAAAATGTAACGAAATAGTCATAAAATACAAAATTATTACGAATTGGAGCGGGATAACCCTTAAATGGCAGATGTTCTAATGTTGCCCAACACATGCGTGTATCATCATTATAGCAAAGTCACTGATGATAATAAGACACAGACGTATTAGATAGTAGGGCAGTAATAATACCAAACTTTTACTACCGCAGAGATCCGCATTAACACGAATCCATACATTAAATCCTACCTACACGTTACTCGAAAGTGACTAGACTCAAATACAGAACAATAGTTGCTATTTTAATATCCTTTTACTATTCTCCACCACCAACTATTCTCTATTCCGAAAAAATCCTTGGGTAATTAACAGGTGTAATAGCACCTAACCCTCCAAAATTAAAATTATGTGACTTTTCAAGATTACGTACTTACAATTTAAATTGCTTGTATGAATACATGAATAACATCCTCTACTGATTGTTACATTTTATCTCTAGAAACAGTTCAGGTTAATTCTACAAATGATAAAATCTGAATTCCAATGGCAGGTCCATAATAATTCTAAACTTTCGAATTTTTATTCCACAGAAACTGAAACTTGAATAACACAATTTTACGCGAAAACGATACCTACATAATAATATAATGCTGGCTAAAAATTAATATCTCTGTATTTTCCCAAATGACAGCAAAATTGCATCAAGCAATATAATTTTCTAAAAAATATTTTAAGAATTCTATCTTCTTACCGATAAATAACATAGTACCATTTGCACAGCGATATACACGTTAAGACAAAATGTTAACCATTTGATATCTAGCAAGTGCGCCTGAAACACATATTAGCATACCCCGTGGATTACAGTGACAAGAAAAGGACGATGCTACCCTCCAACCATTAGTTCATTATTCCCCATCGTATATTTCACAAAGTACCTATCATAAGTCATTGTTGTCATTTAGTAAAGTATAGAATCTCAATTAGTTTTGATTACAGTACAATTACAACAGTTCAGAATGTCTTGCAGAATGGACAATGGACGAGTGGCATAAATACTGTTATAATGTGTATAGTATCTAAAATGTAAATTATAAGGATGAGACTTTAGCCATGTTGAATGTATAAACGGGGAGTAATCAGAATTTTACCAATGTTAGGTATACGCTTTCAAATAGTTGTCTAAAAGAATCTCTACTGTCATTTTTACTGTGTTTTTTCATGTAAAAGGAAAAAGACTGCCACATGTAGTAAAATAGACGGGACAATTCATATTAAATTGGACAATTAAACAATTCGTCTATGTTGTTTACACGGATATGTGTGCATGTGCAATATGCAGTTGTAATTAATTAGAAAATCATATAGCGTTTTGTACAGAATTAGTAGGTAGCATCTGCTTACAATGCTTATTAGCATGTGTGTTTTTGAAATAATGTTGTCGGATGTATTTTATGTCGTATTTAACACAAGAGAATATGAAAAGATAGCATTTAGAGAATTCTAATTGTGTATGCGAGTGTTTTTGTGAGTGGAAGTGACAGTTTGAGATATAATTGGGTAATTCAGTTGGATACAATAATTACAATAATCAAAGTTAATAATAGGAAATGCAAGTATGAATCATAAGACTTGTCTAGTGTAGTGTTGACAATGTGTATGCAGATTGTATGCATAATATTTTGCATCGCTATAGGTCCTTTTAGCAATTATACTAATTACATAGATTGATCGAAAAACAATTCTTCAAATGAGAATGGATTTATAAATTTGTGTTGCAGATGACATACGGAATGAAATATGATCTATTGGATTGAAGACAATGAATAGTAACCTGTAATTTGTGAGTTAAAATAATTCCTTTCCCTCTCATGTTCATCGGCTTTTCCGTTGCAAAGGATAATTAATGCCATAGATATTCCTAATTGCTTTAAAAGTTTATTAGGAGAGATGGGTTTGCATTCTCAAGTCAGTTGTTAAGAGTAGGTAGTTGAAAAACAAGGGATAATTGTGCAATTTTATTTAACACGATCTCATTGTTAATTCTTCGCTTTAACGTCTGAGTAGTGTCTGTGGAAAAAAATGTAGTGTTTGTGCTTTTGACGAGATTCACACTTGTGTGATCTTAGGAGTGTAAATATAGGTGTAGAATGTGATTCATACTAGAAGAAGAGAGTGAAGTGAACTGATGATGAGTAGTGCATAAGGATTAACTAAGGCTTAACATACTTAGGAGGATCAGGATTTGCAAGCGGGGCTAAAGAGTTAGGAACGTGCATTAATTATGCTTACTTTAACATAACGACGAGACTAATTAATACATTTATATTCAGAAAGCTCAGCTTTCTTTTTCGTTTATTTTTTACCTAATTCAATATACAAATGCATAGATTACATACGAGTGTGTGGATAAAATCTTTGTAAATCCATTCACCCAAACACAAATACAGGGAGTCAAATGATGCAACTTAGTCGAGAGGATCTTCTCCTAACATACGAGTAGTGTATATCCTATCTTAACTGAAATCAGGACTCCTCTCATCTACCACAACTCGACACTCTTTCACTTCTGAAGAAGATAAATGATGAGAACTGTCCTGCCCTTATTGAGATGGTATTATCAGCATGTGATTTATGTGGAAGTCTCCTCTATACGATAATGTAGTAGCTACCTACTTGTAAAATCTCTGTGGGCATTAGTAGGTATGTGCTCTTTTCTTTGCATGACAGATCGAATTATTTTCATGCTTCGTCTAGTCACTCACTTATTTCATTACTTTGATGTTTAATCACAAAAAGATCTTTCACAAGCTAGCATCTCTTGTTCACGGACGCATTTTCGGAACGGAATTGTGTTTTTGTGACATAATCATTTCTACATTCAATTTTTGTATTGTCATGTCATACCTACATCGTCGGTGTAATTAAATCATTTACTCTCTACCTTCATTACGCTCGAAATTTTCTCAATAATCATTAAGAAAACAAAATGATTACAAAGGTAGGTCATTAACTATTTTTTTCTTCACAACTTTTAATCAATTAATCCTAACCTGAATTCTCCGTGGATTATTTTCTATTTTCATAGGTTTCCTTCTGCATACTTATTTTGTCCGTTGGAATGTGTTCTACACAAAATGTGTACAATTGGTTTGCTCCTAAATCTCAGACTACAAGTACTACCAGTTCACCAATCTCTGATAATTCCATTTCTCACTCCAGTGATAAACCAAGTAATTTGTACTACTATGGAACTCCTGAAGAATCTGATACGAAAAAAGGTATATCGGAAACTCCTCCTTTAACTTCATTTGCTAGAGTTACTAACACTAGGAAAAGGATTGTTACCAGAACAAAAATTGTTAAGCCATCTGCAGACTCTGAAAATCTGATTTTCGGACAGAGAATCAGTTCATCTTTCTCCAAAAGTCGAATGGCTACTACTATTAGGTCAATTGCAACAAGACAAACTAAGAATAGTGATGTTTCTCACATAGTGGAAAAGGACTTGGGCACAACTCCAGCAACGATAATCGCTCCTGAATTTGATGACGACTTCATTCTGCAAGAACCTGACGAATTCACTCCGGGATCAAATAAAGAAGACACGGTTGATCTTCATAATTCTCATAAACCTAGCGTAGCCGTCAACGAACAGGAAAATTCTCTAACAAATTCGGCTGATAATGCACCTGCTCAGTCATTTTCTCCCCCTTCTCGAAATTTTGAGTCTGTAGACACAAAACAATCTCAGGAAACACCAAAAACTCCAACTCAATCTAGTTTCCCTAAACAAACTCAACAAACTTTTCCTCCACCTTCCAGAAATTTTCAATCGCAGACACAAGCAAAACAATCAACTACTCAACAACAAAGTGCACCTACTCAACCTAGTCCTCCCAAACAAACAGCATCAGCTCAAACACAAATAGCTTATGGAGTACGGACAACTCCGACCACGCAGAAATCTCCATTCATCACTCAGCAGTCTATATTGTATAAACCTCCAAGAGTGAGAATTGAGTATGAAACCCCTTCAAATTTGGAATCCGTAGGAAGATACCATAAATTGCTTCCCAAAATCGTATCACAATATTCGTATCAATCACAAAATAAACAAACAATTTATGGACTACCTAAAGTACAGACCACAAAATCTACTGTAAATTACAACGCGCAAAAAACTCAGACAATTCAACCAGCCGGCACTGAGTCCCCACTGTACAAACCATCTGGAGTAACTATCCAGTATGGAACCCCTGAACAAAATTCAGATTCGGCAACAACTCAAGGAAAATTTGCTTCGTACCCAAAAACAATCTACCAATATTTCCAATCAAAACAAACAACCCCACAGGCTCCGGAAACAACTCCGAAAGCTTCAACAACACAAGCCCCTGCAACCTCAGAGCAAAGGTCAAATTCATACTCACAAAGCGACTCTTTGCCTAAAACAGTATATCAATATTTTCAGTCGGAAAACAAACAAACAACTCAACCTCCTACTAAACAAGCATCTTACACAAATCCCAGAGCTCAAGCATCAGTAACTAGTAAACCTACCATTCCTGAAAAAACAGTATATCAATATTTTCAATCAGATAGCAAACCAACAACACAAGTCCCAGTAACTACAAAACCAAGTCAAGAAAAAACGGTTTATCAATATTTTCAATCAGATAGCAAACCAACAACACAAGCCCCAGTAACTACAAAACCAAGTCAAGAAAAAACGGTATATCAATATTTCCAATCCGAAAACAAGCAAACTACAAAAGCTCCAATAACCACGAGACCTACTCAAGAAAAATCAGTATACCAATATTTCCAATCCGAAAACAAACAAACAACACAAGCAAAAGATACATATACAACTCCAAAAGTTTTATCAACTCAAGCCCCAATTACCATTTCACCGGTGCCAATACAAACAACTTCCACAACTGCTCCGGCATCTTATGGAAATTCTGAAGATTCCGAAGATTCTCCAAAGACAGTATCGGCAACTGGAACCGCAGCTCCGACTCAACCACAATATAATATACAAAACACAGAAAATCCGAAAGTAACCACACAGAAGTCTGTACAATCGGATGCCTATCAAAAGCAAAATGTTTATACAGGCCGACAGCAAAAATCTCAAGATGATGATGATGAAGATGACCTTCCTCTAAAGCAAATATTGTCTAAACAAACAGGAAAGGAAAATATACCTCAAGAAATAACTACGGTCACTTTATATCAACTTCCTTCGGGAAAGATGGGACAAAAGCAGACCAAATATGACTCCGTAGCTGCAGTCCTCGCGGCTACTTCAACAAAAACAACACAAAATCCAGGGACTCTTACTCAATCACCTTTCAGAGATGAATCCGACTATGGAACAATTCGACAGAGGATTAATCAAATAATCCCTTATGATGGCCCTGCTAACGAAAATCCACCCCCAGTCGTAAATTCCCAAACACAGCTTACTTTTCAGAATGGATATTCAGGACAAACATCATCTTCACAGTCAATTTCAACAGCTGCTCAATCTACACAAGGCTACCAGAATGCAAATCCTCAGAAGCCTTATCAGCAACCTGCGCAAATTCAGCTTCAAATATTATCTCAACCATCGCAAGCATCCTACCAACAACCATCTCAACCACCCCAAGCATCTTACCAGCAGCCATTCCAACCTTCACAAGCGTCTTATCAACAGCCATCTCAATCTCCTCCCCAACGTCCCCAAGTAACTTACCAGCAACCATCTCAACCTCCCCAAGTAATTTACCAGCAACCATCTCAACCTCCCCAAGTAATTTACCAGCAACCATCTCAACCTCCTCAGGTGTCTTATCGGCAACCATCTCAGCCTCCCCAAGTAATTTACCAGCAGCCATCCCAGCCTTCGCAGGCATCCTACCAACAACCATCTCAACCTCCCCAAGTAATTTACCAGAGGCCATCTCCACCTTCCCAAGTATCATACCAGCAGCCACCTCAATCTCCCCAAGTATCTTATCAACAGCCATCTCCACCCTCGCAGCAATATTCCCAACCACCCCCAGCAATTTACCAACGACCTTCTCAACCAAATCCAACTTATCAGCAACCTCCCCAGTCTCAACCCCAAAATGCTTATCTTCAACCTTCTCAGCCCAAACCCACCTATCAGCAACCTTCCCAACCCAGGCCCACCTATCAGCAACCTTCACAGCCCAGGCCCACCTATCAGGTACCTTCCCAACCCAAGCCCACGTACCAGCAACCTTCTCAACCCAGGCCCACCTATCAGCAACCTTCACAACCCAGGCCCACCAATCAACAACCCTTTCAACCCCAACCAATTTATTCTCAGCCTCCTCCACAAAGTAATTATCAGTTACTCTCTCAGCCAACTCAAACTGCATTTCAGCAAGCATCACCCATATCTATTACATCTACATCATCTTATCAACAGCCATCCCAGTTTCAAGCAATAACTACCCAACAAACTACACTGCCTCAGCCATTGCCCCAGAAAACTGTTCAGCAACCTCAAATTTACCAGCAGCCCCAGCAACCCGCACAGCCTAATGTAAAGTCACCAGCTATTCAAAGTCGGAATAAAAATAACCAAGAAATATCCGCAGATACCTTTGACATTGTTCCAGCCAAACTGGTATTTGAGGAATGGTCAACTTTTGATCAAACTGAAACTAAACCAGATCCTCCAAAGTATTCTTATAATGGTGTTTCACGTTAACTCAGGTGATCACTATCACCATTAATTAAATGTACTAATTATGACTATAATATATTATTTTGCCATATATAACTACTTTCATATTTAAACCTAAATACCTACATAAATGTATTTTATGAATCTATGCGAGAAGCTTACAAGATTACTATGTTTTGTGTACTAAATGTGTAACCCAGATGTCATTTTATATCAAGATTTTAACTTTATTGTTGAAACGAGAAGTTACGTTACGAATAAAAAGAATAACTAAAACCATTTCATACCATCGCCCCACAATTAATTTCCATTTCCATTACATTACCAAGTACAAACGCTATGCTAAATATTAAGTCTAAAAACACCGAAATCATGCTCTTTTGTACAAAAGTCTGTTCCAAAATTACCAGTACCACGACAAATACTATTGCGATAAAAAGTCAATACATATACTTTGTAATTCAAATCAGTCTTTATAACGGAGCTCGAGGAATTATAAATAGATTTTGTTTTCGTCATTTGAGCTGAGTAACATCCCGTTTAAGTCTCTCCAAGGGTTGTCTGTAAAACAAATTAAGGCAAAATAAAATACCAATCTCACCGAATTCTTTGAATTTTGAGAATCAACGAATCTATTAATAGAAAATAAATCTTACCTTAAGGAATTATCACGACCTATACCACGTTTCATTTCACACAGCATCACTTGATTTTCCACAAGTGGGATAAGCTCTTCTTTCAAAAATTGAAGAAAATTTGACGTTAGTTTACTTCTGCACATATTGTCGAATAAATCATAAAATCTTTTGCTTTTGAAAGCAAAGTGCGAATCCATTTCGCTTTCAAAGGCAGAGCGCACTAATGACTTGGATGATACATCTTTCATGGTGCAACAATGTTTGACAATGTTGGTACAGTAATTAAAACTATCTGTGTTTTGTTGAATAAAAATCGAAATGACTATCGGCAAAGAGTGCAACAATATTTTCCATAGTTTGCTGTGTCCACATTGTGTTACCCCTTTCAGGAAACGTTCTGACATAGTTGACTTCAAGTCCGTAAATATTATACCTCTGAAAGATGGGATGATATCCGTGAAAACAAATTCTACATTGCTTTCACATGCATGCTGCATTATTTGCTGAAAAGAAAACACCACACCAGGTATAAACTTTCAAACATAAAAGGAAAAAAATTTTGATTGTGTTTAGTCAGTCGCAAGTCAATATTTTATTTTTCTATTACCAATCCAGGATTATCCGATTGATCATTGAAACCAAGGAAAGCAAAATGAACAATATCACGAACTTTCCTTTGTAGGTAGGTATCCTGAGAAAACAGACCTTGCGACACAATGGTTGTGAAGAACTGAAATTGTACAATAATACATTCATAAATATTAGATTTACATAAAAATTCATTAATTTATAATTAGAGTATTTGTGTATTTGGAAGTATTCAAAATAGTTAACAAATTAAGCCCTTACGTCAAACATGTAACTTTTTAAAGAGTTTACTATTGACGGGGGTAACTTTTCCCACGGAACCGGGGATTGCAAAGGAGGGAAAAGATAAAAAAGAACCTCATGTAAAAAACTGTTGCTGACTCCCCGCAAATAAACATTTTCGAATTTAAGATTTTTAGTTAAAATTGCACTAGTTTTCACAATAGAGGTAACAACAATAGGGTCCTTGTACACCGAGTTCACTGCACTTTTGACCAGAGCAACTACCGGATTAAGTATCGTCTGTATTTCCTTCTGTTTGAAGTCATCTTCTTGCGAACAAAATAAACGAAGCAATTGTTCATTGTTAGAAACACGTCCAACAGAACCTAAAACTTTGTTACTAAGTTCATCGGGCACTGAACAGCCTAAAGAAATAAGTCGAATCCAAACTTGTAACCATTTCACATCACTATAAGAATTATTGGAGAAATCTTTGTTGCCTAAAAGTTTACTAACATAAATTTGACTGATTTCTGGAGATATTCGTTCGTTCATTGCAAAACTGTCAAAAAGCTTCTGGAATCCCTCCCCAATATTTTTAGCTCTGGATAAAATTGTCAAATCAGCAGCAAGGTTTGACATTGGTTCGACATCAGTGGATGGAATACGATATGCATTAGAAGGAGCAGTTTGACAAAGAAATTGGGCTGTCCTGTTGAAAATGGCCACAGTTAGCTGATCTTTTTCTTCAGAAATCACATCTTGAGAAGATATAATCCACGAAGTAAGTTTGGTAAGCATTCTTAGTGTCCTTGTCAGGTAATTTGAACCGCAATTAAGCAGCCACATTGTAAGGTTGCAACTGATCAACGAAGCGCGGCCTAAATTTTGTTGGGAAAATTTTGGACTTACAGGTGAAGGAAGACTTTCAAGAAAATCAAAATAAATCATGATAAAATCTTTCTTAATTGAATCGGTGATTGTTTGGGACATCAGATTGTCGACTGTGCTCAAAAAATCTTTTGATATTGACGTTATATTAACAGATTTCTGTAGCAATAGTAAATACATTGTGGTAGACGCCAACATCACAGTTCTTTGTCTCCCAGAAGAGCTTTTAGCCTCCTTCAACGCGTCTGCCATTCTTTCACACTAAAAGAAAACAAATGTTACAACTAGAAAAATTACATATCACAATACTTCACTTATGAATCATAAATCAAACTAGGTTATTTCTTACCAAAGAAAGAGTATCAGAGCTTGTAAAAGCTAACGACAGATAAAGTGTGGTTGTTCTCAACAAACCAATTTCTGAGAATTTGCTAACATTCTTTTTATCCAGTTTTAAACAAATATTTGATTTTAATTTTCTCCAATCTTTTTCACTGCACATCTGTACATGTCCAACCAAAAGTCGGATAAAAGAGAAAAATGGATCGGAAGTAATCTGTCGTGCAAAGTAATCATCTTCAATCTCTTGTTCTCTTTTGAATGATGAGCAGATTCTTCTGATGAGGGAAAGCCAACTTTCTGGTGTTTTGTAGGATTCAAAGTTGACAACCACTGAAAATTAAATCCGTTTGTTATACATGTTTTTCTTTTTAACACATTAAACTCAAATTCTATTTCAAAAACAGTCTTAGTCTTACATTCGAAACTTTTATCTATCCTCGGTAACCAATGATTGAAAAATTTATGGACAACACCACTGTCAAATCCCCAGTGTGGCAAAAGAAGGCTTGTTAACTCCATCATTTCCATCACTTTCCCACCTTTTGTGGTCCAGTCCTCTAGAATTTGATTGACTGAGTGGTAGCACACTGGATTAGGAGACAATGATAAATTCCCGTTTTCTTTAGATCTTTCATTCTTTTCAGTATCAGACAAATAAACCCCAGAGAGAGTATAATCACTTAATGGAGCCAAGTGAACAATTAACCAAATGGGAAAGAAAATGTCGGTTTTAGTTGAACTAGTAAATCTCGTCAAAGATGATGTCAATATATCCCAAAAGTCATTCTAAAAATTTAGAAAGAAAATTTAGATTTAAACTACATTTCTTTTAATATGTGTTTTGAAAAGATACTTATATAAAAAATGGAAAATTTTTACATTTCTTAGTTTTAGGTCATCCAGCACAAGTCTCAACATCGTCCACATTTCCTTCAAGCAGTAGCAATTAAAAGGTTGCTTGGCTGTTAGACTCAGTTCGGACTCAGTACTGTATTTAAATTTAAACCATGCAAGATTAATTAAATCGTTAAATATCCAATCCAGAACAGAAGGCTTCGCTCCGTATATGATGAAAAGTGACCATCGAATCTCCAAGTTTAAGTGAAATAAATGGTATACTGCAGACGGGCACTGTAATATACAAGAGTTTCATTTTGAATTTAATTTTCAGATCGTGGTCGTAATAACTTAAACTTTGTTAATCAATAATAATAATATAATTATACAATAATAATAATCACTTACATTATTTCCATCGTGAAACCCACAATGGTTTTTCATAGAACCGGGCCAATTTTCTACCTTTGCTAAAGACTTTCGCAGACCTTCAAACAAATCCTCTATTTCTGCTTCGGTAAAAAGCTTGGTCCTGTAGTACATCATACGAGGAACAATATCACTAAAGAGCAAGCACACCTCACTTCGTAATTTCCAAGGATTAGGCTCATCATCTGTATCTAAAATTATAAATTTAGTTACTTCCAATCTTACAAAATTAAATTGTTTCACTTTCTAACAAACTGTACATATGCTTTGGTGTAAAAATTAACAACCTAAAGTTGTGCGGGATATTCCGTAAGAAAATGATGGTTCGCTGAGGTTATCCAAGGTAGATATATTTTTTCTGGCCATACATATTAATTTCTTCAGTTGAATCTTATCAGTCATGTCAAAATTTCTTCCAAAAAATTTATATAGGCGTGGCTGGTGGAAGTTGCTGGTATTTAAGGAATCGCTGTTATGCCTCAATATTTTGATTGCAGAAATAACTTCTCGTCTTAAGATGTAACTATCTGGACTAAATGAATGATCACCATCACGAACTTGCCCTTTACAAGAGAAGCAGTACAACAATCCAGAAGCTGAAAATCATTAGAGAAATCCTCAACGTCAACATCATTACTAAATATTACAGATAACAGAAAAGAGATTTTTGGGGGCCTGTTTCACAAATATTAACATACAAATCACAGTATTACATCATTTTTAGTCTTAACAGGTTAAAAAATAATATTGTCAAATGCCAAGTTGACTTCGTTATTTGGAATTCCTAATTTTGAAATTATACTTAAAGTTGAAAGTATACCTGCACAGTATTCATTATCTCGTGCTCCGCTGTATCCCAAAATTGGAGAACTTGGAGGGGTCATACTTGCGGAATCGAAATCCATTTTTGACTTTCGTTAACATCCCCCGCTCTTCTGGACCTGCAAGAAAAGAAAACAGACCATCAAATACATTTGAAGTTGAGGTTAAATAACTGAAAGCTATATAAATAGGACGAATCACTACTTATTGCCTATAAGGTTAGCTGCTTATTGACGATGTGAATTTGAAGAAATAGATTTTGTTCTAATGCTTATAACACACTTTCAATTCAAACGTCAAAAGTGACAACTTAAAATAAAATAATATTGTAAAAATTCTTAAACAATCAAAAATCAAATCAAATATTGAATATAAACTACCTACATAAAAAATTAAAATACCTACCTGTATTTTTGTAGTTTGTATTATATGTACATACACTTAACATAATACATGTAACAATAATACATTTAATGTTATCTACTTAAAATTACATGTATACAAAATATACATTTACTACATACAGTCAGCGCCAGTACCTTGTGATAAGTTACCGTTAAATGTTTAAAAATAACATCACAGATTGAAGTTAAAAGACTTTTCTATAAATTCACAATCTCTTAATGCATTTACGAAACAAAATATATGATATTATTTTCAGACAATAAAGTTTAAAATCTATTTTTCTAACCTTTTTAGTTGACTTGTGCTCTGCTCTTGCATCTGCTCTTCCCATGAAATGATTGCCGCTTCACTTTGAACGGTCCGGTAATGTTTATCGTTGTAGCTCTTTACTCGATGGTACTCCACTTCACACATTCCAAGCAAGCATAGCATATTCTTTAGTCCATGTCCATAATATTATGGCTTTACGGGTGCATGTAAAATACTACTATTTACGTGTATTTATATAAAAGGTATTCTTTGTTGCTAGATTTAATTACGTAAATTCAATCCAAAAACCATGTATTAAAATCTCTGATCATAGTTTCGAAAATCGTCAACTTGGATCCATTTCTTTCAGGCTCACCATTCACCATCAAGTTATTTAAGACGAATGCATCACATAAATGGCTCTTTTTATAGCTGTGCAATTTGAAATGTGACATTTTTATTATACTACACAGGCAAGTGTACATACATTCAGTTTGCATGGTAGAGAAAAATTGACATATGTATTATTATTCCTACTCCCTATAGTATAGACATTTATTTCAACCCGAAATGCGAAACTGTGAATATATCTCATGTTGATAGTTGAATTGTCATATGCATTATTCAATGTATACATCATATGATGAAATTGACCGCTGCTTCGAGTTGTGCATCAAGCATCTACAGTTTCTATACAGAATACATATCTGCAGGTATACTTTTCATTTGTGTCATATCAGTGGGTTAACAAATCCATAAAATAAAAGATTTCTTCAGAAAAGTGAAATATCAAAATCATTATTATGCTTCCCGGATGCATCTACTTTCAGTAAATCTTTACTCCGGTATAAGATTTTTACTGCCAAGCTTTTTCATTAAGTAGGTAATTGACCATTGACCTCACTCCATTTCTCGGTTTTGTACAGTAAAAGTATGCAATGAATGACAAACTCTATTTTTCATTCCAAAATATTTTTGCATCACAATTTCAATTTCGCAATAAGTTACACGGATGTATACAACGCTATATCACAGACATAGTATAACCCTTACTCGACAATGTCTCTTTCATCTTTCTGTTTATAGTTTCATTTTAGAACATTATATGATTTATGGCCTTTGTCATTTCAAAATTCAGCATAATATTGGATATGTATTCAAAACACACCAAGTAGCAAAGTTAAAAATCACTGTATAATATATCTACACCCAAAACCTAACCAACTGACTTGTGCTGATTGAATCTCACCACAGGCAAGAAATGAGGATATCATGAGCAATCTTCAAAGTGTGTTTACCGAGAAAGTGTTGCAGGATCCAGAAAACTTTCGTCTATAGAGAAATTCATATTGTAAAATGGGTCACTCTGTGGTTGAATAATGGAATTTTCGAAAGGATCTTTGTCAGGTCATGTTAAAAAGATATTTTTGGCGAACTTTATCAGACTTATACCACACCAAAGAAAAACTTTGGTTATTACATCAAAGTTTCAGCAGCATCATTCATCTAATATTTTTTATAAATTATTGATTTATTGGGAAAGCTATTCAACATTGAAGAGATAGGTACATATAGGTATAAGTACAATAATTTTATTCTTTTCCTTCTTTAGAGATATCAGAGAGTTTCCTCTTAACCTTTTTCATGAATTTATTGAAATGAGACAATAAGCTTTCATCGGATTTCCTTGGAAAGCGAGATCCTATTATAATTTTTAATATTTTCAACCTGATACTTCTGGCAAGGTATAATAATGATCAGATTCTACCTTGCAATACCTAATTGGGAAAAACGCCAGAGATGTCTAGATATGTATAAGGAATGAAAACTTGGTGCTAATGGTTGTTCATTTCTTTATTAAAATTTCCAAAGTGTCATCATAAAGAAAAGTAAATGGGAAAGTCCTATATAAAGGAGAAATGTGTATCTGATTGTAAAATCTGAGTGTTGGAGTCCATAGAGTTGCTTGACATTTACTCATGGGACGGGTGCTGCCTGCATCTTTGCTTTCTGCCACAGTATATTACTCGAGAGAGAAATCCGATGCTTCCTTGGTACAATTTCTGTCCAAATGTTCAGAACTGGTTATATCCCACCTCCACTAGTACTTTCTAGAAGGTACCAGCTCGAGTTGCCCGAACTTAAGGTAAGGGATAAGTCTTGGCAAATTTAAACTGCACGTGCAATCGATAAAGCTAAAACAGTGCTAGTAAAAGCAAAGGTAGTGTATATTACACTGGGATTTCCTATGGAATGTCTATATAGGTATGCACTTGTAATGTAAGGCCTTAAGGTTCTCGACCATAAGAACTTTGTTTGAGATTCAATGCCACTACCTATCCATTATTACTACGTTATAAAGTAGATCTCACTGTGGTAGTAGTACAGTAATGCTAAACTACTAAACAAAATCAGGAGAGTAATGTAGGCGAAACGAAGCCAAGCCAAACCACCCACCATAGCTAACGCATTAGCAATAATTGTAAAGTAAAACACAAGTTAGCTATAACTACCTAATCTAGGAGTGATATAATCTCATTAAGACGCGTTCAATTTACAGGCGAAATAGCCATAAATTTCTCACCCTCTTCCATAAAGACTAGACTGGCTAAATGTGACACATTACAGCACATTACACCATTCTACACTAGTTCCCTCAGCCACCGTCTTTAGAACAGCTTTACTTCTTTTACTACAATAACAACTTAATGAATGAACGAATTCAGTCATTTTGCCAAAACTCAGTGCACAATCTTAAGGTTAAAACTCGCGTTTTCAACTAAATACCTTCTACATATGTCTACGGAGGAATAGATGCTACAATAAATCACATGCACACACATATTTACATAGATAGATAGTGTCGCACTCACTGCATTGCATAACTTACTGTTAGTGAGTTAGATAACGTAACTTAGCTTGAGTTTACTAGTTAACGTAACTTAGCTTGAGAGTTACCTAAGTTTAAATCCTCTGTACATACATGTCAAATAATTTCCTACCGCACCAAGATGCCAAGAGTTATAATAAGTCAAGAAGGTTGCTCTTACAGTTTGCTACAGACACAAACGTAATTCCTGCGTAACCTTTAAAGCAAGAAATTATCGCACTAGCAATATAATACACTCACACTTGAAGAGAGGTTCATAGTATAAATGTACACGTCTTCAGATTGTAAAAACTAATAAAAAATGCACAAATCTAGTGTGAACTGCTGAATAGATATCTAGTGAGAAAACCGTTTGCTATTTAACCCTGATATACTTAAGTCATATAGGTTTCGGCAAGTGTGCTACTGGAGTCCTATTATTAACTACTAACTACGTAAGTGTGGTACGCTATAAGAGACGAAAGAATTGATCTTACTGATGCAATCGAAACTCGGGACGAGTCACGAGACTCGGGCATTGCTCATGCACATGGCACATGCTTTTCTGGGGATTGTCTATCGTGGCTTGCTGTGCTTTGCCTTCTCTGCCTAGCTTGCTGTGCTTTACTTTATATACCTAGTCTACTTTAGTAGACAAGTCTATGTATATATACTTCCTTTTGCCTGCCTCCGGACTATACTTTGCAAACGTAAGCTCTGGAACTTTTGCAGATTCAACTCTTTTTAATATTACCATTCACGTACCTACGTAGATATACATATATCTATTACTCGAAATTGTTACAGATATAGATACATAAATAAATGGTCTAGTATGCATAATAAATACATAAAACTTCTGTGTAGAAAATAGAAATCCTTCGCTAAATATAATGTACACACATTTTACATACTCGGCGAAGGAATGTAATATTATATCTCTATCTAATTGTGTAAGTATTATTGTCATTGAGCAAATATACTGGAAATACTATTTCTATGTACATTTGTATAATACTATACTGGAAAGTGAGTATTTTAGCATACTATGCCTACCTACTCAAGTAGTAGTAATATATCTTGACAGCAGACACAACTACTCCATGCGAAAAAAACTTTTTAGCTTGCGTATATTTATTATAGTACCTTTGTAGGTAGGCACATTTTCGTAGTTTAACATTACAGATGCATTGTGTATGTAGTAAAACACTTTTATGTTCTATATGTTAGTTAACTTTGTATGTATAGGTATATTATTCTAGATATTTGCAAAAGATGCATATAAAAATAGCTTTTCTATATGGATAAGAGCACATGCCAGTTAGGCATAGGTAGGTATATTTACTATGTGCTATGAATTCAGCTAAAACAATAAGAGCTTGTTCTACTATGTTCTGTCAAGTGCCATCCACGTCTTGACTTAAGTTTCTATTTCTTTCCTTATGTTTCTGACTAGAAGTTCTCTACAATGTATTGTAGCCTGTCTTCGTCTACTCACATGGGAAAAGGAATTGTTATTGCCATTTAGTGGTTAAAGCTATGGAATATGCAGTGAGCCAAGTCTTTATTATGTACGTACGTGTACCCATGCCGTTATACATCCTCCGTATGCATATTATCCACAACCACGTAAATAGTATGATGTAACACTCGGCTATGATCCCTATTGTATGATGTAAAAACATGTATTAGATACCTACTTAAGTTTATGCGCCTTCTGTACTATTACCGTAACCATTTAACTATAATAAAAAAAGGTTCATCTGTAAACAATGTACTTTATGGCACAATTTATATTTTCAAAGAAAAAAAATTCATTTTGCAAATGGAAAATGAAGCAGTCTTTTCTTTTGTTGTACACTATGCCTTCATTTGTCTATACAAACACAAAGCACTACTTATTTTGCTACCTATCCGAATTGTGTAAAGTACAACATGAAAAGTAAGCCATTTTTAAACACATCAATTTCGTTGTCTTCGTTTAGGTGAGTTATATAAGCTTATCGCTAGTTGTGTGAGACAGTTAGTCAATACAAATGACGCAGTATTCCTTCCCACATTTTTATAGCATATAGTAACCGTAGAATGAGTGAGCTTTGTAGTAAATACTTATCTTGGGAAGAAAATGACAAATAGTTTCTGTTATTGGTAGTCGTAGTAGTTTTCTTCGATCTGGTCATTGCACATGACGAATGTAGCGCAAGGGAAGGAATAACGTACTTTGTTTTTGTGTACATTATCTTAATTTAAACGAGTGTACCTATACATTTCCTACATACTAATGATGTATTAAAACAATAGAAATAGTAGGAGATAAATATAATGAGTAATTTTCGCTTGGAAGAAACTTTTAAAACTATTGCTGGTGCTACAGTGTGTAAAAGGGTTGACCGAGCTTGAATGTGACTGGGAAAGCAATTAAAGAATCTCTTAAGAAAAGTACTTCCATGTGAAAACTAATTGTGAAGTCTTTCCTCAAAGGAAGCGATAATTGATGTCGAGCATGGGAGTTGCGAGTAGTAGCACTTATATACTCAAGCTATAACATGATTGCCTATTACTATTGTGGTGATAAGTGCTTCAGTTCGCATCTATATAGGAATCTCCAAATAAGGAAAGAAGTGCCAAAGAATCCTATAAACACTTAATCTAAGTATAGGTAGCTCCTTGTAGTTTATCTTTATGGACCGAATTGAGTTTATATACCGACACCACACTTTTACTACGCTATCAGAATTACTTCGAGGAAGTGTTGTCTATTATGTAGATAGTATATAGGAGCACCAACAGTAGAGATTGTCTAGTTAGCCAAAAATATTACTATTTCACACTTAAGTATTTTAAATTGCTTTCAGTGTCGATACATTGGAAAGATCAATACACAAGTGTAGAGACCGGATATAGTAACAGATAAAAGTTTAGGAAAGACAGTTAAAAAGATAACAATAAAGAACGAAAGTGGCTTTACAAATCAACTGAATTCACTGAATACCTTCCGGCTTAAAAGTCAGAAGCGAAATTCTACAACTTGCATGCACATTACAATAGTACCTGTATCTGCATGTAAATGTAATGTAAAAGTTTAATGCTTTGTTCAAAGAGTTAGTTCAAAGTTACTACTTATGTGCATCAATTTTATTTCGTTGTAGAGAATTTTGTTTAAAAAGTAAAATAGAACGAACATCTCTAAAGTCAACTCACAATCAATGGCAGTAGAATAGTAGTAACAGTGCAGCAGAAATTTCAAAAGTGCTATAAAAGCAGTGGCAAAGCACCCGAAATCATTCACACAGTCAAAGAAAACCAAAGAGAATAGAATAGATGTGAAGTGAGGAAAGTGAACAGACATGTTCGTAAAGTGTAAACCTAAAGCCCATTTCACCATGCAATTTATAAAGAAACCTCTAGATTTTGCATAATCAGCTAAGGGAGTCAACTCAACCACGCCAAGCCACAGAAGCAAATCCGTGAAAGAGTGAAGGTGGATTCTATAGATCAAGTCACCTAAAGTGCTACCTGAGCTTAAATAACTACACATCCAATGCTATATATAGTCATTATATGTAGTTGTGTTTGCTTTTATTCCACTTTCGTAGTGCTACTGTATTCAAACGTTGTTCAATATCATATATAATAATAGTACCCTTAAGTGTAAAGTTTCAGATTCCCTATAATATGAATACAGTAAGTTATACAACCTTTTATTGCGTATTACATTCTATCTAGATATTATTTGCACTGTGCATTAATATATATTTTAAACATACTGTACTACATATGCATACTTATATATAGTAGACTTTGTATGTTATTGGAGATAAGCTGTAGATACGGACTAAGGAAATACGAGACGAAGAATAGTAGTATTTGTACGTATACAGAAGCGGAAGCTGTTCTATCTCATCTTAGGTAATACAAAGGAGAAATATTTCTCAGTCAGTTCCATTGGAACTAAACCGAAAGAGCATTTCATGGGCTTGGCCTTTAGCTATGACTTGACTTGAATCTAGTCAAATTGAACCGAAACTCCGTCTCAACTTTGGTGAATACAAGGACCATAGGAAACTATAGAGAAAGCAGAGGCTAAAAATTCAACACTGCTAAATACGTAAGCAGACCAAGTTGGTGTACTTAGCCGTAATGTGAACAATACAGTCCAAGACCAAAACCGAGATAATATGTACAAAAACTTCTTATGTAATATAACCCGTCGACTCACTACAAACTACATTACTTTTACTCACTGTAGTGTAGTTAACATTAGTCCATGCATAAGCATAGATAAGTGCAGACGTATAGTATAGGATGAAGCAAGGGCACATCAGAAGCTATACACACATCACATGCACACAGTAGTCAAGTGCAGGGAAACCTAAAGGAGTCAGTTTAGTGCTAAGACGTACATTGGACGAATAGTGCAATACACAGTGTGGAAAGGCAGCTGGAGGGAGCCGTCGGCTTGACTTCACTACTTCGTTTGACTCGGCTTTACTAGAGACTACTAGAAAAGAGAACATGAGAAAATTTTCAACTAAAATTGGTTTCCTTATCCCAGTTTCAGTCTTGCTTCAGCCACTGGCGGCTGCACAGCGTAGTTTTCCCACACCTACAACACAGTCCGAGTTGACACCGTGAAAGCCTTATATTTACAAAACAACACTATATAATAATATACAATAGCCTATTGGTTATTGTTAACCAAACTGTCTTGACAGCCTGGAACTTATGTTTGTACTCTATAAATACGAAAGTGTACCAAGCCCAAAGCATCTATATCAAATTCAAGCTAGAGCGTCTACCAGCAGGTCTAGTCTCCTAACAATAAGCCATCCGAATTGCTAACACAAAGGAAAAGACTATCCCACTTGGCTTTTCTCGCCGTTTTTCTCCATTCATACTTTTCGCTTTTCAAATCTGCTAATACTTTCTCGTTATACATTGGACAACTTGTGAGAACGAGACAACGAGACACGTAATGTGACACAAAAGTGAAAAAATTACTATGTAAACAATATATTTTCTTCTATATTGCCACTTTTATTTTGTCCTATGAAAAGTATCAACTCTTGAAATTGTGGAAAAAAGTTTTATCTTCATTACGTTTTGAGACATATTCTTGAAGATCAAATTAACCCCCAAAACACCATATAAAGGTAAACATCATTTAGGTACTCTTTTATATTTTAAACAGCATGTGCATACTCTATTTGTACTCTTTGTGATATTATACCTCAATTTGTAGTACATGAAAATACTAACCTATTAAATGGTACATGTAGTAATTTGCAATGAATATTAACGAGTAAACGATATGCACCAAAAGCTGCAGATATGAATGGAGATATTATCTAGGGAAATGGGTGATTGCATCATATGTACATTCAATTTAATTTCAATTATCTTGCAACTGCTTCTATCCCTTTAGTGTGCACACAACATACATACATTTATCCATGAGGTGATATTGACAGGCATCATGAGCCATGAGGGAGTGGGATTGTGCGTGAGCATGCAAAGTTAACTTAACTTGCTTGGCTTGATTTGACTTGTACATTTATTATTACGATGGTAGTAGTACCCCACAATTCTTTATACATAAACTCCTTACTTTTATACCTTGTACTACATTAGAGACATTTCATTGAACAGAATTCACTCGTGTATTCTAATATACTATTGATACATCTATACCAAATCAAGTCAATAATACCTGCTCAACCTTATTAGCCTAGGAATAGTATATAGCCTTTGAATTATTGATACGTAGTAGACGACAAAGAAGAATATTTGATAGCGCTCAGAGTTTTATATACATAAACCTAACTACGGTATCAGGTAGTAGTGTAGCTGCATTTTAGACAAGTAGTAGTAGAAAGCTAAAACCAATAGCAGTTTACTTACACGATTCACTAAAGAAATTGAGAAAATGATGATAGAAAGGGTAGCTACTGCAAGCACTCGCTGCCTACTTCAAGTATTCTAGTGCCCGTGTTTTTATCTTCATTTCTCCCTGGTTGAATGTTGTAGACGCAGACGAAGACGAGCCGAGACGGCCATAAAAGTCAATGTGGGCAAGAAAAGAATTTCTGTGGAACTATAAAAAGGAAAGTTCAAGACACGCGTTCAGTGAAAAGATATAAAATTAAATGAAGAACACCTTGTTCGACAATTGTAAGTATCTATTCTTTACCTTAGTATTTTCTTTGATTTAATTTTTGCCTAGCAATTTGCATCTCGGGAGAGCTTTTACATATTAAAACCATAATGAAGCGACAAAATTTAAGTATGCATGCTTAACCAAATTGTTAATTTGCAAATAGGGACACAATTAACGTTTTTGGAAATATAAATTACATTATTAGGTCATAATCATAGATAAACCTAGGTGCACGGCTATGTGTAGTATAAATTCATGTTTGAGTACGCAACACAAAAATTCTTGGCGGAAATAAAGGGGCCAATTGAGATGAGAAAAACTTCTTGTCTTCAAACTGAAATATTGTGTTTACTTAAGATTCACATTTAGAGTATCAATACAATATGAAGGTTCGGAACAGATAATCAGGGTAATCTCTATTTCTAAACAAAAGTTTCCTTTGTTTAAATAATACACACTAAACACAAAAATTCAGCGAAAAACAGATGTATATGTGGGTACATGTAGAAAAACCAGCTTAACTAACTCCGTATTTCACTGGCATCTGTAATTATGTGGGTATAACTCGTCTTGAATTAGTTTGTTACGTTATTCAATGAATGGGTAGACATTGAAGGTATATTTTGTATGAACGAGCTATTGTAACATGTCTCATTGACCAACAAAATTGATTTACTATATTTTAAGTCTAAATTATAATTGCTTTAGCCTTTGGCTTATTTATTAGGCACCCGGAGACCGTGTACAGTATATATATAATTGAGTGAGATTTTTATAGTTTTCTTCAAGTAACATTAGACTAAAGAAAAAGATAAGTTAATGATGTACTGGTTTGATTTGGTACATTAACTACATACACAGATAAAGAAAAGGAATACATGAAAGAATGTAAATAACATTCTTCGTGATTGTATGTTATGTAATCTTGAAAAGGTTCAAGATTCAGTTCATGCTAGTTTTCCTCCTCTTCTCATAGAAAATTAAGAGACGATTTGGAGTTAAGCATCAAGACAGGAGGTCACACTTTTACTGTAATCTGGGTGAACTTACGTAAAGTCATCAGTTAGTTTATTACTCAGAAGACTGTAGAACAAAAAAGAGACACTGTACATTGTGTCTTCTTCCATTTATGTATATTATGCTATATAGTAGTGCAGTAGTACACTAAATATGTGAATGAAGCACTAATATCTAATCTCTACCAATGAAAACTCGAATCTTTTCAACTTTAACACTAAGCTAACTGAACTGAAGCAAAAGCAAGGAAGACGAAAACAAGTAAACCAAGTGAAAGACCAAGCATCAACTAAAGTGCAAGCTGACAGAGTTAAGTTAAGAGAGCTGAGAATGAAACTTGAAATAGTTTTACGCTTTGTCGAGTCTTCATCTTATAACTCTAACTCCACTAGATCTCAACTTAAAAGATATATATATAAAACATAATCGTAAATCGAAAAGTGAAAGTTCCCTCCATCTATTACAACAATTTACGTTACATTGCATTACATAGTAAAGTAACGACATATAATAAGTAAAGTACCTACCTATAAGTATCATAGTCTTCCAGCAGGCAATATCCAGGACTTCCAGGAGGACCACGGATCTGTACGTCAAATCTGAGCTTAGCACCACATCACCAAAATCTACCCAAGGCTGTATAGCAAGAGGAAAACAGAAAACTCATCTTCTCGAACCAACTTTTTCATATTTTCATCCCGCGGTTCTTCTGCTTCTACCACAGGAAGACAAAAAAGGCGATAAACAACAATTGCGATGCTCATTGCTCATGTTACACTAACTCGTCCAATTCTACTAGAAAACTAGAGTTCTCGTGTTTTCCTGGGCAATCCGAATAAAACGTGATAATTTCAGCCGGCTGTGTTTTTCCTACTTTCGTTTTTCTTCATATGCAACGTGATTACTCGTAAAAACACAACAAGGACAGATTAAACTTTATCTCCAGTTGTCGAACAATCTTACCCGCTATTATTATATTCCTTCGTGCTATGGCACTAGAAACCGCTACAAAAACTACTGAAGACGTGAAACACCGAAGGTGACACCTACTAGATCCATGAAAACCAATTTTCTTCACCACTAGATTTTACTATTCTGGTAGATGCATACCTAGAAAATGTATTTTGTTTCTTTGTCTGTCATGTCAGCCTTCGAGAGGTGAGAAAATCGAAACTTTGCCAATTTTCCTTTTCCGTGGTCGTTTCTTTGTCACTTGTCATGGTACATTTCTATACTTTGTACAGCAGCGCAATTGAATTTATGTCCCATCCAAGTCTCAACCTACTCTTCTAAGGTGATAGCGATGTCATTCAGAGAGAAATCAACCAATCCATCTTCTCCTACATTTCCTTACGGAATTCTCTGTAATCATTAACTTTTAAACTACTTTTTAATCACCATAACCCAGTGTAATGTCTTAAGTTTCCGTCCACCAGTGTATAGCATAGCTAAAGGGAAATCTCAAATAATATGGGTACTTAATACTAGATAGAAAACCGAACCTCTTAAATTGATGTCAGGTTCAGGTTCTTAGAATATTATTCGTTTCGTGAAACCAGAAATCCATTAAAGTAAAGGGTCAATTTACTTGTGGACATTTTGTCATTACTGTAGTCATTGATCATGTGTCATGTCCATTGTAATCGGGATTTACGTCTGTGGAATGTTAAGTTAGAAGACCTAGGACTACCCAACTTTTCAATGTTGCCTAATTGCCTATTCTTTAGGTTACGAAAATTCTCATTTTATTTGTAAAATTCACCGATATTTCTCTAAAGTGGAATTTTCAAGCATGATATAGAACACCAAAAAGTAAAACCATCATTTTTCTCTTATTTAGTGTACTTACACGATTTTTAATTACGATGAAGTCTGTTGGTCCCTTTTTCCTAGCCCATTGCAAATAATTACTATTATTATGTATTAGATAACTTTTGAGTCGGCAAACAAAACTTGTTTGCGTAGGCAGGCATGCATTAATGAAATGGCATGTTGTGAGTACCTATCTACCTTTGAAGAATGTAATCATAAAATGTTGTCTAAAACGGGTCTTTTAGCAGTAGACAAGTTCATTTATATAAGTCAGTCGCAAAGAAAAGTTCATAGAAAAGTGGGATTTTATTTGATAAAGAGTCCTTTTCCATTCATTTTGCAATTTTGTTTCGTAATATTATTCAAATTCAGCCGTGCATATTTTAAACTAATCTGCCGACTTCATTTCCTAAGTCAATTTCATTTCTGTTTCTTAAGTCGCCAACCGTGAATTCATTTCAGCATCAACATGAATGTAATACTCCATGAGATGTTAGAATAATATATGCATAAAGTATATCATACTGAAGCCATGTGTATGCTCACGATAGGAACTTCTTAGAAAAGAGCAGAGAACATTAGTGGAGGGCACATTACACAATATCTATGCTCTAAAACTGTCTGTAGTTAGTTCTGTAGGTAATAGTTTTTCTCCATTCCTCCTTTTGATTTGAGTTGTTCGGTTGTGTAGTAAATGTAGTGTATATCCAGTTCAGCTGTCTGTCGTCATATTTTGGGAGTACACCAACTGAATCTCATCTATCCCATTCTACACACACACAAATGACATAACATAACAGTGCATTACATTGTATAAGTATAACTACCTAATCTACATTGCTGAAGGAATATTATGAGGTACATACAGCAGCAGGAGATCCGAGAGAATGAGAATCTTTACTTATTCCAGCTTAAGCTTAAGTTAGTAATTGAAAGTAGACTTGACATGGCTCGACTTGACTTGTTTTAAATTGGTTGTAGCTGTAAGAATGGTATTGTGTTGAGTATTATGCAATAGAAATGTAATGAACTGTGCTCGTATTCAATACATCTGCCTGGTATTAGTTTAGAACCCACTTCAAGTTTCTTCCACCATGGTACTAACTGTAAGTTTCGTAGCATCAGTACTATTACAAGTAGGCATAATAGAAAGTCATACCTTAGCTGAGCGTCAACTCAAATCAACCATATTGTAAACAGCAATGCTATACGAATTCTCGGAATTATAATACCCACCACCTATAAATATAGTGCATACCACGTTTGTTGTCTAGTTGCTCTCTGAGCAAATTTCTAACTGCTCTACTCTTCCCGTATTATTTGTAATTTGCATACTTATGCCACAATTAACCAAACCAAACAACATTACTTAAATGACTACAGTGTACATCGTATCTGCTTTTACTTAGTATCTCAGCCAGATACAGTATACTTGGTTACTTTTCTTATTATCCTACTAAGTCCCAACTTACAACGTCGTTAATTTAGGTGGTTGTGGTTTAACTGTACATCTTTTCTTACATTCGTACATACATACCTACTTATTGCACTGATATTAATCTCACATCACATGAGTCAGAGTCAAAACATGATGGTGACTCTTAGTCCCTTCAATTTTCTGTATCTCATTTCATCACATATCCCTAAGGAAAAAGGAACTAGGCCAGACCCGACTTTTGGACCAGGCAGACACATTTAAATCAAGGCGAGAGTACATCAACTTATTTTACTAATGCCATATGCGACGGCACTCTCTCAAATAGCAGTCGCACATTTATACACTCAATCGTCCAGAGATATTATCTTTTCAGCTCTCTATTATACTATTCCTTACAGAAATCTGTATAAAACTCCATGAAACTTTAATTCATTCCTAAGGAATTGTTTCATGCATACAGAGTGTGTCTCCTCTATGGACTACATTGTGCATCTTTACCATTTTTATATCCTAAACTAACTTGAAAATATGTAGCAAGGTAATCAGTGAGATTATTAACAGTACCTATAGCGTTAATGCACACATTATCAGTAATGTGTGCTCTGTACGTCTGTACTAACACTCGGCACATAAGAAAGAAAAAGACTGTTCTCTTGTATATAATATAACTGTGCAGATATAGGAGGAAGGAACAATCTAATGCAATGCAATCTTCCAAACAGCAATCTACTCGAATCCACACGGCTGTTTTGCCTTACATTTATCCTAATGGAGCGGCATGGCATGTTAGGTTATAGTACTATGGTCTGCCTGTGTAGTTACGTATTACGACAACCAAGACAAGACACACACTATCTGCGACCTCGTGAACATTGTATGAAAAAATATCTCTACTGCAGAGAGACGAGACTATCATAGTGAACATTTATTTTTATCTTGAGCACTATGGTACGTACGTACGATACTCGCGTACACACACTACACACATAGGCATCACTATCTTACCTAAATTTTTGTTAATATGGTTGTACTATGTGTATTAGTATGAAATATATAGGCAGTGTGGAGGTATGTAATATAATGATGCTTTTTGGTATGTACTTAGTACTTATGTAAAAATGTGGAAGTATGAGTTGGCTTTTTGGTATGGTTTGGCCGACGGTGCCTCATCTGCCTACCTAATGCCACTCTAGCAGCAGTCACTACCTATCGACTCAGTTTTTCTGCAGACAGATATTTATGTGCGTTCCCGATGTGTATTTGTATGTAATGTACGTGTATGTTGTGAAACTTTGTCCTGGCCATACACGCTACGCTCTCTGGAAGATATTCAATGTGCACTCGCTCTCCCGTCAATAATAGAGAATAATACACAGCTCTGTTTCTCTTCTGTTATGTCGTGTCAAAGTTTGTTCTGTCGAAATATTATATGTAATATATATATATGAACTTGTATATGTTTATATACGAATGTAACATGCACAACTTATTCACTCACTCACACGCTAGTAACTAATACATTTGCTTTGCTGTGGTCTCTTCTCTTTTCAATCCAGTTGACATCGTTTCAGTTTTCAAGCCTTTCCTTTAGTGTCTCAGACTCATTTAACCCACTATTAAACTATATCCACCTAACAATATACTTTTTTAATACAGAATTAGATATTCAATTTATGTGATATCATTTTAATCGTAGATATGCTGTGATTGCCTTAGATTTTACTTATGCGTAATGTATTTAGGCGTATTGTATAGGCCATGCATACCATCATGTCGCTATTTTACTGTAATTGTACTTGATGGGTTGTGATGGTCTTGTCTTTTTCAATGTAACACTTGGTTTCATATAACATGTTGTTCTGAATCTCTTGACTGCGAGACAGAACTCGTCGAATTAAACTATTATATTAAATACTGATATACTCAGCGAGGGCAAAGATAGAGAGATACGAGAATACATGTCCACATAATAAATTATCTTGTGGAGTGCTCTTCTTATCTCAGATATTTTCCAATCTGGTCTTTGTCAACTTGTTTCTATTCTATCTCTGTTCCCTATCCAATGTACTTATCACTGCTGTGACACTCTATATATGAAAATAGAGGCTTTTCCTTGTTATGTACACTTCCACCGTTCCAATGTTCAGTCACCAACACAATTCTGTTACTTCGCGTTATGAATGAATTCCAATTAATTGTCCTCCATCGTTCTCATCTTTAGAAATGTATTATTCTCTGCACCGAACAACCTCAATACAATGATATTTGTTTCACTTGACTATGATACTACAGATACCCCTTTAAATGCAATATCTGATACTTTATGGTAAATTACCTATAACTATTTATTTTCCATGATAAACATTTTGCAAACCTTGCTACTTTATTCCGAACTTCGTATTGATCGCTCGCATCTCTCCTTTTTAAAAGATATGAAATTCCGTCAAAATAAAATGGTCTACAGTAGTATCGAGTATGCTCTCAATGCTATAATGTTTCTAGATTGTACCGCACGAACTAAGAAGTTGATACTCTAGAGATGTGAAATCTCGTACAAAGAAACAGAACACAAATAAATTTCTAAGGGACGTTGTATATGGATAGTAATGGCTAGAAACTGAACACAGATGTATAGATAAGGTACCTACCTAGTCTTACAGATATCTATAGTTATAAGAATCGCCTCAAACACATTTGCTACGTAGATACATCCGTTCTAGTTATTGTACTGTTTGCGACTGTCTAAGAACGACCGCTCGAAAAGTTTTCTGCTCTGTGGAAACTATTTAGGAACTAGAATATACGTAGTAGCATTTCTATTGATTGAGGAAATGGAACAGGGAGTGAACCGGAGACCGCATTTAACATATCATTGTCAAAGGAAGTCTCGGTCATTTTTACACTCTTACTGACAGTATTTTACCTGTGAATTCGGGTAGATAAAAATCTTGTCTAGGACAACATACAACTGAATTCAATTTTTGAGTTGTTTTTTCATTACCATTTGCATATTTATAAGCTATCTACTAATAATACCAAAATACCATTATTTTGTCAAATGAATTGTACAAAGCAAAAGGGCTTGACATTCGTAAAGTTATAGTGTGAATGTAGGATAGAGAAATGTGATCGATATCGATATGAGTGAATAAAAGACTGAGATCAGTCCTTAGATTAGATTATAATGTGATGAAAGAAGTAATTAGGAAAGCCGGCACGTGGATAGGACAGAACTGCGTGATATTTTGACTACACATAAATGAATCTATTATAATATTGGAGCTACGCATAATAATAGGTTTTCCGAGCGTTGCACGCAGTATGACATAAGGCATTGACATCTCGTCAGAATAAGTCAGAACGCTGCAATAAAGATAATTTCTTATTTCCTCGTCCACTGTAAACGACAAGCCCAGAACCCTATCGTCAATTCATACGACATTTATTGTACGAGGCTCTGCTACTGGTACGTACATATTAAATGAACCGATCGAATTAAGATAGGAAAATTATACTCCCTTCTATTTTGTAGCCCCCTCCAAATGAGTTAATCGAATTCAGAGAACACACTTACTACATACGTGGATTTGAGTGTTTTGTTTCTCCTGTCATATATAATAGAGCCTTCTTTAGCTTTGTATCGCTATTTCTGCAGTATCCCAATGAAACGGAACTTTATGAGGTCTGTTTACGTTTCGTGTTTAAACAGAGTTGGCCAACTGAAATGTAAAGATAGCTACAATTACAATCTACGGCCGTCTCCACCATACGTTTCCACTTTTGAGTCCTAAATTGCAAATTTTTTACTAGGATTGCGAATGCGAGTCCTGAATTCACACCTGCTCTACTCGCCCGCTCTCTCTTCTGAAATTAATTACTAGGAATATCGTTGGGTCTCTACTCTAGAATATTCTGTACATTTATCTCCACCATTCATCTCCCCTATATAGTGTAAATATTCTATATTACATCCTTCCATTTCAGTCTTTTGTTCTTATATCTCCCTCAAAGGAGGCAATTACATGTAAAAGCTAAAACTCATAATCATCACATATCCGCCTGGCATGTCATGACATGGCACAGATAGGTAGTAGTTTGCATTGAGTTGCCATCACGTTTTATTTTACAGACTATGAACACATTTTAAGTACCGAGAGTTTACACTGAGCATTATTCTATTGTAGTGTTCTTTGCTTTAGCTTTAAATTTACAAGTGAATGGGTATAGGATGCAAGTGAGGTATGTAAACGAAACCAGATTTTAAAATTTGCCAATTGGCATTCATAAGCAATAAGCACTACTTATCATAGAATTGATTTTTTTTTCTGTCTGCTGTATTCTCTCTCCAGGTACTTTTCAATCCCTAATAAACACATACTGAATTCACTTGAACAGTTGACTTACTAACTGCTGTAGTTAAATATGTGTCTGTGTATGTCGAGGGAACGGATTCACCTTTCGTTTGGTTGTTCCATTGACGAAGAGTTGAGAAATAGTTTTCTGTATCTGTATGATAATTGGCAGGTGTTCACAATTCTGTTCCATTTGTTAATTCCTTTCTCATACTTATGTAGTTTACTTTGCTTAAGTTTATTTCAGTTTAGCTTGGCATGCTTTAGCTTCTGACTATTCTACTATGCTGTGCATAGGCCAAAAGTCTTAATACAAACTAAAACAAAGAATGTACATGTGTTATTGATAGGTTGTGTAAGTTGCAGACGAACACATTTTGTCGTATGCTTTAGTTTATTTGGGTGGCAGTGCAACTTGAAAGTATGGTCGACGGATTGGATTTTATTTTCTGTGATTTTTAGTCTCTGCTCACATAAGGGCCAACTTTTCCTTTACAATTTATTGGTACACTACTACTATACGGTTTCTTTTCTGTCGACAAGTAATTTGTTTACACTTGGTCTTTAATGATTCTCACAGCATCATGTATACTACATACTAGGCACTTATTTGCAATTATGTACAACTGTTCAGTCTGCCATACTATAATATAAAGAACCGCATTCACTTACAATGTGTTTAGCATAAGGATAAAGATTACTTTTAGAATAGCAAACAATAGATTATTTTATTACAATATACTTAAAGAGCCAACGTTCACATCGCAATTACCCTCAGCTTTATTATCCAGCCTGTTAAGGATTTATGATATGAACTGCTTAAATCTAAAATGAACATCGTATGCAAAAGTTTCTAATATAATGGTCTTCATCCATGCATATATTATGCAAATCCTTCAGTATTCCTCCACATTGTAAAAGTACCTTAAGACTGAGCATTTTGTCAAAGCATGTACTAACTGTATGAAGAAACATTCGCTATGTTCTGTAGCTAGTTACATTTAAAATGATTTAAATCATGCCAATTATGTGTCCTTAGGGTTTAGTTTTGTTGTTCAGTTAATCTATTTTGTCATTCGCAAATGATGAATCGTTTTTCCTCGTCTACAATTTGATGCATTTCTACTTATCTGTCCTTAATACCAACTCTTATCATTAACCAATGTTAAATATTTATTGGCTAATATATGCTGAATTCCTCTATATTATACATAACTATACCACTTACCTGAGTTAATAATATTTTGGGCATACCAATGTATCACAATCATTATGGACATTCATGTTTTCATAAACTTCCTTGTTTACTCAATATTGATAAAAATAACATTTGCCTCTACCATTTTCTCAATACAAGGGTAACATTACAAAGAATAGTATTTTTATATCTATGGCATAATATGTCTATGAGGACATAAATGACAACATTTAATATTACCTACGAGGCGATTAATGGTTGAAGGGTAAATGCATTGGTTAACAAATGCGAAAGTTCTTTAGCTTTCTATTGAGTTTCATTCAACGTGAAATTAAAATGTTATTATAAGCATGACCCCTGAATACCCTTCTGTCCTCTAGAGACAATTGGTCGTTAAATTCAGCTCCAATAAATAAACGACTTGGACGAGTGAAGGCAAATGAATGTTATATTTGATATAATTAACTGTCACTGAATGTAATACGTGTACTCCATGCCACGCTACATGGATACATTTGTTTTCTGTACACTATAACTATACACTTCTATGCAAATGTGTCATTTCTATCGATATAACAAATCATACCATTTACGAGTAGAAAGGTGGTAATGTAATTAGTTTGACTCAATTGTGATTTCGAGTCCTCAGCTGGAATTACCTACACTGTAACCCTTAACAAGGTAAGATTTAATTTTTAACGTGAGCAAATGCATTCCCCCTAGAGATTGAATTGTCAGGAATAATTTCACAGCACTAGTATGGAAAGTACTGAAATAGTCAATTCTTAAATCGATATTTTGTAGGGGAGGATTTACATTAATATGTATTTGTCCATTACGTCCTAAGGAGGTTGGTAGACAGTGTACGTAGAGATATATTTATTCATTAGATTATTTGTCTACAAGTAAAATGGCTGTAGTAGTATGTGTTAGTATCTATAGGTAATGTGTCTACATTGCCTACTTTACTTTTTATCTACGAATTGCTATTTACATAATTCACTTAGTTTACATTACGTATTCAGTTTCTTGTTTGCTTATAATATTGTATTTGTCTATCTAATATTGGTTATGGGCATTGTAAATATATTGAAATTATCTCAGTAGATAGATTAGACGGGGGGACAGGTGAGATATGTAAGTTCACGTTTCGTTTAATGTTTGCCATCATCTAGCTTAATTGTTGTCTGCTACCACAGTACCTGTCTCTGTCTCAAAAGAGCTAGCGTGTAGAGACTGAATAACCTTTCATGTAGATATTTTTGTGGGTATCTCAATACAATGTATGTTTACGATAGCCTAGTTAAGTTTCAGTAATTCAGTGTATATTGGTTTATCTGCAGTGCATTGAAGTAAAGATATATTCCTGGGTGTTCTATACATAAGTCTGAGTTTGGTACACCTTGTGCTGTGCTATTATGTATCGAAGTAGAAAAGTATGCATCCTACTACTACTGAACAGAGAGTGCACACAGAAGTAACATACCTGTCTGGTCCGAGGGTATTACATTGCATGGGGAATAAAATTGAGTTCGTAGCCCGTCTGGCTGAAATTGATGGTGGCAAGCCCATTATAGAGGGGCTCTGAATTCATTTGATTTTTCTCATGGTAGTTATATTGTAAGTGATCGTAAAGGGCAAAGGTTAAAGTTTCCGTTTAGGTTTATGACAGTAGCAATAGTTTCAGTGCTTAATGCTGTTTTCCTGTCAGAGAGTGAGAGTCATATTTCCAAAGTGTATCCATATGCATATCCATACGTATTAAAACTCGATAATGTGTAAAAAGCAGTATGTCAATGTATAGGGAATAACTTCCAATCATGAACTGCCATAAAATAATTTTGTTCACAGGGTGCTTTTTTCAATATCGTTAGCCAAATATTGAAATATTCTCTAGTGCAAATATGTGAACGTATTGCTAGTCTGTGCATGCACACTGCTTAAGAATAGCAAAGTTGGCAATTAACTTGCTGAGACTGTGATGCAGCAATAAAATAGAAATCAATGTGGTGTAATGTTCAAGTACCTAAATAGGGATTTATTTACTGCAGTATGAGGGTTAAAGTGAGAAACTGATAAAGTGCATATCTATCTACTACACACATGTGTATTTGTATCTATAGCCATTTGAATCCAAATAATAGGTTACTGATTGTGTAATGCATATTAATATTACGTAACAAAGCACACCATTTGCATAATAAGCATGTGCATCTACCTTTCAAATCCCCATAAAATTAAATATAAAATATTAGATATCGTGCTGGGATGTTAGTGTTAAAAGGAAGTGGCATCGTCTGAACTAACATAAACAATTCTCCCCAATGCAATAAATTCATTAAGGGTTTCGTTTACTTCAGTAAGTAATAATTTGCGTTTTGTTTGGCAATTTTTCAGCTGCTCAGGAGCCGCTTACACGTAATGCTAGAGTGAGAAGACCCGAGGGAAGTAATTGATCTCGTCAGATGGGCAAGAAAGGAAAGTTTAGTTGACGAAACATCCTTCTATCACCTAAAGTTCAACTCACATCAACTGAACATTTCAACTCGAGTCAACACTACATCCGAGCAAAGTAAAAAGTTAAAGGAAGAGCATTTTGGAAGTGCGTTCTGTTTATATACTGCTGACTGCCAGAAAAAAATTCAATTGAATTCACTCCACACACAACTGTATAGGTTTACAGATATCGCACGCTACCATTGTATTAGCCAGAGCTAAAGATAAGCTAAACCACAAAACAGACAACGTACTGAAACATCATCATATACAGTTTATAACTGAGTGTGTCTAAGTTAACTTACCCAGTGGAGTGCCAAACAGTAGCGACCAACTGTGCACGCATAGCGATAGGCAATTATTTTCTACTTTTTTTGCTTATTCTACTGTAACACGTTTTTTTGAGCGAAGCAGAAATTCATTGTATTTTCAGCACAGCATACGTTTCATAATATATAAAATAATGCTGTGACGAATACGGAAAACAATGTGAACCACTAGGAATGTTTTCCGATAGGACGATGTTGACAGTAGGAACAAATAGGTACTGATAAAATGAAGATCGAAGTTTTGAGTGAGACTCCAGATTAAATTAAATTAGAAACCAAACTATCGCGAGAAAGTTAAGTTTGCTTTAGTTATAGTAATAACTCTTGTCAAATCTTGTTTGAGAAAGTTTGAAAATTATCTGGAAATCTGATTGATTACAAATTCATAAATACCCGTTTGTATTTCCCCATTTTGATTTTGAACCCTCCCCGTCCCAATCCTTTTCCCGTCCTCCAGCCTTTCGTTTTCTTTGTTTAATAATTTTCTCTTTTCTTCCCTACTTCATATTCTGCACCATACCGCGGGAGTTTTCGTCGACCATAGCATCCCACATGCCAAATGGAGGCATAATTTTCTTTTCTGCAAATATATAGTGCACCCATTATGAAATTTCACTCTGTTGACTTTGAGACTCCAGAAGAACTGCAGGAACCTAAGTGTATACTGGACTGACGGAAAAGTGTAACTTAACTACTACATTCAATTGTATACTTACTCTTCCCTTATCGTCAACTCAATTCAACTCTCGGAGCTGAATTCACGACGCGACAGAAAAAAAGGAAGAAGAAACGTGTGAGTCTGACTTGCCTGACTAAACTATTCGGTAGTGAACCGGAGAGAGAAAATCTAGAATTCAATTGTATTGTTTTCAAAGAACTCTTGTTGTTTTTTCTTATCGTGTGGAGGAAGAAAGCCCAAATACAATACACACGATAGAACAGAACTAACTTAAATTGCAAAATTCTATACTTGTGACTACACACTGCTGTTTTGTGTAGCTATATATTAAATACTGAACTGCTAACTCTGTTCCATTTATATACTTCTACTACTACATACAAAACTCAGGAAAAGGAGAGCAGAGTGCAGCTAGAAAGTTCCCATCTTCATGGGCCGCAAAAGGAAAACAAGATGGAGACGTCTTTCTATTGGTAAGTCCAACCAAGTTTTACTTTCGGGCTCCTATTATAATACTGATATGCCATATACAGAATAGAATAAGTGAAAGAGAAGAAACTTTCCCAGGCTCTTCCCTTTCGCCGTTTTGCCACCGCACTTTCCTATAGAAAATATCATCGTATGGAAAGCACTGTGTCAAGTCAAGATCTATACAAGATTTTGGATGCCCCTTCCTTCTTTGCCATCACTTCACATCACAAATTGCCTTTTCGGGCTCGTTTGCCTGTTTGATGTTCTGTTCAGGCTACAGAATAGAAGGCATTGACATTTCTCTACACTTATATCTACTTATCTATAGTGCTTCAGACACAATAAATGATATAAGTAACAAGATGGGTCTTATAACATATAATGTGTAATATCACGCCTACAATTCCCCCACACTCTGTAGTAGATGGGTCTTCGTGGGTGTACGACTACAATACATAAATTATAATACTGAGGATGATACGTACTTGGGTACTCATCTCAGCATTTACACAACTCGCTGGGAATTCATAACTTATACCAAGACATCAATTTTCCTCGCTCTTCCTTCCTTCCTTTTCGTTCCACACCAACAATTATATACGGAGCTTATTATACCATATAGTAAGGGTGCAGTCGTAGCAAATCCACATTGGTGATCTCTTTAAAATGACACGTTTATTACAATTACAACGAGGAAGATTGTTCCTACTCTTCCTACACTACCGGTCAATTCACATCCATAGCTTCTGCCAAAAAACCCTATCGTATATTTCCTACCCGACTATTTCTATCCAATAATTTCCACCCGAAAATTCAAAAGCAATAATTCGGATACTCAACCACTCTTGCCCATTATTCTTACCCAGCTATTCCATACGACTTAAACTCGACAATTTATACCCAAATTGTTGCCAAAACAAACAACACTACCATTTCCTTTAGATAGTGAACAATTTTATTAAAAAGGCACAACATTACCATATGCATAGAATTTTACATGGATTTTCTGGGAGGGAATGTAAACTGGTATGGATTTAGTGTGAAAAGAATTTTGCTTTTCAAGGAATTTTCCTGGGTACAAATGGCAACATGAAATGCCTTTTCCGTTTGCGTTAGAAAAGGTATGGCCATTATTTATAATAGAGCGTAGATCTTATAAACTTTAGTACTCTATTCGTACTTATATCATTTTATATAGGTATTCATATAGTTGGAGATGGTATAATAAAGCTGAATTTTATATGGCAAAATGTACATTTCTTCCAGAGGAATAATGACAATTTTTTCCAGAAATAATTACCCCGGCTCGCACTAGTGCTCAGCATTTATTACTTTATCACTTTCAGTAGGATGAATTTTAGTTGTGGATTCTATCTAGGTTTTGTTACTAAGAGGGGAAAATGAAGTTTGCTTTGTGTATTTGTAGTTCATATATAATGTAGAAGGACGAACGTGATAGTAAGTATCCGTTTGTGCAGAGGAAGTTGTTTTGGCGTGCAGGACTCTTTTCTCCACATCCTAGATACTTGCATTCCGAAATGCACTGGAAGTAAGTATCAGCTCAAAATTACGCTTACTAATGTACGTAATTGGGTTTATTTCTGTAATGAAAACGGAATGTTTTCGCCATTTCATTACATGTACTACGAATCAAGAACAAATGTGAGACGAGCTGCAAACTAAAAAAAGTAGGGTAGATGTCCTAGCTTTAGTTGCTCTTTTATTTAGGTGACTTGTCTAAATGATATATCTGGTATAAGTTTTGCAGGATTGGCTCTAGTAACTATGTAGTTTGTATATAATGTATCCGTTCAGCTGGCTTGCATTTGCTACCTATCTGAAGTAAAGATCAAATTATCAGTTAACTATGACAAATCGTTGGCAAAGGGCTAGAATTGATAGACGTGTGTACTGGTATGTACAATAATAGCGATTGCAGAAAATAAACGAGGACATAACTGCGGGATTCTAAGTGGTGGGAGGTTAAAAGTCAAATGAATGCTTAGCGAATGAAAAATGTGCCGTTATTATTATAATATTTGCACATGTCTCCCTTTTGTGCAAATTTTAGTGTGTAATATGTAGATTTGTGCAACATATCCTGTTCTTAAATAAACGTGCCTAATTGTCCATTAATAATAAACGGTTGAACTTCCTGAGGAACATTAATACAGGAAACTGGCTTAATTGGATGGTGGCAGTAAGAGTAACTGTTTAAGAGTGAGACGAATGTTGTAAAGACTCCTATATACACATATATAAATATACATACTACAAGGCACAAGACATACTTGCTATGCCAATAACAAATAGGAAAATAATGTGGACTACATAGTTAGTAGGTAGTAAAAAGGATAGAAATACTCTTAGAAAGTAGTAGATGGATACCTAGACAGAGACAGAGTAGTTAGGAGAAAAAGGAAGAAAGTAGTCCCGACCATGCAATCCAAGTCAGCCAAGGGAACCCAGGAATGTGATGTGAATTGTGGAATGTCTGAGAGAAAAGTGAAGGAGAAATTCGATTTCATTGATTTTTACGTGCATTAAAGCATATAGAGAACGTAGAAGGAGAGGCAAGGAGAGAAAATGTGTTATGTTAACGTTGGAGATGGCTGGTTTTCGCTGGATGGGATGGATGTGGACGGATGAAATGGATGGGCTCGGCTCTATTCTCCTTTCCTCTCCTTTCCTGTCTTCAGTTAGATAGAGAACATTTGTACATGTATACTAAGTACCTAGCCGAGGTAGTTATGTCTCCTCCATAGGTATATCCACATCTCTAGGTATGTTCGGACGGATTTCTCTCGTTTAGTTTCGCTAGGTCCTTGTCTTTGCAAAAGCTTCCCTTGCCTTTCGTTTGGCCCTGCTATGGCCTAGTGATTTCCTTTTATTCTTCCTAGCTCTGAGTCAGTCGTTCTGAGGCCGGGCCGAGGCCTGCCTGAATTGTATGTACAGTTGAAACTTCCAACTTGAAGTATTCTACTGGTCTTGTTAAACCCGTAGTCTTATATGTAAGTGGTAGTGCATACATAGTATCTCCTATCTAGGTAGTAGTGTTTGTGTATTGTATATCCACGATGCAATGCAACTTCTGAAATAGTAATGTATATTAGTGTCTAGGACTAGATGGAAGTCGAAATACACGGAAATACATATAGGAGCTAAAGGAAATTGTAGTTTCCAAAGAAGGCACATATTGCGTTGCACATCGTGCACTACGACGAGACTATGTCTTTATAACAGCTACAAAGCTATAGATTTTCCTTCCGAAAGAGCGCTTTCCTTTCTCACCATTCTCATTTTAACACCAAAAGCAAAATCACGCATTATACACAAGGTATGCTTTCTATCCTATATTCCTGGTACTTTTCTACTATCCTGGGCAAATTGTATTTGTTCGGATAGCTTTTTAGGAATGGAGAGAGTTGAGGGAAAGGAGATAAAGTATAGTTACCTATTTAATGCTATGAAAAGCTGTGTAGGTGGACTAAATGAAATTGTGAATAGGTGCCCTGTCTATAGAGAGATGCGTGGGATCTGTCTCCAGGGTTCAAGTTATAAGGGAGGTGACGCTATATATATATATATATAATGTCCTTTCATACCCTTATCTAGTCCGTAAATGCTATTATAGAAACATATTATAAGGAAAAGGGGGAATGAATTCGTTTAAGAGCGTAAAGAATGTTTCCTTTTGTTTTTCACGATTAATTTATTGTAGGTTATGATGGGGATTCATTTGCTCAAGTGTCTATAACTTTCCTTTCAGATTTAGTTTGCAATGTTTAAACTTTTAGACAGACATAATAGTACCACATGAGCACGACATTAAATAACTATAGGGCTGTCAGACATGAGTCTGACGACATGGAGGTTGGAGGCTGCCAGCATTCAGGTTGAGATATCATTTCTGGTATAAACTAGTTTAATGGTGATTGTTTGAGTGCCACAAAGGGATTTCTTTATCATATTGGGTCTTACGATGATAAATAGAAAATATCAAACTCTTATCTTGGTCATTCAAAGTGCTGTAAATGTCGGAACAAAAGTTAAAAAGTGCAGTGTGCAAATCCTTTATCGAGAGTTGAAACATCCTATTTACTCGAGTTTATTGTATGCACATTCTTCAATAATGACCAGATAATATACAAATAAATTGCTTGCGCATTTCATGGGTCTTAGGTCTGGGAAACCGTTTAAATTCACCTAAATAGTGCACTTTAGCATTTAGCATGACGAACCAGGAGAAACAAGGCGATGCCTAGAGCTATCACAGCATTTAAATAATAGCACAGAGGCGACTGCCGACGGGAGACGCTCAAGCGTTACTACAGACGATTATTTAAATTAAATTAAATGCAAATTACCCACAGCCCATAAATTCATCTGATTTCAGTCAATTCTATCTAATCAAACAGGAGCCGGAACATTTATGTCCTTCCTTTGCATTACATGAATACTGCACTGTTTTACTACTAGATTCTTAATACCCTATGTTCGTCAACACTATTTATTCGTTTACTGTATCTTTATCTTGCTGTCTTAACTCTATACACTATCTCAACACTTATGTTCGAATTCATCTTGTGATAGGACAACTGCTTCTGTCCGATCTTTTAGGTATCTAAAAATGCTTCCATTTTGCAGTACTAAATGGTTATTTACATTTGTCTTATTTAATTGGTTATTCAGCAGATTTTGTACTATATTGAACTATATTACACTTTATTAAAATGTTGTTAGTCACAACAGTCACAAAATACTAGTTGAAGGTATTTTAGATTATTAATTAGCCAATTTTAAAATTGGCATATTAAAAATTTAATTGAAATGAAAAAACTACGTTTTCTTGAATACGTGGTGCCAATTGATTTGACTTAGCTTTATTGTACGTTTAGTTCATCATACTTGGTACTGTTGGTACAATTATTTTTGAAAAGTCTGTGTAGCTATAACTATTTACCTAGACCTTTTCATAGAAAATGATGTACCAGAATCTAATTGCATTGATAAGTTATAATATTGCTATTCAATACAATATTTTGGTATTCAATATCTATGTGTAACATGATTAACTTCTTGAATGAGCAAATCAGATTTTAATGAATCGTGCTTTGTAGCCCTCTGTTTCTTTATCAAATAGCTAGGGAAAGGAAAAACTTTTCAAAATAATAGTAAATATAGTATAGGTATAGTAGTGTCTTGGAGTTATTGAAATAAAAGTATGGGGATAAGAATAAAAAAGCTTTTGGTTGTGAATGTGTATAGAAAAGAGTTTCGAAAGTCAGAATCCATTAGAAAAGAATGTGATAACAATAAGGCAACAAATCATAGTAATTCATAGTTAGTTATTCTGGTATTATTTAGCAAGGAGTTGTATTCAGTAGCAGTAAATCAAGAAGAGTGTGCATGGCTATGCATATTGTTAGCTTAATCCTTTTAGTATCGATTGTGATGAAACCTTGCATAGCTCACGTTTGTATTCAACTACACATTCATACACAGAATCTATGTCTGCATTACAAATACAAATGTACAGTATGGTTAGATTGCATTCGGATATTCACTCTGTGTATGCTACTGTTGGGTAATAACATAGATACCTACTTTGTAGTATTAGGTAGGAAATAGAGCAGACAGACAGAGCTTCTACTAAATACATGAGTAGTTTCAAGATACGACAGAAGCAGAGCAGGAGCAATAGAAAATAGACGCTAAACCCAACATGGAATCTGATGGGGAAGAAGAGAAGGCTGAAGCTAAAATAGGCTTACTGGAAAGCGACAGCATTTCCATTTTAAGAAAAATCTCTCCTCTCCTAATACGATCAGAAAATCGGATCTCTCAGTCGGTTTGTATGTATCGGACAGAATCCATGACAGGCTGTTTCGTTCCGTTACACTTTTTGTTGTTCCTCATCTCATCATTGAATTTACTCAGAACTAACTATGTAGTATGTTGCATTAGTCACCTTCAAGTACCCCCAGTATACAATTCAAGCCCACTCAGACTAATTCATTAAGTACTACTCTAGAAAAAAATTCTTGTATAAAAAGTGCTAAATAATATGTGAGTACATGTATTATGAGGGAGTTGTTGTGTTTAACAGTATCACTTGTAGTTTATTCAGAATGTTATTTTACATAACAAATCCACCTTTTGTAACAGGACAAGCCATAGCCTATCTTACTTCCTCCCGATGATCTTTTACAAACTGTTTACTTTATGAAGTCGGTTACTGTTCCTTCTACTACTTATTCTAGTTATATTTATATAAGGTAGTAGTAGGAAGATAGTTTTGTATATAGCTCATGAATATTATGACCAAGTATGAACTTGGACTCAGGCGTGGGTTAAGTTGGAGAAAGTCGATTTATTTAGCTAGTTCTCTTAGGGTAGGCACTGAAGTGAATGACGTACTTTAAAATAATGGCAAAAACTCTCCGTATCCACGTCCTCTCAACCACTACACATGTCATGGTTTTATCTTGTATGATACAGAGGATAAGTCAACTTCTTTTAATGCCACACACATAGTGATTGCGAAGTGAAGCAAAGCCACAGTGAAGGCATCCAGGTGCATTTGTATCAAGACACATTACATAGTAGTGCAGTGCACGGAAACAGACGCTACGATTCAACTTTCCCATATATTTTACACTGACGGTAATAAATTCCTCAAGAGGGATACTCCTAACAGCTACTACACTCTACTCTTCTTGGCTACACCACGTCCTATTACTCCTCGGCTCATACATTATTAATGATAACTTCTTGTGACTTGAGGATGCTGGACTTTTTGAACTATATGTACTTTTAGATTCTATATAATATGAAACAATATTAAAAACATGTCTCTACCAGAGATACATCTCAAGAATAGAATTTATTAATATTATATACTGCTATGTTTGAAGGATTGAAAAAGTTTGGATTTCTTGTGGCCGTTGCAATACTTATGTATTATGTATAGGCACACTTATATAGCACAATATTACGTAATGGAGCTAATTTACATTTAGAACCAAATTTTGATACTTTTTTTCTTTATGCGACATAATACATGCTTAGTGTCTCTAATACCGAACCTGTAGCACTAGTACTATGCATTTGGAAAGCACTTTTTCTAATATAAATAGAGATGTAATTTAAGTGAGGAGGAACTCCTTTGTTTTCCTTACTTTTTTGTCAGTCTGTCATCTTTTATCTGAGGCAGCCTTTGAAATGGAATATTGAAGAGCTACTTAATTGACAGGGCGCGACAAGGAATTGTAAAATGAGTCTAAAGAAAATACTACAAAGATAGTCACTTTTCTAAATTTGTATCTCTTGATATTGTGGTGATATCCTGAGTTGTAAATGTACATGCAGAGGTTATCTACACGCACATTACATAACCGTGAATTCATATTATGAGCATGTAACTTGTAAGTATGTAGTGGTGTACGTTTGGGAAGGGAAGTTTCGACAAGACGAGTCAGGGGAAATGAAATACCACAGCGTGGCTAATTTTAAAACGGTATAAATGGCAAAGCGTGTCTCTCTACCCTTTAAGATTGTCTTAGGCTCGAGCTACGAAGTGAAAAGTAGACTCTGTGTCTATATACACAAAGGTTTAAATGCCTACTGAACTAAATACATTATTAAAGAACGCACGGTACTGTCTGCATGCAGTGAAGCCAAGACAAGTCAGATAAAGTAGTCAAGTAACCTATACAAACATTATACATACAATGTATGTATATTTATATTTATTTTTCTCGCATGCAAAAAAAGAGTAGTTAACTCATCAGTGTCGTCTTTTTCCATTCGCATCCTGTCTGTGTCTATGTTTTGTTTCTTTCTCGTGGTGGTTTTGCCTTTCCCTTGTCTCCTTCCTTCCTTCCTATTCTTTTTTCTCATTGTTAGTTCACTCAACTTGAATAATCTGTAAAACTATAAGCATTGACTGAAGTTACATTAATATATGAATGCAATTTGAAGCATATTGCTCTAGTAGTTTCAGTTTTTGCATTCAGACGACAACAATATGTGTGGCAGACCAAAAAAACCAAGGAACAATAATCACTTTCATCTTAAGCTGCTGTACTATATATTGTTAAGAGGGTCGTTCTGTAGCGTGTTCCATTTATAATACCATTATTAGTGTGCACATACTTAACTTTCCATTACCATTCATTCATCATTAGATAGATGATCGTTTTAAATTGCCCAACCTTGTCATTTGTTTCCTCTGAAGTTCATTTTCCTGTGTGCGCGCTTAGAACTCGTTTCCTTTTCTTATGATTCGACGAAAGACACAAATAAGATTGAATTGCTTTTGTCTTGTCACATTACACTTTGTACGTAGGTTATGTACGTTTACAGTCTGAAATACATTACTTTCCTATTGTTTTCTTCGCCTGGGTTTTATGAGGTGTGTCTATGTTACTTAAGTGTATTCAGCATTGGCTATGGTATATTACTCTACAGTTTTTACAACATTTTGTGACACACGACAGTATTTACTTATGAGATCGTTAACGAGTTAGTTAGTTAGTCAAAAGTTGGTCGATATATGGTTGAGGACTATTCTAGTATTATATACCCACATAATGTCATATCACATGAAACATTTACTTTGCATTACTTGACTATGCATTAGATGACTTTTATTTAACTTTGGGTTACAAGGTAGTTAGTAAGTTATCTTTACTTCTTTGTAATGAAGATGCACTGCACCATTGTAGTGGAGCATTAAATACATTTCTGAGGAAACTAAACCAATAAGGTTCTCATCAGCACAGCCAGAACAGACGCAAAGTTAGTATTAAACAGAAGCGTGATTGGAATATTTCCGTAGGGTAGGAAGTGGGATGTTAAAGACGAAAGGCATATGAACTGAGTTCACTAGAGTAGAAATTAAGATAATGGGTTTGTTTGGCCTACACTGCCTTTGTCCTTAGTCATGTAGTTTCCTGTACTTTCTAGCTATATGTAAATTTGATTAATTTTATGTGCTATTACTTGGCATGCTAAAATTAACAATTTTTATCTACCTACAACGAATAACTACTCTGTAGACATGTATTTATATATTTCCCTATGAAAGGAGTCTCTTAACATGACCGCCTGTGTTTTTATGGGATTTTTTTGCTATGCTATGCTTATAGGGACACTAAGTGCAAATTTGCAGAAAGCTATACGACAATTTTATTAGCTTGTCTCTATCCCCATCTTTGCAATATGGGCGTTAAGTTACGGATCGTAAATTAATGCGTGGACATCTAGATGCTTTCACTTAATTCCTTCCCCTCCCATACATATATGTGTTGTGTGTGAAGAGATGCATAAAATTGCATTAATTTTTGAAAACCCATTAGTCATGTTCTGTTGGTACTCATTTTGATTGAAAAATATCTGTTATTAAAATTGTAATTTATGCATTTCATTTACTAGTAATGCAAAAATACAAGGACAGCCTTGTAAAAAGCTTTCCTCATAAACTTGTCATTATTTTTACGAGCAATTACAATCACATAGCTAATTACAGTTACACAGGAGAAGAAATAGTATTATTGCCAGGATGAGTGTATTGCGTGATGATAGCCATAGATAGACATGTCCTAAGCTTACCTATATAAGAAAGTAGGTATTTGATAAGTTTCTTGGTTTATAATAGCAAATTCGGTTGAGTTTTATGGATTGAATTCCCCGTTGCATTTTGAAGTGCATACATTGTAGTATCGCACTGTTCATTGTGTTGTAGCCATGGTTCGTGAAGCGAATAACAGTTGGCTGTAGCCATTAGTAAGAGAAGTAGGCGAATGAATTTAAGGATATGTACACATTGAAGATTTTTAAGCTGGATATGTACACATTTAGATTGTGCACACATAACACAAGGCCTTTATGACATCTTAAGATATACTCTTGCAAAACAGCCACAGAAAGATCATAAAGTTAACAGAAGACAAGAGCCCTCCCCTCAAACACATTAAGGAAACATTTAAAAAACATCTTATCGTTTGTGTGGTGTCTGCTAGTATCTATCCGCACTTAACTTGCATATAATATATAGTGTAGGATGTAGTGCATAGTGAACAGTGACACTACTTACTGGCTTCCATTTATTTCTATACTTCTCTCTCTCTCTCTCTTTCTCTACCTATGAGTTTCTCCTAGCGTTATCTCTAATTCACTACTCTTGAGACACTTCATGACCTTACTATCTAAGAAACTCTATGGTAAAGATATTCTCCAACAACCGCTACAGACATTGTAAGCGAGATATTTACTACAACTTATGTTTCTCTGCATATTGTTACACTACAGTAGTGAATAGTGAATTGGTGAGATAATCTAATGCATTTACTTATGTGTTTAGCTGGGTTTACTTTTCCTACAAGATTATCGTAAACTCAAACAGTCTACATGTGTATTTGCAAAACATACAAAAACTACTCATGATACAGTAAATAGCTTTTTAATACTTTCCTATCTCTGTAACTAATGTCTATACACATTTACAGAGAATGTCATTCCATTACTGCATAAGAGAAAATAAAAAACTGGATAAACACTTGTCTCCCTTTTATGCTACCTTCCTTCTTTTCGGTAATGTATACTTTGGCTCGTCGTCAGTTTATTCAGTTCCTATTCAATGTCCGTCTTCCCTATAATTCTCCATCAATTTCTATTCAAAACCTGGAAGAGTGCTATTAGGATGTTATTATACACATCTATTGATGTCGTCTGTCTTCATTCAACTATATCGACCTTCTGATCCAAATCATGATTCTGTATCATTGTTATTAGTCTCAATGTACTACTTTACATAACTTTTACACAACCATCTCCTGTTTACTGTTATGCAACATCTTGCAACTTACACCCAGTTTATATAACGGCATAAAATCGTAATAGTCGTTTTTTCCTTTTCAACTTCCCATTTTTAAACATTGACTCCCTAGACTCCAGACGGTTGGAGATAAATCGATCATGTATCATCATCCAATTATTATGCATGTAAACGATATTTCAGCTACAGTTAAAGCATCATTATGGAACGTTTTTCAGGCTACGTAACGTTGTTATGAATAATCTAAGGTTTCAGAGTGGAATAGAAAAAACCTTTCGAAAAAATCAATTAGGTATGGCGTGCATTCGTAGATTTGTGTTTTCTGCATTTATTTTTACCATTTTTAATCTCACAACAATATTCACAGAAAGAAATTATTTTTAAGTGTTTCCAGTAAAAGGAATAATATTTGTCAACAAAACAAAAATATTAGAGAACTGGATGAAAGACAATAACATTAACACTGTAGCATTCACATTATGTACAAAATGGTTATGGCAGACTAAGTTTTGCTAAGGATTTAAAGAAATAACTAAAGTGCAGTCTTCCGCCGTGTCGTCGAGTAAACATGTTTTTGTATATAGTCATGTAATACTGTTTAAATAAGTGTATACTTAACCGTGTAGTTAATCCAGCAAGATGAATGGATTTCATTAAAAAATTGTGCATAGAGTGTCTGGAGTGAGGAAGGGAAGGCATCGCCTCTCGGCTCAATGCAGATCAAAAGTAGGACAGTGAAAATTAAGCATAACTGCGTGTATAACATAGTCACAGAAGGAGTGTTAGGTATATACTTATAATAAGTATCCTTTCATGCTTTGACTTGATTTGGCATCCGTTTCTAGTATAATGGTTACACTCTTACACCCGAACCGAACACTGCCAATGGGATTTAGGGGAGAACCGTGGTAATAAAATCTGAACTTTCACATTTAATGTACTCCTATTCAGTTGCAGTTGCCAATTCCAATGAACCTAACCTTGGACTGTAAAAACTATGCATACTTAGCCCATAATATTGGTATTGATACACCAGATACCTATACCAGAAATATATTTCAAAATTCCAACTATGTTTTCCTGCATGTACATTCAAAATGAAAAAAAAGTGTAACACTCTTCCTAAAAGTGATTTGCAAGTTATTTGTCATAAATTGAAAACTTCATCCTTGCCTTAGGTTCTAATGCAAATATTCTAACTACAGAAACAACTAGTAGAATTAAGATGTAATGAAACTACATTGAATTTGTTTGGCAGTTTGTAATGAAAATTTCAATTTAAGATGAATTTCCTTTCAAATATTTTGTACAGATGAAAATTGCAAATGTTAGTGATTAGATAAGTATATTAATGTGTATGTGTATTTGACAGGAGAAATCTCAGCAAACGAAGAAGAAGAAGATGTGGAAGTTGGAGGAGCCGTGATAGTCCCGAGCCGAAATCAACATAGCCCTGTGAAACAAATGGTGGACAAGAGCTCAACAATGACGCACACAAACTCCTCATCACCCCTTGAAAATTCCTCATCGGCCAATAACATGTCAGCAAACGGAGGAGCTTCAAATCACCACAATCATTATCATGGTTCCAATGATGTGACAAATAGTAGCAGCCGAAGCAGTCCGAATAATTCTCATAACAATGGCCATCATTCTTCCTCGAGCAATTCCTCTGGAGCTGCTTCTGCGGAACCAAATGCTTCCTACAGCAACAACCATCATCACTCATCACACAGCAGCCACCAAAACGGTTCCAGGGGCGGGGGCGGTGACTACTACCAAAAGGAATACTACCATCCGAATAATCATCACAGCCACCACCACCACAACAATGGTCCTCATCATCACTACAGTGGAGGACGGGGTGACTACCACCACAAAGAATACAATAATAGTAAAGAGTACCAGAATGGATCTGGTAATGGGGGAGGGGGAGGAGGAGGTGGAGGCGGCGAAGGACGCGGTGGACATTACTCAGGGTATCACAATAATTACTACGGAAGTAGAAACTCGTACAACAATTACCGAAACTCACACTACAACAATGGAGAGGGTGGGGGAGGCGGAAGAAGTTCCTCAGGAGGCGGCGGAGGGGATCACTACCACGGAAATGGATCCGACTATCACTATTCCCCTTCCAATCGCTCTTATGGCGGTGGACGCTACCGCAAACCAAGATCCTATCCTCCATCCAACTATTACTATTCAAACAATGGCTCTTCGCAGGATCCCAATGGTGACCATACAAATCGGCCATCTTACAATCAAGGTAAATGTTTATACTTTTCTGGAATATCATTATCTGGGTATTGGTCATATTTCAATACACAGCACAAGGCATTCATTTTTTACAAATTTTGTAAGTTTGAACAAAGATGGAAATTTCCGATCTGATATTAATTATCATTGCACTAAAAATACCTTCATGGTAGAAATCATTTTACGGTGATTAATCGATTATATCAATGTGGACTGAAATATGCCACAGTTTTACAAGAAAATCGCTATAAAATATTGTTACAGTCTACAATTTAAAAAATCCTTGTGCAATTTTCTAAATTTTAACTGTTTTATTTCTCTTCGATTGAATCCCACTGTTGGTCACCCATATTTTGTGTCTGTTGCTTATATTTAGAGAATAAACGATAGTGCCGATTGATGGTGTCTATGTCTACCCAACCAATATGTAGTATTTGTGGTGAAATTGTCTCCTCTTTCTTTGTAAATAGTAAATGTAAAGGAAGAGAAGAAAGAACTGCCACAATATTTTTTATATAGTGTAGTAGCTGCAGCAATTAGTAGGAATTATTAGACAGTTGCTTGCTAGGTCTCATTTAGTGTAAGATGTAATTATAATTGTGCAAGTAGGCAATTTTGAGAAAAGTGTTTTGGTGCAAGTGTTTACTAGTATTAACTGGTAAAGCGTTGAGCTAAAAATTAATTGCAGTTACTACTGTCATCGCTATTTACGCATTTCAGATGTAGGAAAAGACAGGAATACATTTGCTGTTATTTTGACAGTATGTAGTGGTAGTAATAGTAGTAATTCAATGCTCACTGATGCAAGAGAACGTATTTATTCAAATAGTAAGATCTGTGCATGTATTTAATTTGAGAAGTGAAGTGATGGTAATAAAGTGAAGAGTTAATATAGAGTACGTCGATGTGATGTGAGTTCATCAATGTGAGACGAATGCCAAAAAGCCGACAGAGTTGAGATATTTATGTATATCAATGTGTTTAGAGTAGAAAGAGATCTGTTTTGGAGGGGCGCTTTGACTTGGGTCTTTTTTCTAACTTGACTTGCCGTGACGTAAGTAAATCGAACCGGAGGGATTGATAGGCCCAATGAATGTATTTTCCCTCACATTCTCCAAAGTTACAGAATTCTTTAGTAATTCTTCTATTCAAGTTAAACGTATAGGAGTTAACGGAACTGGCTTTTATATAATGTAAAAAAAGAAATCCGCATTCAAATAGTATTAGTCACTTCAAAAGTAAAAGTCTTGTAAAGATGTATTATGTAAGTATACACAATCACATGATCTACATTCTATTGTACTTGTTTAGAGAATTTTTTTAGCTCTTAAAACTTGCATTGCACAATTGAATTGAACTGTGTATAGTAAGTGGTATAAAAATTTTAGAACATTTCCGAGACTGAGACATAATTTAAAGTATAGTAAACCAGAAAAGTCATTTCCTTCTTGCTAGTGAACCAAGATGCATCTGTTTTAATTCAATGTTCATTGTCGTTCCTAGTCACTTATACAATCCCACAATTACAAAGAATGAGGTTTTCAAAGCAGTTCTAATACAAGAAAAGACAAGACCTTTGACAATGTGCAATTAATTCATTGAGGAAACTTGCGTCACATTTACTGTTATAATTGAAGAGCTTTTCTTGCCAAGGAATCAGGGCCAAAGGCGTGCTAAGCACATCGGAAATTTAAAAAATTACCAAGAGCTGAGAACATTGTTAAAGCATTAGTAGTTCGTTCCCGCATTTCAGCGAATCAGTAGATATGTTAATGTAGAATTCGCTTCGGGCTTTGATAGACATATCAAATGAATTAAGATACGCTCTATAGCCTACCATTTAGAATTCGCTACTTCTCCAGTCAAAGGGATTTAAATTCTATTCATGTAGACTTAAAGCGAGTTAAATATTGAATACAGTAATCTGACTTGGCTTGCTTGACTAAACTCGATTGAAAGTAGGTATTAAGTATATATGTATACATTCTGTAATGTAATGTGATTATGCTTAAGTTAACTGATTGTGAGTTCTATTGTCTAAAAAGTCGAATGAAGGAGAGGCACGAGATTTGCCATTGTGACTCATGCTCTGTGATTGTAAATGAAAGTAAAAAATCACGAGGTTTGGTTTCATCTGGTGGAACACTAGGATGGCATACCGAATAACTCCGGTTGTTCCTTATGCCAAGAAATCTAAAAGGTATACATTCAATGCTTACCCACGTTCGATTGCTTAGCTACTAATCGTAATCAAAATAATGCTTGCCATTAAGACTTACTGCACTGTGTTCTATTCCGACTTTTGGAATGATAACAAACTCAACATTTCACTCAACTTTGCAACGGTAACCTTTAAGTGAACTTTTTGCATTTTCACTCTAGTACATTTTTCTGTTATAGGTATATCTTCTTATATAAATATTACTACAGGTTAGGGATAAGCCTATATAAAACTTACATGCGGAAACCCAATGAAAATATCTTCGTTCTTTCCCAATGCGCTTGAATGGTTTATATAGGTTTACATGGAAAGTCTACGCTGTCTCTCTTCTTCACCAATGTAAATGTCATGCAGGGAAACTGCACTATCAAACTTAGGTACTTTTTCCTTCCAAGAAAGGTAGTTTATTCCTTACTGCTAAATAATATATAAATACATATATTACATGCTCTATATTAAATGACAGATTCTCTGATAAGATACACCTGTATTCTCTATAGGCAAGGCTTAACTTTTTGCAAGTTTTTTACATTACATTTCTTACCTATTAAACAATTGTTTCAAAATGAGTTTTCCTAACACCCACCAGTGTCTTAAAGAGATTAATTTCAGTAGACATTCCCATATTTACTTTTTTGTAAATGTCACTATTACACAAGTATTTTTGCAGTAGGGCGGGATCGGAGTGACATCAGAATCTGCAAGCAATTTATTCCACCGTTACTAATTGCTAAGAAGGCCATTAATTACACTGTTACCCATATGGACAATTAACTAATTTCAGGAAATGAAATATGTACTTTGGCCTTACTAAACAGAAATACTTATGGTACAATTAGATTGAAAAAATTTCTATTAGGTTACCAATTTAAAATAAATATTCAGGAAATCTGACTCTGAAATATGGTGTAATAATTTTTTGTAATTAGTAATCAGTGACAATTTATACTTTTAACGCTATTTTAAGTTGCTAATGTGCAGAGCTCGATTAAGTAAATTCGGAGAACATTCTATTCTCTTCCCATCAGATGTGACTTTTTTATAAAGTAAAAAAAATGCTTGTACTGAGTACAGATTCTGTGCTATTAATAGATTGCGGAGTTTTGAAATGGCGGGCCATACCGTGATGAGGATTTGTGTGTCTGTTCAGAAATGGTTTATAATTAGGCAATGAAAAGTATGTAGAATGTTGAATTCGTTTGGTTGAAAAAGGTTTATAAGAAAAGGAAGGTGCTTTCGTTTTCTAATGTTAAAATTAGCCTGTGTACACATAGCTATAAAGATTAAAGATATTAACCATGCATAGCGATGTCGTGTGTAAGAAAAATTAGTGACGTTAAATGTTAGATTAAATTAATTCAATTGATAAGGTTAAACAGATGAGAGAAAGGATTAATATGGGCCACTGGTTCATGAATATTTATTTTTAAATGAAATTTACGAGCCTTTGAAATGAAAGCTAAGATAAATACAAACAAAAATGTATAGCTACACCGAATTTACATTAAAAAGCAACATCTTGACATGCAAGAAATGATTGTAATGGTGTATATAACGTGATGTGTTTGAATTTAATTTTGTTTCTTCACGCTTTAAAGCAGGGTTAGAGCAACACCTCGTATATATGTATAGATAACTTGAAACAAATGGTAACATTAGACATTTGTAAGAACGATGTCTAGGTATGTGTGTAAGTTATTTATAGATAGATATTCCATACGGCCGAGAATGTTTAGAGGGAAATGATAATATGGGAGAGAGATGAGAGGTACTTACTAGAGAGTTTAAAAAGGATGCAGAAATAATTACTATAAATAGAACAGTAGACTCCTATCGGAACTATTTGTAGTAGGTAGGAAGGAATACAAAGTTTAACGTTAGTAGCGCTAATAAATCATGACAGGGCTTCTCATGTAATGTAAATCACTCTGAAGGGTATGAAAGAAATGTCATAAACTTGACTTATATTAATGTGACTATAAATACAAATCAAAATTAAATGAATAAACACAATAAATAAAATGATGGGAAGTAGCAGAGTGTCGTATCTAGTTCATTCAGTGCAACTTAGTGCAATGAAGTCACATGATGGAAGAAGTCAAGGGAAGGAAACCCAAAGGGGATAGTAATAGCAAGTAGACAGACTAATGCCACAAAACTAAATAAATGGGAAAGAGAAAGAGGGTACTATTCTTATCAGAAAACATTTGTGTACTACAAATTGGCCACACTGCCAAAGAAGCCAATGTGACTTGGTTAGTGCGACACGTCAGAAACAAATCACTATGTAAAGCCTCTTGCTACATTTACATTATGTTATACAACAACTTGAGATACTACAATTAAACTATTGTATTTAGAGTATATAACTATAGAATCATTGAACATTCCATTTGTGCCTTAGAATTCCTTGTATCTACTACTAAACTTCTAAATCCTATCAAGATACTACCTTTCCTATTAAAAGTAACTATTAAAAGATGCATGCAATGTTGTGTTTGAAGCTCTAAGGTCTTAGGCATATGGTTTTATACGTAAATACTACACACACACTGCAGTATGTCATTTCTCTTGGCTTGGCTTACGATTAGCTTTTAGTTTGCCCTTTGCATGCTTTCCACTTTAAGTGTTTACTTTTAATCCACATGCGTCAGCAAATCGATTATTGACTCTAACCTTTACGGTAGTGTAGTATTTAGTAGTAGATGTATTGTATATAACCACTTTTCCTCGTTTCTTTCTAACAATAGGCATAGTTGCTTCATAAAATACTATGTACACGCAGTCTGCATTGGAAAAGGTCTTTAAAATAGAACTCTCTCTATTTGTTTTTGTAGTAGCAGTGAGGGACAAGTTATTTATTTACCACGAGTTACAAAACTCTACGCGATACGGATACGACCATAGTCAAGAAATATGAATGAATTATTTCCGTAGTAGACTTGCGTTCAAATCAGACACGATACACTTTGGTAGGTAGTTAACTTAAATGGAATCCAATGGCTCACAGGCAACGCGTTACGCAGTATAAATTTATTTTTGAACATTCTCCACTATGCTTAGTCTTAACTTAATTCATGACGATACACATTCTTACTCTAAAATTACCGACCTATTGTTTAGAATCGAGAGAAATAAAAGCATAAACTCAGGTATGATACTTACAGTCCGTTATAATGTAGAAATTCTTACTAGGGGAAACTCCGTTCGAATACACATAAACTCATGAATGTATTTTTTACTGAATTTTACGAAGCATAAGTTTTAATAGTGTTCAAGAGTGTAGAAAGTTTCTATTGTCAGTTAGGTACGCATTGTGATTATGATCTCCTTTATTATATGCATGCATGCAACTAATTTTGTTTTGGCTACTTTATTTCTTCGTTCAGAAATAATTTATTCGAGGAGTGTGTAAAACTTAGGAAATGGGAGTTGAATCTTTATTCTGTATGTTAGGAGATGAATCTACTAAGATTTGAGGATTTAAATATTCTACATAGTGCCTTAGTGAAGAAGAGAGTTTAATGATTTTGATGCATAGGAGTCTGATTCTCTGTAGAGTTGTCTCGTGACTTAGTTGTAGTTGCATTATAAGATTTTATCCATATTGTTTTCTTTAGTGTATTCTGTGATAGTAATGCAGAGAAAAGTCTCTTTCGTGATGCTTTCCGAGAAAACACTCTACTGAATCCATGTCACGTTAGTTTAAGTAAGGTCAAATATCATTCCTTTACTTACTTAGACACCAGAGCTTCTCTTTTAAGTGTTCACGTACTACAATGTACCTCAGAGTAGTCTGAAGTTTGAAAATGAATCTAAAAGAAGAATGCTCAAGTCTCCTTTCCCTCATGATGTTCCGAGTGAACAAATAAAGTGAGAATAAATAAGATTCTAAATGGGCCCGTACTTTTATGCTAAAGAATGACACAAACATAGTATCCGTCTGTTCGGTACACGCCATACTAGAGATACATAAAGTTTCATTGTATTAAACACAGAAGCAAGATACACTGTATTGAAAACAAGGGATGTGAACATAAAGAACAAAGAAGCGCCCTGTAAAATCTTCAAAGAGTTTATATTATGGAATAAAACCTTCAATTCTTCTCAGTTGTCACTAGCAAACAAGTTTTAAATCTATGTGTACTTAGCATTTAACAAGTTTCAGCTCCTACCCGAACAATACATAACATACCTACGTTCAAGATGTCGACCACTATCAAACTATTTATGTATGCAGTATGTATCTTCCTCTAACAATGCATTGCATCGTGTTTATACACTATATACATACCAATAAGTGGGTATTTTTTATGCATCTTCAATTATATTTCCATTTTAGATTTTATACATCTTATAGCCTATTAACTTAGATGTAGGTTACATCACGCACAATGTACTTAAGTGTGGAGCAATAATAGTTAGTCTCATTTCTCTTTGCATTTGTTAGAGTCTGTAGTTTACTGTTTGTTCAATGGCTTCCCTCTTTGTATTTTTACGGAACATTTTCTAATGGTTGAATGTCTGCATGCTACTTATTGTTAGTTAGTTAGCTCATGTTGTGAGCTGGATCAGTTAGAGACGTGTCTGTTGTTATTTCTCATTATGGTGATTAGTGGTGACTGGAGCACACTCGTTAAAAATTGAGCTGCACTGAGTGTTCTGTCTTTACTTAAAGTATCTATAGGTATTTGAGAATTGAGACAAAGCCTTCGAATAACAATATTCTGTCCTTCTTTGGAGGTATACTTCCTTGTCTCCACTCCATTCTGCTCAACCAACTAATCTCCAAACTCTCTCGACTCCAAATTCAATCATTTGGAACCTTAAGTTACCAACCTGCTAGTTAGACCCTTCCCTTTACTTAACTACTTCACAATCACACTCTACCATTTACAACTATGTTCCAGGGAATTTTTACTTCTGTGGACCTAATGCAATCTACCTATTCTAATGCAGCATATAAGCCTATAGGGAATATTATACCACATATTGCAGCTAAGTGAGGTAATAATGGTATAACTACTTATACTACTTCCCTCATCCCTACAATTTTCTCCCATTAGACACAAGTGTTAACACAGTGATTGTTTCTTACTCATTTAGACAGTCTGTGCTTGCATAATTTTAATAAAGGTCTGTGATGTCTTATTGAAATAGACAAAAGGCTCCGTTGAAACTGACGCTAACCAGAAGGGGGATCGGCATTTTGCAAAATACTTACTACTGAATAAAGGCAATAATTTTCCACCGATATTTTAGAAGTGAAGGTCAACGGTAGATCCCCCCATTTTATTTTATTTTCTAAATCTCGAAATTGAACATTACTAAAATTAACTTTAAGTGCCAGAATTAATTTAATGGACCTCTTCTAACTTTTACAATTTTTAAACTTTTTTCTTTCATGAAGGTGATACTGATAAGTAACGTTAATATTTGAAGTTCATCTGTATTATGGAATGTAGGAAATAAATCGGAAATATTTGAATTAGCTAGTGGAGCAGTACTATTTTTTGGTCTTAATCAAATGATTTCATTTAAAGATTGCGTATATGTAGATACTAGTAGATGGCCTATTGAAAGTAGTAGATTGAATGGTCTAGGCACAATAGATGGGATGTAGGGCTTTGTATTGGTAGAAAATGAGGTACAATGAGAAGGATTGATATCTTGAATATTTGTCCTATATACCTGTATGTCAGAGATTTTTTAGGGATCGATTTTGTTAGGACATTGTTGTACTATTTGCTTCTGGCCGTGTCACTACTCGACTTTAAGAGGACAGAACAGAAGATAATTTATCGGGTGCCTACATAGTAGAGTATGTCTGACAATAGTTTTCTCTTTCTTGACAGAATACAATGTCGAAGTAGTGAACAGTGACAAGACAGCGGAAGGAGAGTGAAACTAGGTGGGCTGTATGGAAAGAGCAATGGAGTGGAGAATAGAAAGGAGGATCATGAAAGGAGGAACAGAACTGAATTGAGTAAAGTTGGAAATCTTAATCGAATATTCATGAAGCTTAGTTTTCCTCCGTCTCATTGTCAGCCCTTCTGCACTTCATGCCACTCTTTTCAAATACAAATGCATTCGTTGTATTTAATATGTGATGGAGTGTGTCTGATGGCTATGTCCATACGAGAGCCTGACTTTTATGGAATAGTACAACATACTACGTCTTGTTTGTTACTATAATGAACTAAGTGTTACTATATATACAAGTTTGAGAAAATCTCTCAGTTTTCTTTGTGTTCCATCATATCTTCTAATATCGTAAAGAATAGTATATGATCCCGGATGCTGTAGTAGTATATACAATAATATAAGGATGGGTGATCTTAGTTGAAAACTTTTGTTGTCTTGTCTCCTCTCGTATGTGGGATGGTTATGTACTAGACTGTTAGTATAACATACCTTTTTAACTCTATATAGCTATGTAATATGTATAGTAATACCAATATTAAGTAGGAAAGTTTCCTTCTACAATCACATCACATGGTACAGTACAGAGTAAAAACTTTCTTTAGTAACTACGAAACTACGTGTATCCCTTCTGTCTCAGATAAGTCTCTTTCTTCTCTTATTAATGTTGAGTTGTTCGTAGTATGCCATTTTCCCAGCTCCAAAGTCAAAGGAAACCCAGATATGCCAAAATGCAAGCAAGGCTAGCATTTCTTCGCCTAAAAACTTTCATTAAGCTGCAAGGCAGACAGTCAAGGCATAGAACCTTCAAGGTAGATTCTTTATGTGTTATACTACTACAGTTACTTATATCAACTGCCTAGCGCTTTAAATCTATAGTTAAATAGTTATTTTCCTTTTTGGTATGGACTTTTACTTTTAGATTCCTTATAGAGTGTCAGAATAGACGTGTTTTGAGTGTGTGGGATGAAAGTGGAGAAGGTAAGACCTAGAACGTAGTAGAAGTATGTCTTGTTGCCAGAAGTTTTTTTGTGTCCAAGCTCAGTGGGCTGTGCATTAAGCTTTCTCCTATACCCTATCGAAGTAATAATACCCTAGGGAACATTAATGCCAACTTTTCACGATATCGGAAGCAACGCTAAGTAAGTATTCTTTATAGCCTAAATTGGCCGCTTTAGTTTACTATTACTATTTATACAGTGTGGCATGGCATGGCATGCTTTGCTTTGATTTTCTCCTTTTTTAGTTGTTTGGAGCACATAGGATGTTATTATATAGATCATACCTTTCCTTACACTTTACACTCATACTCACTAATTTATGACTTTAAATCTTACCCCATGTGTCGAGTTGAGAGTGCAGTTCTGCTAAACCGTCCCTTGTGGATATTATGTAGGTATTTTTATATTTAGTTCGCCCTGGCGGCAGTGGCCAAGTTGACTGGACTGCTTGATTTCTCTTTCCCTAATCTGATGTGTATTACTTCTTCATCTATGATTTTCCTATCCTCAACTGAGAAATAAAGGCCTTCCTAATGGCATAGGATTACTTGGAAAGATCGATAAACTCTATGCTTTCACAAGGCTTTGCAGACGGATTTATTAGTCAGGACTTATCACAGATCTGAGCTAAGATTTTTAAATACATCCTAAAGTCTGCAGATTTTATCCCTATTGTCGTTTATGTACAAATTACCACTTAAAGCATTATATATCTTATAAAATCTGTAGTAAATCCCTATTGGTCATTATATTTCGGTTAGGCAAAAAGTATTACTTTGTACATGGAAATGGCAGAAAAGACGAACCAATTATTGTATAATTGCAATAATTCGTTTTCGAAGGAAAATTATGAATCGGGTTTTCGTTTATTCTTGCAAAGTACATTTTTGCGTTTTGATTTTACAGATGAGTATACGAAAATAACAACTCCTCGACAAGATGTTCTTTTCAAAAAGGGATACTTGTCGCAGAAGAAATCGTCTTCGGTGGACAGCGCTTCGGCTACGACGACACCGTCCGCCTCTACCAATGGCACTCCTGACACACAGTCCACTAATGGGATCAATTCTGGTAAGTCATTTTACATGCATTTTAATTTAGAACTTGATTACATTTAAGTACGATTTGTAGACAGTAATTCCTAAGTTCACGCGATTTGATAAATCCATTAAATTTGTAATTAATCCTCAGCCGAATCTGTTTACTCTAAGTTTTGTCTAGTCGTGTGTTTTGATTTGTAAACAACAGTCGCATGTAGGTAGATTATTTTGATGGAACTTTCCACTCAGAGAAAATTAAACCTCCAGAAATAGAAACATAAGCATTCAGGGATTAGGAGAAAGGTTTAAAATGGGAAAAATATGTCACGGAAACTTATGGGAAAGTAAAACAAACGAGTTTTAACATTAGTTTGGTAGAGAATTACTATACGACAGTCAAAGTTAATTCTGGCAGGGGAAAAATGATACTACATAGACAGTTTCTCGATAAAATATTGTTTTTTGTCTGGTACGAATTTAGGCTAATTAAAACGCACATGTGGTTAAGTCTTTGCATCTCATTAAAGAAAACCAATTAACATGAAACTGAAACTAGTAACAGCTTTCATGGTTGGAACTTTTGAAGAACTTTCTTTGAGAACTTATATGAGTTGAGTATGAGACATGGCAAACTAGTGATATTAATTAATAAAAATGTTATTAAAATTGCAAAGCATTGGGGAGTTTTGTACTCGTGCTTAAAAGACAATCAACTTGGATTAATACCTAATTTGCCTATTAATCGTGAAAAGTGTAAAGAAATTAGATTCAGTATAGATTTTAAGGTTGAGGATGAGGAATGTTTGAAGACATTCATCATGTGATGTAGCTGCCACAACATTAGACAACATTCTCCGTCAGGAGTGTTGTTTTGTGTTTCTTGTTGTTCAATGTTAAGTCATCTAGAGAAATCTATTATAAACAAAGGAGTCAGTCAGAGTAGAGGCTGGTGTGATGCACCATTGCGTTATGCTTTGCTACACAAGACAGAATAGCACACAATTACGTTTCTTTATCTTAGTTTGCAAGGTGCCTATATGCACTAGTATTTAGTGCGGATATACTCACGTGTCTAGTGAGTTTAGGTTGAACATGTTTTTGGCAATAGGACGTAGAGAATCATTCATCATTCAGCCGACGTCTATGTTTAGAGAGTAAAATAAGTGAGGGCAGTTGAAAAGGAAACTTCCATTCTATGACTTGAATGCATGCACTAAGTTAAGTTAGGAACCTGCTAGATAGAATGTCTAATATGTACATATGAAAAGCTTAGATTACTTTCATAAAGCTCCCGGTAGTTTAAAACACACAGGATTATTCTTTCTATAAGCCAAGTTTAAGTTGTACGTGCAAAACGGTACAATGTATACTTTATGAGGTTTCTCCTACACTCTCTTCTGTCTACGATGGAAGCAGCATGAGGGCCGATATGCTTTAGTGAAAGAAAACAAAATGAGCCAAAGGCTTTTATGCATATAGCTATAGAAATAATATAGCTTCTCTTGGAGTCCGTTTTCTTTTTACAGAGTTAAGTTCCTCGGTCTCGGTTCTGCAATATCACTAATATAATCGTAGTAGCAGTGAGTGACTTTTTAGACTCGCCTACCTATGTCCTAGTACTACTATGTCCTATCCGTAAAAGAAAAATGCTGAAAGGCAAACCGAAATAAACCAGTTATAAACTACTACCTATATTACTATACTACTATATAACGGATCTTGTAAGATCTATATTGTAATTCTATAGTGTTCATAATGATATGTAGCCTAATATAGGTAAAAAGTCATAATATGAACTATCTATAGACGATTATATTTACGTGTGGTCCTTCGACTGTTTTAGGATGTATACCGGGAGTTAATGTATAGATGTAACCTATCCGTCCCGTTGGTAATGGGTTTTCTCTCATATTCCACGGTGTGGTTTGGTTTGTTCAATGTAGTATGTCCCCGACTTGTTTTGCTCGGGTTGCCTTCCTATCGACTTATACTTACTGTATATGGATTTGAGATAGGGTGAAGGTAGTTAAGACAGATTTGGTATATCTTAAGAATGTATATAGAATATGGTAGTAGCATGGCACATTGAAGAGGATGTCTAAGTTGAGTTTGAGTTGATTCAGCTCTGTTCAAGTCACACATAATACTACATTGTAATGTACGTGTACGCGTACGTGCAGTTTAAAAGGCCAAGCGAAGCGAACTAACTGCAAGTCAGAGAAAAGGAATAAAGGCAAAGCAAGGCGAAATTCTTGATGAGTTTCTTCTCACTTGGAGACCGAACTCTGCCACGCCACTACTCTCCGATTCCTACTATTCTTTATGCAAAGAAATGAAAGTTGAAGCTTGGCCAGGCTAACAACGGAGCATTGGAGCCAGCTTGTGATAGCTTGACTTGGTTTCTTTGGCTTGTCTTTATTTGACAAGACGACCAGCCATGTTTCCTACTACTATCCTTTCAATTGAGTTCTGTGCGATGTACCGTATGTAGATAGATAGTAGATACCTAATAAATATACATATAGAGTGGCTATGGAAAGCACACATGGGCTATATTTACAATTCACTACTCTTCTACTACGGACAAGGCAAGACAGGACAGACTGAATAGCATGCAAAATACAAAATGCATGCCAAATGACTTTGTTGTAGTTGAGTGGATTGACTAAGTATTGCATGTGTGTGAATGATGAAAGCCGCCTTCACATCACATTTATTATTCGTCCTCCTATTTTCTACTTCTGTCTCTTACACTTTTACAACTAGTACCTTAGTATATATGAATTTGCATTTCCGTAGTATAATATGTTATAATATGTCTTAAATATAATGCTCTGTTTTGTGTAATGCTAGGAAAGAGCGCTGTGTTATGTGAAGTGGAGTTGTGAATAGTGGTAGTGTCATGTCAGTTGCATGGCACGTTCACTAAAATAGATATACAAACCAGAGAGACAGAGAGAACACATACCGCCACCGCACTTACAATTAACTTATTACATAGTTATGCATTAGTAGTTTAGGTGATAAATAATGTGTACCTAGTGCTACTTACGAAATAACACATCATGGGTGTCTACTACTGTCTACTTTTGCATTAGTCACTTTAAAATGTATTTTATGCAGTTGGTTAGATATACATAGACTAAACCTAAGTGAAACCTATTTGTTAAGTGGGCTAAATATTAGTAGAAGATATTTTTACAAGTTTTCTTTTATGCATATGGATATGTAAAAAGAATTTATTTTTATTGTGGTAGATAAGGTGTGAGAATGATAAGTCTGCGGCGTAGTAGTTGTTTCTCTAGGTTCCTTTTGTCCGACGCAGATGATAGTTGGGTAGAAAAGGGATTTTTCACAAAAAGGAACACAAGAAGCTTAACACTTATCACCTCTCTCGGTGTGGTAAAGACCAGGAGGATGTGATGTATAGTAGATAGGTATTGTTGGGAGTGGAATTATATGCAACATTATTACAGGCGGAGAGGCAGGTTGGATAAGTTGAAAAACAAGGCTTAACGAAGATCCTTTGTATGTAGCTCTTCCCACTGTACATTACCGCAGTACTTATCGATGTCCGTAGTTGTGGCAGTGCTACTGTAAGCACTAGGGATAAAAGCAAGAATTACGGGAGAGAAATTGAGTGCTATCAATCTCAAGTCAGAGGGACACAATCTCCCATTCTTCCTTTGGTAAATATTTGTAGTTGTCATTGTCGCGGATGCGGAAGACTTTCGTTCGTGAGACAGGCTGAGAACAAAGGTGATATATTTATACTAGAAACTCACTCGCTAAAGTTTACATTGTACAATGCTGCATCTGTGCAACTGCATCGTACTACTTAAACTATATAGGTACATGATATATTGTATATATATACAGAAATGAATGAGATGAATTAATTTGGGAAACACGCCTTGGATATTTATAAGATGTGTAAATAGGTTCTCTTGCTGCACTTGTCATTGAGAGATGGAAAGTTTGAGCGTGATTATAGATGAGCCATTGCAGAATAATATTTTGGAAAGGAGAAAAGGGGTGTTTTGGTTTCGATTGACTAGACTTGCCATTTAGTGGCAGTGCGGTACACATCTAGAAAATGTAACATGAATGACGGTTCCTTTTGCATTTGACAGAGTAGTAGTAAACCTACAATGCTACATATAGGGCAGGAGAGGCAACATTTATGTGTATGGGATACTGGGAATTGGTAATGTCACTGAATGGTTGTAAACGAAAGGGACACTTATTTGAGACAGAAAGAAAATAAAGGTAGAGACGTTATTTCGCCAAGTCCTATCTATACTTTGGATATGCAGAGGATATAACAATGTCAAGAGTGGAAGTAATTCCAATTTAATTTAGCTTGGCCAAAGGCAAGGCAATGGCGGCATCAGTCCTTCGTAATTTCAGTATTGAATTGAGAAAGCTGAAGTTAAGTCAATTTAGCAGTAGAGAAATGATATTAGAATGTAGGAAATAAAGCACTTATGTCTAGGTATATAGTATTGTGCTGGGAGAGAAAGGGCTCTTTCTATGGTCAGCAGTTAGAAGTGGAGGCAAAGCTGACATATCGAGATGAACACGGAAGACAGAGAGTTGAAACAATATTAGTGAATGTACTTAAGTATAGAGTAATGTATATTTGGGGATAGCGTGCCCGCACCCCTTTCTAGTATAGGATTTAGATGGTGCAAGCAAGGAAAAGACAGGACCAGGACAGGACGAAAGCTAAATGTCAAATGTCACGAGAATCGGTTATTTTTGTCTTCTTTCTCTTGCAGCACATTTCAGCTGTGTGATGTTGTGTTAGCTTCCCTCCTTTACTTTTCCTTTTCCACTTTAGTCCCTGTCCTGTTCTAACTTTCCGTTGGATTCCTTTCTGTGCACATTGTTCTGCTATAGCTAGCATTCTCGTACCTACTTTAAGTAGTAAAGTACAATGGAGAACTCTGTAGTCTTCTGCAGAATGTAATATAATGGCAAGCTATTTTCTCCGCACATTCCATCCTTCGACTCTTCTGTTATGTTATCATCTCTGATGCAATTTTAGTACCTCTACGACTACATAATATGCACTTCTACGCTTCTTTACAATCCTGTGCACTACTACTCTGCACTACAATCCACGACAGGACGTTCCACTGTTGTAATCTATTGTAACGTCCCGGTTTCTCTCTGCAGTTTCCACGACTTAACATAACTAGCTCACACAAAATACAAGAGATAGGTCCTTCTCTCTATTTAACTATGTAGAAGAAATGGAATTTCCTATTTGGGCACAGACAAACCTGCTCAGGTTGGTTTTGTTGTTGGTTTTACGTATTTCCTGTGTGATTCCAAGTTAAATTAAACTCGCACGTCGCACCTTTTTCTCAACTTAACACAACATCCTCTAATGCAGTAGTGGTGTAGATGGGTTTTTCAGTAGGCGTAATAATACAAACTTTAGAGGTGAGCTATGTATATTTACTTTGTGAAACATTAGCCAGAAAGCTATTTAAATAGTCTTTAATTCTGCGTTTTGCATTAGACATACACATAAATGTATGTAAATGTTTACCGCTTTATTCACAGCAGAGTGAGTCGGGTAAATGAGTCTCTCCTGTTAAATAATGCATTTCTGCTTAATAAAATTTAATTGAAACACGACTTTTGATGATTGAGAGCAGGACAGCTCTATTCAACTTACGTGATCATCAAAATTCATCGCTAATTTGCCAAAAGCACTTGCGGCTTATATATGTTAAAATTGTAATATGTACTTTGGTGGCACGTAGCAATGCGAGATAAATAGTCTACTTCAAATTACTAGTCTTTGTATTGGGATTCTGACCTATATTTCCCTAATCCAGTGTCAACTGAAGGAATAGTAAAGCGATGGCAGGGCAAGACATTTCTGGTTGCTGAATTTTAAACATGACAGAGCAACGGAATCGTAAATTATCTGCATCTGATGTTTGTTGATGAAGTTGGCTTTGGTTGTCTTGTTGGATTCAGCTTTAGTGATTTGACTTGGGGAACTTATGCGAAATGAATTTATGAAGCAAACTTAGGCCTTGGGAATACCTGAAATATACATAGAAAATTGCAAAAAGCTTCACCTAATGTATATTTAATATTATGCCACTGCGACGAACGCGATGCTAGTTGGAGACGTTTGAAATGATTGATGGGATGCAGTGTAAAATGGGCAGAGAATTTTCTTGCTGTAATAACCTGTTTCATTACGTGTAAGGGATTGATTGACTTTTTGTTATTTTCAACAACCATTACTCTAATAGTTTATTTAATAGATACAAAATGAATATTAGTATTCAGTAGTATCAAATAGTATGGTAACGAACTATATAAAACTATATGGGATTATTATATTCATCGTAAAGCCCAATTATTATAACTTTTTGTATACTGGGGTATTTTGGGACATAAAAATAGTCTGCCGGTATAGTTAGGTTACCACTACGAGTAATGATTTAGAATCCTGTAGATGAAGGATTACCTGCTAATTAAATCTTGTGCTAATAGGGAGTTAGAATTAAAACGGGGAAAAACATCATAATTAGTTTAGCTCCTAAGTTTCCTTACCATTTAATAATCATGTATCATATCTGGTGGAAGTAAAATGGCGAGGGTTTGACTATAAAGGATAAGTAGAAGAGGTCGTCTGGAAACCGTAGACAAGAAGGAAGATCTCATAATCTCACCAGGAAGGAACGGAGCAGATTCAAATGAATATTGAGGCTTTAGCCGTTTCACTAAACTGAAGGCAGGATAGGGTAAAGAGTTAAGCTGACTTCTCTCTGTTGAGACTGGCTGACTGATGGGAATTCTCTGGAAAGTCTGAAACGCAAGTCCAAATATTGTACAAGATTTATATAGAGACTTTAAGATATATATCTACTACCGTATCCTTCAAGTTTTACACGCTAGCCTCGGTTTTACATACGTACAAATATTTTGAAGATAAGTATACGCTATCTTCACATAGCTGTATAATCATGAAAAGGAAAAGTCTAGAATAGGAACATCGTCTTGGCATTATAAAAAGTAACAAGTATAGAAGCCACTAGACATACCTCTACTATGTGTAAAAAGGTAACACAAGTACTCATGTACTTATGTATTAGTTATATACTGTATATAGTTTAGCAATACGTACTCCACAGGATAAGATGTTCGAAACTTGACTCATGACATTTCGGGTGCCATTAGGTATTGTTTCAAGTGTGAGAACGAATGAGCGAAGGAATTCAGTCCAATCTAAAGTTTAAACTAAACATAATACATAATTTTTAATGTGGACATAACTGTAATAACGAGATGGTAGTACCTTGTGTTTTATGTACTTAAGTTAATAAGGTCGACCTACTAAAACATTTTAGTCATGGCGAAATAAAAGGTACTTTTGGCAAAATGGAAATTGGCAAATGTAATACAAAGCACATATTACAAGAGAAACTGTTTTAAAATAGTGTTTCTTGGGATAAATATGTAAATGCAGTTGCAAAGTCAAAATGGGTATTTGAAACTAGTATTAAATTGCATTCCTGAGTTGAACATGTTTAAATTAGTTTTGCCAAATTTTATTTAGCCATTTGTACCTAGAAGCATCACTGCTGAAATGAAATATGAAAATTAAGTATTTCTAGTCTGGTTATAAGTAGGAATTCTGAGTAAAGAGGCTCATGCATTCAGTATTCTAAGTCCGTATTAACGTTGCTCCTTGGATTGTAATTTAGGACGATACATTAAATAAGTTCTTTGAGATAGTTGACATGAAAATCTCACGGGACGTGAAGAAATGAGTTGGAATATTGCTTTGCAGTGCAGCAAGATAGTTTCTAAAATCATGACAAGTACCATTCCATGCAGTAAAATAAGGGTTTTTGTTGCACGGAATCTATAATCATATAATGCATTCTATATAGTAGTGGCTATTGTGTAAAATGAAGGGAGAAACCTGGAGAAGTGTCTGCGTACTTATAGTTTCAAAAAGTTAGAAGTAGTCGAGTATAATGATTGCTTTATTTCGTGGTATCTAAATTGGATATAGAAAGTGATAAGTAGTGGAAGTAGGTAGTTCTTATGTCGGTATATGTAATTTGCAGGTATTTTCACTATAAGGATGTGGATTATACTTTACAATGAGATGAAAAAGTAAAGTGGATCTAGGAGTCAACGTCTGTTCATAGTGTGTAAGTCGGTTCTCTTGTTGCGAAAGAAAAAGACGGCTCATATGACACTAGCACTCTCGAGACTTGTACTCTGGAAAGAAAAATCAAAGTTTAAGAGTAAGGCAAAAGCAAAGTGAAGTGTAGAGGAGGGGACTGATTGCCTCTGAGTGAAATACTTTGTATGCGTACTCCATTGTCTATTTTGGGATCAATCAAGTTGAACACAAAAATAGAAAGTCGTTTGCTCAACTCATTTCACTTCTTGCTTTGCTATACTTGACTTGTTATGTAATGTATGTTTACATATTAGTAAGAACTAAAAGATAACGGTCTATTTTACCTATGCACTACTATGTTGGTGTATGTAATGTATCTACGTAGTAAGGGGAAGTAGTGATTTCATCTTCTAACTGATGGCAAGTGAAGATTGTTCTTTTTTTGCTACTGAACAAAGAATAGATAGTAAAACCTTATGGATTGGATCATAATACATTTTTCCAAGTAACTATGCACATAGTGCAGTGTAGAGTAATATGACATGTGCTGCCATGTAGTATGTTGTAAGTATAAGTAACGGTGTATTATTATACTAATGCACTCTCTGCGTAGTATAAAGGGATGTGACTGGTTTTCTTTGTAAATAAGTAATGTAGTGTATTGGTGTCATAAAGCATGATTATTGCTGGAGAGACAAAGATGTATTTAGTATGTGCATTGTATTGCAATGTGTCACATTGTACAATTGAATTGTTTGCGAGAATAAGCGGCTCTACTTTAGTACGTCGTAATGGAAAAGGATCCTTTTCTCTTCTCTAATGCCCTCCTTTATCTCTGTGTAGCATTTCATAAATAATGAATTGAAATGACTAAGGATATTGTAGAGGAGGCTTCACTTGGCTCCAGTTTGCGTTGCGGTGTGGAAGATGGTAATTTGAGGAACTAATGCTTCCAAGAAATTTTAATGGTTTTACGGTCACGTTGTAAAGTTCATCATGTCTCTAAATGTCTGCAGATTAATTAGTTAAAAGAGGTATTACACAATTTTGCTTTATGATCCTTCTAATCCCTTACTATACGGGAAAATACGAGAAATTCTCCTCCACGCAACAAAAACACGCCCGACTCTAATGTTTACGATCATCTGATCTAAAAGCAGTTAGGAACTTCCCACTATCCGGCCCACTTCCCTCTTGAGGAATATGATACAATGATAAATGAAATTATTATCAAGTATCAAATTGTTTTTTTTTCAGATTACTCCGAAGGGTATGAGAATGGCGAGACTGACTGCGTGATACCTTATGACGACACAATATACTACGGTCCACCCCCCGAAGCTGTCTTCACTGATCCTAACACTGGCCAAGTGTACTACGGTAATACAATTTAATATACTTTAGATAATAGTTCATATAAGTAATAAGCTTTCTGTGTGAATGGCTACTTGAAGCATTTAATACTAAACATTTTGTATATGGGAGTATATAACACTACTATAGGTTCAGGTTCATAACAAACAGAAAGTCATTAAAGTGTAATAGTAGCCGAATTCGTGAAACAGCATAATAACCAGCAAGTTCTCATAATTAACTATGGATTAGATCCTAGCAAAATCCATTAGTAATTTGAATATGACAGGTCATATGATATTTTTGGGACTTATGAAAAGAGCTTGAAAGGTTCGGGGCATCTTTGTACTAAATAGTATACGTAATAGACATGTGCATTTTCCTACTAACATGGTATTTTGTAATACATTCAAATGCACAATTCTCACGGAGTGCTTATGCTTTACTACACTATTATACGGATTGTTAATTGTTTTTTCATACTCTTCCGATTTTATTTTTTCTTTTAGGATTTTATGATGAGGTAGATAGGTGATGAGTATGTTCCCACCACCGTTTGCATTGAAATTGATTTTACTAACAAATTTTAATATATAAATTATTAGGTTTGTAATACTTTTTTATGCACTTCATTCGATTGATTGTAAAAACACATTTAAGATCGTACTGGACATTTAATTTGCAACATTTGCTTTACAAATGGAATTGATAAAATATATTCCAGAAAATACGCAATGGGTATGGACAAAATCATTTTATTTAGGTAGTGTAAGAAATCAATGTTTGATCTGTGAAAGGATGTTATATATTTCTATGTGAATGAAATATGGAATGGGAATTCTTTGGAGGTAACTGCGTATGACAAAATAGAAAAATGGAGATTATTACCGGTATATTGGGAGGATGTGTAGATGAAAGAAAAGTATTGGTTCCATGGTTGAAGCAATTTAGCGTATGTGTAGAGACCTATTCAAAAAATACGTATCTCGAATCTTGTAGACACATTAACTTGACATGACAGCTCTTACAATTCCCACAGCACTCCATTGAATGAAATTCATTGTACTCAATCCTAGTTACTTACCTTCATTTCAACTTAGTGCTGACGATTATAACTCCCAGGGAATTCAAATAGCATTCAGTTATATTTCTTTATACTGGTTCAGGAATTTGGAATTGAATTGACCATTAAATTCGTGCATAAGCATGAAATTACAGTTTTGGAACATTACATTTTTGATTCCATGAATTTGTTCCTATCTAATATACTATTTTGACTGTAGAGTCTAACTTTTAGCATACAGTGAGAATACTTTTTATAGTGACGTATACAAGATGGGACTTTTTAAATATTTAACTCTGCTTTTCAACAGTTACGATTAGCAGAGTAGATATCAGTGTGCTATTTATTTACAATGTTGTTAATAAAAGTGTAGATAGATGTAACAGATAATAAACATTCCTTTAGTTAGTATATGGGGTGGCAAGTAACGAAGTCAAATGAAATTCCTGTGTCGAGGTTAGTAGTAAAATTTTACATAGAGTTATTTTGGCTATAGTTATACACATCCGCATAAAATTCATATTAAGAGTACAAAATGCAAAGTACAAGATACAAAGTACACATAAAAATATTCGAGTATACTAGGGCCAGGACCTCTTTCTAGATGATGATGGCATACTGTCGTGTAAATAATTGAAGAAGAACAGAGGTCATGTGAGTAGGGCATAATGGGATAATTATTTTTAATTACAATCAGCCAGCTACATAAGCCAATGTCTTCATCACGCTCCATCATTAAGCAAAATCTAAACAATGGAGTATATATAATATTAGTAGAAGTAGTAAATATACAAGGAGCATCATAGGAACGGAATAAAGTGAATTGTGATTATGAGTTGGCTTACTTGTTCTAGTTTGGGCACTCACTTGACTGAATGGACTATTGTTCCTTCTTGCTTTGTATATGTAGGGGTCTAGTTGACTGAGGGAGCTCTTACGATACACTTGAGCTCTTTGTGCTCTACAATACGCACTTATATCTTGATTATTTATATACAAGTATAGCTTATTGTCTAAAGTATTCGTAAAACATAAGGGAATTATTATAGATATGATTTGTCTGAATGTAAACATAAGTTTGATATTGGTGATTCTAGTAGTGGTAGGAAATTATAGATATAAATCGTACGTGTTGTCCTAATAGTATTTGTGTGGCACATATTAATGCGAGAGGAAAGGCGGAAAGCTCGCCAAAATTTCTCCTTATCGTTAGCCGGCATGAAATGTCAGATTAAAACTTGTGCTTCTCATTTGTCATTATTATAAATGATTTAAATTGTGGAGTAGTGAATAGAGCTGCATACTCCATCACTTAGGATATCTGGTATGGGTCATAATCTATAGTACGTGAGAGGATACGATTTGTGAGGTACATACCATAGTATAACAAGTACATGCAAAAATTGTAGCTATACAGTATTTTAATGGCAGAATTTACTAATAATAGTTCCCATTCGGTTGGTTTTTCACAGAGTATGTTTTCTATAAGTGGGTATGACTGTTTGGCATGTGATATCAAAAAAGCGTAATATAATGTCACATCACATGAATACTAAAACTAAGCATTTACATCCACTCTTTTTCGTATTCGTAGTAAGTTCTGTATAATAGAGTAGAATAATAGTTTGTACGATGCCTGCAAGTAAATAAGGAGTGGGAATAGTAAAAGTCTATATGGGACGACCACACACATTTTACTACGTATTGCCTCTTGTGTTTACTGGCTTTACTTATTCACTACTCGGGTTCTCCTCTCTCCTTCACTTACTTACGTTTTGGCTATAATGATTTTTACAACATATAAAAAGGCGAGGCACGTCACGTCAGCGTGTATATATTGTATTAGCATTTCTGTTGTTTTCTCTGGATGTACAAGTTTTGAACCGGATTATATTGGGAATACTTTTATTTGTTTCTAAAGCCATGCAGGAATGTGTAGCTTGTACTTACGTCCATGTGTGTGTACTTAGCACAGTGCAAACAATAGAACTCCTTCGTGTACCTTACTACTGCGTTTCGTTTAGGAGCTCCTGTACATCCGGTGTGCACTTCACTACACTTTCTTTATTAAAATTGAAAGGCTAACAATGAGAAAGGAAATGGGTGAAAGAAAGAAAGCTCAAGTTAGTGAAAGTGATGAGATAAGAAATACGGACTTTCCACACGATTCCTAGCCACCCAAAGCAAATGCGCAAATTATGTAGGTATAGGTTGTAAAATATTGTAAGGAGAAAAGGGCAATGTCAAAACAGAATGAGTACAAAATGCTACTGTCGGGATAGAAATAAGATAAATAGGTAAACGAACGAGGATTTTAAGTCTATATTCTTATATCAAGCAAAAAAATACGTAATAGTACACTTACTCTTGTATGATTTGAAAAATTACATATTTAAAAGTTACCATTGAGGTAGGTAGTAGATACTTAGGTTAAGTATAGTAGTAGCAGTAGTAGTGGAGAGGTAAACATATAATCGATAGTTACAAGTAGTGAAAAAAGGGAAATATACATGTACGAATGGTTTTATTGTAGGAATCTCTGGTAGGATGAGAATGGTAGAAAAAGGAAAGAGTTCATGTTAGTTTGTGTATTGTACACATAAGAGGAATCCAATTCGAATGTGCAGTGCACCGGGAGAAAATACTATTACAGGAATGAGGAGGAGTGCATAAAACAGAAAGAAGCTTACCTATTTAGGTATAATATATATAAAGTATGGAGAAGTTTTGAGATATATTTTTGCTACTAGGAGTGCTAACGTGATGCAAGAGTCTCTTAAGTTAGATAAGTACAGCTCTTTGAATCGGTCTGTTTCTGTGCTTCGTAAAAGAATCCTTGCGTAAAAGACATATTAAGTTACGTTCTTTTGGGCCAGGTCCACAGAAAATAGCAAAGCATTTAGCATACCCAACATTACTTTTATGTGCAGATCCGACTAGGCGAGTTCTAGATACCTTTTCCTAGTACAAAATCAATAACAGCAGTAACTCACAGCATACGAGCGACTAAAATTGGAAAAGGACTACTGAATATACCAAAACTTTGTAACCAAGTGGCTTATAATGGCACTTCCCCAGATATCCAAATACTCCTCCATGGTTTTGCGATGGCTCTTCTGCATGTGCCTTCATTTCCAAGTAATCGTCAGAGAGTCTGATGGTTCTTTTTCATTTGCTACCACTACCATTTCAACTATCGGACTACATGCATATCCTCTCCTCTGGCTTCATTTACCCTTTTCCTATGTCTGTCAGTTGATTTATTCACTTATGGTTAGTAGGGACCTCTCTTCCCAACTAAAATAGCAAAACTAGATAAATGCTACGCATTACTCCACGAATATTGAATTCACTCTCCCGAGTTGAAATTGATTATTGAGGGAGGATGAAATAATTTCGCAACTCTCATTTTACACATACTCATTTTCCGAGAATAACAAGACTGACTTGCACCACATCAATCCTCAATAATACGGACTTATACTTTAGTAGTAGTATTTATGTAGATGCATACCCTACCATTCTGGAATTGTATCGTATTTTAAGTATTTGCATTGTACATTCGCAATATGTTAAGAACATGAATGCACACGTTTGATATGCATCTAAAAATGAAAGGCAATTATGCAAGAAATATATTATATGGTAGAGTAAGTACTTAACTACTTAGCTATAATATGATTGCTTCTATAGTAGAAATAGATTGATCTACAGTTATATTTATGCTATCTCTAAAAGCATCTTATGTAAAATGCATGCACGTAAGTTACGTTTATGTCTATTGGATTCAACTATTTCCATTTGTTCATATCCTGGATGCACTTCTATTTTGCGGAGGGAATGCTATAATTTATCGATGTGACATTTATGAGGGAAAGCCAATGGTCTGTGTAGTTACAGCTAAATTAAAGAGTATCGAAAACACTACGCTATAATTAACATATTAAGTAATAGACCCGCCTTCCTACCTTCGATGTTAACGTCTGTATACAAACTATGTAGGTTAGTTTCTTTTCCTTTGCTACAATATGGTAAATGCCTATGGCATTGGCTTTACTATTCCGCTAGCGTAAACTTAATGAGATTCGTCTCTGTATTTGCCTAATTGAATGTATGGCTACACAAGGACATTGAATGAACTACCAAAAGATATACAAAATAACTACTGATTTAAATACGAAATCGTAGTACGCACTACTTATTGATTTTTGCTACCAAACAAATCTGCATAAGGCGATACTCCATATGCCTGTTTAACCAGATTTTCCTGGAAATACTGTATGAGTGCACACTTCAATCACGTTATGGTTTCAATTAGTGCATAATTGCTAGCAGAATCATAAAGCGAGGTAATGCATACTAGAATCGTCATTACCTTTGAGACTCAAAAGGTTGCATTTATGGAAAATGTCAATACATACTCGATACTAGAGCTATATGGTCGAATGCGTATGCCATGGGCGTATCAAACGATAATGATGTTGCTTTGCTTTTAATTTTAATTGATAGCTAACTAGATAATTCAGTGGTGTGTGTATAAATGAATTATTAACAAAATATGGTACATATCATGAATTTGAATATTTGAATCTAATGGTTGGATATGTTCGTTTGATGTTAATTAGGTCACTGTTCAAGCAACGGAGAATATTTTGATGCCTACCCGGTGAGTCCAGTGATGGTAGCAGGCTACCCGGCTCCCGTTTATTATCATCTTCCGTATCCCACCGTAGATTGGAATGGAGTTCCTACACCTATGTATCCAGTCGTTGCAGCTCCTCCTCCAATACCTATCGAAGATCCTTCCTATTCTCTCGGATTACAGGTAAACAAAACAATTACGTTTTGTGTACTTAACTATACATACTATTTTAATAGCTTCCCTAGCTTCTGACAGATATTTATTGATAATTACGGGTAAGATAATTGTACAGACCACAGAAACTATACTCAAAATGTGGCCATTAGTAAAGTAAACTTGAGCTTAGTACTGCCAAAAGGACTGTAGTAGTCACAAAGAGCAAAGTAGCAATTAACTATGCACAGTTACGTAAACAACCGGTAATGAAAGAAAAGCATTAAGTGCATTATTATTAGGAGTAGATAGTAGTACTCAGAGTTAGTCATATTGAGGGGATCTTCCACTTTCTATAATTAAACTAATTTTGGTAATTTAATTAAAGTACAAATGTTTAAATAGTGTCAGCATCAATGGAAATAATTGAATTAGAAAATGAAATGATGTAATTTCAGGGTGTGGATACAATAACGATAACTCGCGACCGTGATACAATCTCAACAACACCAACACCAGCCACATCCTACACGTCTACATCGACGACTCTGACTTGTGGTGTTAAAGGTGAAGAGACGGAGGGAGTTGAGAGTGGCGAAGGGCAATCTCTAAAATCCGAAGACAAAAACAAAGCACCGATTGAAGAATCTGTTTGTGAGACGACGACGACATCGGCCCCGACAACTGCATCGAATACTTCAACAACAACGACAGTGTCAACACCCACGCCGACGGTGTCTTCATCAGGAAAGACCAAAGCTGGGAGTTCACCGACAGCGACGTCATCGACAGGATCCTCGACATCAGGATCGACCTCATCATCATCATCATCTTGTTCAACTAATGCAAATAGCAGCTCAAAGACAACGACAGTAGTCCCGGCACGGGCAGCGGTGGTGGAGAGTGCTCCGTCTGTAGTGTCTTCAGCACCAATCTCTCATCAGTATCAGTCAAAACACGGACACCATCAGTATATGACGCCAGTTCCGTACATGCCTGGAAATAATTTGCAAAATCAGCATCCGCATCATCATCCGCGTCATCATAATCACCATCATCACCACGGTGGCCCCGTTCACCATCCGCCGCCTCATCATGCGGTTCATCATCCTCCGCCTACTTTGGCTCTTGCAGCTGGCCCTCCTCCCGTACATCCACCCTTTCACTTATATCCTCATCCAGCTGGATTTGTCTATGGCCATCCTGTCTACAATGGTAATTACTTTTCCAATCATTCTACTTCTAGTACTTACCTATTATCTTCTACTTCTTTATATGTTACGTAGTACTTAGTTCCTGGATAGAAACAAAGTTCTTATATATTTATACATACATAATAAGTATATCTATCCATACTAGTTACATGGAGAGAGATATTCGCAAATAGATACCATTAGTATTAATACCTACATCAAATGTACGTATTGTTAACATTGGAACTAGTAGTAGTTCGACACTAAGATTACTACTATCGCCATTACTTTCCATTATCTGTAAATTGTAGAATCCTAAGCACCTACAGTAGAGAGTTAGTAGAGTGCAGGCAGATATTTCCGTAATTTTACTCCCTTGTAACTACTTAATACTACACAAGTACTCTCTCTCCCATCTAATATCTCCTAAGATCCATTTTCTTTAATAATTCTTATACGCACATTCTAGAGTGCTACACTTAACGTGAACTGTGTGACACGGCTAAGTATAAGTAGAAAATCATTCCTTTCATGTCAGTGAATCCGACTTTTGGCCTGGCCAACCTCCTATTAACATTCTCCTCCTATTAATACCCTTTTTGTCTATATATTATTAAGCAATGTTTGAATTAATACATATATGCACATACTAAGTACTTACTTACTTATATATAGTTGATATTGATACACAGTAGTATGTAGTTGGAAGTATTGCGATGTAGTAATTCCTAATACTGCCAACAAATATTTCAGGAATCCTAAAAGTAAATCCTTTCTTAGTTTAACCGTGGGATTGACTGCATGCCGAATCCAATTTTCTATCCTTTTCCACATTATGGAATTCAGCAGGAGTCCTGTTGGTACAAGTCCAATCCAATTCACTCCTTTTCCAAAGAGATCGATGCAATTGCATTAATATCATTTCTTGACTAATCCGCAAAACGAGAATTTTATGTGCACTTACATTTTACTGTATTATTCTTACTTAAGTATTCCATTAGCCAGACTCGGGTTAATGCGCTGTACTTCTTTCTACTACTACAACAAATGTACTATTACTATTACAGAGTACATAGTAGAATTGCTATTTCTATTATTACGAAATTAATATCTAGCAAACACACGAACGTCCCTAGTCCAAATGTATTTAATATTCACAAACCTATCCTACTATTTACATTATCATCAGTTACGCTACTCCAATTAAATTCTCCTTCAGCGCAAAACAAAACAAACAAGAATTTATAGCCAATTGTTCTGTTTCGTGGGGATTATTGATGAATTCATGCTACAAAATAACTACAAATAATATTAGAAAAGTGGAAATTGATAGTTTTCTGGCTATAGTCACGTAACGTACCTTTCAAAGTTGAATTTTCCTGATAATCTTGTCCGTATCCCAATGAATTATTGTCTATATATACACAACAAAGTATTTATGGGTGAAAACCATTAGGATCCGTTTGTATAAGCGTGGAAAAGGTACATATACAGATCTTGGGTCAAATAAGTAGTGTCAAAAATCTATGATAAAGTGAATTTTCTTTTGCACATTTATCTTTGTTTCACTTGCCCAAGATTAAGATTAGATCAGCACAGTATGGAGTGGAACTTGCAGTTGCGTGGCGTGAGTCGCTTTACTTTTTACTGCATTCTCCCCATTCATGTTATATGGCAGTCTATATACTAGGTAGTCACCACTCCCGCCTGCTTCTCCAGTCTAGACTGCATAAACCAACACTACTCAGATAATCGACTTGCCATGACAAAAAATCCCGGAATTCGGATAGAATAGGAGAATACAGCGTGTACAATGATAAATAGGATAAAGAAGCTGCATTTAACAATGAGTATAGCGAGTAGGTATTAGATGGACCAGATAACACGCTACTACGGTTTAAGATCTACTGTCAGTCTTTACTCACATCATCCTGCATGTTTTTGTAAATAAACTAGGAATCTATTTACTATAACTTACGATCGTTTGACGTAAGACTTTCTTTGATAACCTATAAATAATTGCAGTACTTATAGCTTGCGATTTTCTAGAATAACACTTTATATTATAGTTGTGGAGAAAATAAACGTCTATAGATTTGGATACTATACTTAGCAAGTATCGACTTTTATTGTTTGTATTAAATCTTCATTCCTCTCTTAGCTACCAACATTTTTCATCCGCGATGCTACTCTATTCTCTTGTCCAATTCAATTCACTTTTCATGTTATTTTACGCTTTGTGTTTTTAAAGAGGGAGCTAACCTCAGCCAAGGCAAAACACCCGATGTTTAGATGTTTGCTTTGGGTTACTTTTATCTTTACTACTTGTCTGAACCCCACAAATCCTCCCATGAGATCTTCTTTAAAAACAATTTACCACTCCTCTCCCATTCTCTAAACCTAATTCAATTTTTAACTGTAAATGTGTGAATGAAAATCCCCTATTTATGCAAATTATTCAAACTAATTATTTTACTGTTGAATTAATTATGATAATAAATTAAATTAATGACCATTTAATTAGTTTTTTAAAATTGGGCAATTTTCCTAGGTAATTTGAATCAATTACAATTTGTAGTAATTTATTTTGAGGTTTATATAAGTAGGAATAGGAATACCCAGTGAGTCAGTAGGTTTAGGATTTCATTCTAAAGTCTTGGTATTGAATTTCGTTGATATTATGCCAAATAAACTTGCCAGTAATTAGACCGAAGATGTATGAAGTTGGCAAAAAAGAAATAAACATTTAGGTATAGAGTTGATATTAATTTGGTTTGTATTTAGTAGGAAGAATTGGGATTGTTTGTTGAAAAATTAGCATTTGATTTGATTGTGTTTCTTGTCAGTTCTCTTTTGTTTGTAATATGTTAGGCAATTGAAAAGCTAATTCGCGTGGGCTGTTTGGTAGTCTTGCAAAAAGAATGATAATATTTCTGGGAATCCCATTTACTCCTACACGAAAGGAAAAAATCCATTGTAAATTGTTTACAGGCAAAAGTAAAAGCATTTCTCGGGGTAGTAGCAATTGTCTATTATATGAAAGGAAGAATCGGGAACCAAGTGTAAAACAAGCTTAGGAGAAAAAAGAGTAGAAAGAACAATAAGTACTGCAATCATTTCCCAAAGCCATAAAATACTAGTAGAGATGAAGAAAACTGGATGTCAGGCTAGTTCTCTTATAGTATGAGGACTTCTAGAGTCTGTTTATGGTGTTCCAGTCTCAAGTGCTTTAGATAAGCTTATGAGTTAACTCGTGCAGCGAAGAAAATATAGTTAGTTCCAACATTGATAGTAATAACAAAGCAAAGCGAACGAAAGGAAAGCAGCTGTATTAACTCAACTGGGTCGGACGAAGTAGATTGAGCAATTTTTATTGATGCCCCACTATGCCAAGCCATCGCATAACATAACATAACAACACCGTATGGTTCTGCATTAATCCTCTAGTCTACATGCACATAACACCGTTGCTAGTAGATAGAGATAGCCGTATCTATCTCGATCCATCTGAATCTGTCTTGTCTTTCTTGCTTGGATGAATCTGCCTGTCTGTCTCTTTCACTCGCTAAAGTTTGCGTGTGTAAATATTATGTGTGGTTTGTTATTTAATGGGGATGCGTTTTCTCAACTATCTCAACTCGTTCAATTCAAGTCTCCTTTCTATTTGCTCTACTCTCGTATGTGTACTTATATGACAGACTTTCATATATTTGCACTTGCTATCCAAAATCTCCTGTCCGCAAAAATAGGCGTCTTCGAAATGGGCACACACATTAATTCATTTCATATGTGCACTCCTATAAACTTAGGTGCTACTTCTTTTCATGCCTGCTATTTCGTGTTATCTACTAAATGCGTAGACAAACCCTGTTTTTTTCGATTTTTTATATCGCTTTGTAGATATAACTTTTCTAGTTGTGATTCATTGGATTGACATTTCTCTCAAAACATTTCAATGAAGTAAGCATATGTTTTATATTAAAACTAAATTATGTTAATGTGTGTAGTTGTAAGAAATCTAATATTATGTGTAGGTGGGATACAGACACATACAGATAAAAATCATATCTGAATGAAGTTGTATCTATGAGGTTAAAATTAAATACAAACTAGTGGCGGTATTTGGGCTAATGCTATATGCTGAAATTTGTCAATGGAAGATATTGCCTCTTTATGATTTAGATTGCTTTTATTTATACAGTTGCTATTGCTTGAATCGATAACGCACAGAAGTAGATAATATTATTTTGGTTACATAAGTTGCAAAATATCAGCAATAGAATTCTTTCATCATTAACATGATTAAAGTTATGTAACAGAGTATATGGGAGTATATTTTCCTAATGAAATAGTAGGAGTTTGGTTTTAATGATAGGGAATGCGATGAACTTAGTGTACAAATGAGATTTTATATGGAACAGATAGGATCTGCGAACAAACAGTAATATTACAAGTAATGTGTAGGCGAGTGTTGGCTGTTTTCTCTAGGATTCGTGTCATTTCTTAGAACTGGGTTGTTTACCTGCTAACACAAAGCTTAGTAGTGCACTAATGAGTTTCTGGACTGTAGGAAATAGTTGTAATCCCTTTGCACTCGGCACTCACTGCATAAAATTAGTAGAGAAGCAAGGTAAAGATAGTAACGAACATGTGTTATTAAGATGTTAAGCGTAGAAGCAATTAGAAACTCTGTTGGTGTTTAATGAAATCCCAGAGCGCTTCCTTAAGCATTGATTTCCAAGTCTTGCCGTAATAATAATGCACTAGATATCAGTATTGCACTTAGTAGTGGGTGAATCTTTCCGTAAAAATAGAAAGTTCGCTCTATTGACTCATACACGTTGATGGACTAATGCATAACATAAACAAAAAGGAAAAGTTTTTTGCCTAAGTCGAGCAAAAAAGTCAGCTTGTTTGAAAAACAAGCTTTGAGATTTGCCAACGCATTTAAGAAAAATGTGGGAAAGGGAAAATAGTTTTCGCTGTAGTTGTTGGGAGAGATGAATAGAAAGGGATGCTGAGAACTGCACAGAACCGACACGAAGCCAAATCCATACATGCGGACAGACCAGAAGTAAAGTACATAGAAAGCTAACCGAGGCGAATGACTTCATTGACTCTATTATACTTATTACCCTATCCGAAACGGAAAAGAAACAGACTTGGGGCACAGCAGACAGAAAAACAGGCAGTTCCTGAGTTGCTAGTATTGCTTCGATTTCAAATTTTGTTTTCCAATTTGCAAGGATTGGATTCAAAGAAGAACTGAATTACTCGTTAGTATCATTGTGCTATTCAGGACTGAGTTATTGGTTGTCGTTCGTGCAGGAAGTGTTACAAATATCGGTAAGGAAGCCATTTCCCAAATCTCAATTTGTGGAATTGCATTTTTTTACATTCTTTCTTTCTCCTACAAGAAATATAGGTAATTAACATTTAATTTAGTACTTAAGTAATAATTTAAAGTTAAGCTAATTGCCTCCTGAATCCATTCACAACTTTCCTTTGTTGATTTTTACACGACTGTGGCATGTAAGAAGATATTTTGAGGTGATAATAAGGAAAATATAGTTTCACTCACACAGGAAAGCTTTTCGTGTGTAACTAAATAAGTCTGATGTAGCAAAGTGCCGTGCAGGTGTGGGTTACAAGGGACAAACAGAAGAATGCTACACTGTAATTATTACACATTACTTTACTAATTGTAAATGCACTACCATGTACTTTAATCTACGTATTAGGCGTCTTGGAAGCTAAGAGCCTATAGTACGTGTTGAGTTCGTGTCGTGGCAGAGTAAATTAGGTACTAAGTTGCTACGGCGCAAATCCTCTGATGTCAAAAATAAATGGATACATACCTACGTATACGTTGTGCTTATTATAGTACACAGAAACCAGACAGACAGATATGAAACGGGAGTAATCGAAAGCTTTTCTTAACATCCCAAGTATTTAGCATAGCGAAGGTTAGTTTTAACGCTACGCTTATACTTTTTAGTTCTACATTCTCCTACTATACCTATATATAGGATAGTATCTGTTTTTATAGAACTCTACCACTTCTATTCCAATTGTGAAATGGAATACGTCCGAAGAGCAGAGTCAGAATTAATTTCCTGTCTCGCTCTTGTTCTATTCACATGCTTATTAATACTCGGAGATTGGTGTACGTGGAGACGTGTGTAAACTACCTACATAATAATATTCGTAAACAAGACTGCTACTTAGCTGTAATCAAAGACTTGCGTTTGAAATTTAAGGTGATGCAAGCTGTATGTCTTGACATCACATTTCACACCTAGTCTAATATAAAGGTACATCTTCAATGGTATATATAGAGCTACTTAGCCCATAAATTTGAATTACATAATATCGAATTTAACGATTATCTGCAGTCAGGATATTTCCTACTGCTAATAACTATCTACTACGTTGTAGCTTAATAGGATACTTTGAAATTCGGTGACAATATGCATATAATATTTGTAAAGTGGCACAGACAAACGTGTGTCGCTTTAGGTTTTGGTTTCAGAACTGCTACCATTACAAATTACAGCACGGTACTTAATTGTATATTTAGTGTAATCGTGTTGCAAATCACTTGCAGCGTTTTCTGTCTGGAATTTTCTGTCTGGTAGTCTGCTTAAATCCTGTCTACTAACATACCTATATACTATATTCGCAATATTCAGTTCTTGTCATGGAATTATAACTAGTACCACCTCCCCGTGAGAAATCGTTATACAGCTACTTGAGAATGAATGCTAAAGCTTATTCTATAGGTGTTTGAAAATAACTAAAGCAAGTGCCTGTGCTAATTACATTCTGAGTGTCAATTTTGACTGCTGTGATTTTCATTATGGTTGTAGTACTAAATACAAATGTACTTCTATCGTTATTAAATATAGATAGTACATTTCTTACTACTATGATGTTTGCAGTAGAATTGTACAATTTTAACACTCAACCACAGACTGTTAATGCTTAAGAATGTAATTATTTAAGAGAGGATTGTAGGTCTAGACGTGGTTCTTTCGTCTCGAGATTGAATATGCAAATACCTACCCAAATACCAAAGTATAACAATTAGTATAGTATGCAGATACAAACGGTAAGAGAGTTAAATTGTGTACAGAGTCTGTATAAGTAAATACTAGTACTAGAAACACTAATTTAGACTTTGTAGTAAGTTCTATTGAAATGTAGATGAGTTCGCGTTAGCTCGCCACACGAGGCACTCTACTTTGGTTTGGACGAGCTCATTGAAATTTATAATTATTTTACATAATGCATGTTCATGTCATGACAGGAGAACATTGGAATTAAATGCTCCGTCGAGTGAGAATGGAGTTAAATGAATAAGCAAAGAACTGTTAGCTATAAACACTCTTCTATTGTTTTCTCCATTTAAAACTTCTTCTTCGCTTTATGAATGGTTTTCATTATAATTACCATTCAAGAACTAGAATGTGACAGAATGGACCAGAATTATTTAACCAGAACTGATTTTAAAATATGCATTACGTTAATGCTAATGTTTGTGCGTTGCTACATTCAATACCATTAGTATTATTATGTATGTATATTTTCATAACTTCCAATAAGTAGCTACACCTTTTCCCATTGCACAAACTATTCAAACTAGATAAATCCCAAACTAATGTACAATGGTATATTGTTTGCCTGATGAATGCACATTATTATATAGCAACTTCATTATTGTCCATTCTTTCACTCCACGAAGCACGTTCAAAAGTTTTTTGCTATTTTGCATTTTAGTATCTTTAATATTATATTTATTAGTAGAGATGTATTTTTAGTCTGAATACTAATTAGTAAATTAGTAAATTGCATTTAAAAATGTGTTTTATACATTCTTGGTTTGCTTTCCTGCAAATCTTGCGTGTTGGAGATAAATGCATTAAGGGAGAGCATAGTTTTGGCACGAGAATGCATTTTCATTGATATTGAGGAGAGTTAACATTTATTGTCTACTTACATCCTGTAGTAGTATTAAGAATAGTAAATGATACGGTGTGTGCAATATCAAGGACAAGTGATTATTCACCCTTACAATGGATGTCATGACCAATTTGGAAAGAGTAAATAATTTGGTTAATGAAATACTGGAAGGTAAAGTGAATTAGGTTTGATGTTACTACTACTACGGAATAATAGCAATTAGAGGTAGCGTGTCTGAGTTGGTGGTCATTGGTTAGTATGACACAGTGTCATAAAATGATATTGAGACTACAAATGTATATTAGTCTGGAGAATTTACATTATTTAGATGAAGGTTGGGGAGTTTAGTTAGTGACTTAGTTTTTTGGTCAATGCTTTGATCTTTTTGAATAATAAGTACCTCCTAGATAAAAAGAGCATTGTACCAATAAATGTACTGTACTTTGTAATGTAATTACTGTATAGGTGTTGTGGTTCCGATTGCACCTGCTGCTTCTGCTGCAGACGCCTCAAATTCAAGTCTTGAAATCTCCCCAAGTAGTCGAAAAAAACGTAAAAAGAGACGGAGAAAGAAAGACGGACAGGTCAGTTCCCTCTTTTCCTCTCACAAAAATATTTGCTCTCTGCTAATCATTTCTATCCGCCTACTTCACTAACTTGTTGACTTAACTTTGAATTTCTTTTTTGCCCAAATAATACTTATTAACTGAATTTTACACTTTGTGACTCTACTAATAATCTAAAAAGAATTTTTTTAAAGAAGCTTTAACCCGCATTTGTAAATAAGTCAATATTTCATTAAGTCCGAGTGAAGGAACCAAGTTACCTTTAGAACTTACCTTATCAATCATTCCCTGTTGAATCGACAGCCCCACGCCATGCCATGTCCACTATTCCAGTCCAGACAAATCACTCATTCAATATTCAATGTGATGCTTCCTTATCTTCTGTCTCTCTGCTCTGTTTTCTGTTTGTGATGTTACCACTAGTCTTACTAGTCGATTTCACTCCAAAATGAGCGTGTCTGTTCTGTAAGCAGATTGTGCAGAAACGTGCAGATAAGCTTTCAAACGTGCACACAACCGTCTTCCCCAGAAAATATTTATGTCGACTCTTTGCGATTCATATAGAGTAGACGAGAGTTAGTATATGTGACGAATAAGAAAACCGATTTTCTTGGTCTAGTACTTTGCTCTACTTATCTGTTCTACCTGGGCTCTTCCGCCTCCTTCCATTAGTATGCATTAAGTATTCATGAACACTAAATTCAAATACTTATAATATTGATAAATTCACTTTACTTACTATTAGTAGTAGTGTATCGTATCTCGTCTTGTCTTGCGTCTTTTACCTCCCCAATCCGTCTTTGTCATTTTCTACCTCCACAATCATTTTTATCGCTAACGTCTACTGTCTCAGTCGACATTAAGGACACTTGTAGTCGTAGTTTTATCTGCTATTTAACTGGTCCTTGCCAGTAAAATACACTTAATTATTAACTAATTAATTACGAGATTAAAGGCTTTTGTTGTACGTACAAATAATAACTGGGTACTTTTAATGTTAAATGTTGCGTACACGTATTAGTACTAGTCTTTAAGGGAAAACCCAATAGATAGCAATAATAGCACTATTTATGTAATGTACTGTCTAAGATGCTTAACTAGAAATGTTTTAAAAATGCCGCGCTAACACTGCTCAATTGTTTGTTTCTAATTTTCCTATCTTGTGTGAAATCCTTTTTGAGACAGTTGGAGAGTAATAATTAATAAAGCTACTAATGTAAAATTGGTTTGAAAGATTGAGTAGTTTTAGTGTTAGTGTTACTTAGTGCAGTTGTTAGTAGTTAGTGCTGAGAGATTTAAAATTTTAGTAATGGATGAACTGTCTTTTTTAGTTGACAGATGAATGTTCAGATGAAACATGCTCGAATCCTGAGGACTGTGAATACGACGAAGATCAAGAAGTGTCTCCCGATATAAACTACGGTTATACCTACTACTACGGATCGCCAAGCATTGGAATAGCACAAGTTTGTGTTCCAAACCCGACAGTACTTATCCCCCAAGACAATCAACTGGAGCCAGAACCTCAAGTGACAGCAAATACACTTACAAAAGACAACATCTCAGACTGTTATTCCTCGTACTGTGAGCCGAACTCAGCCTCATCCTCTGAGCTAGTCAAATCAAAGTCAGAAGAAGACATCGCTAAGGCCAAGGATTTATTAGACAAAGAATCCTCACCTCCGAAAGAGGAGAGTTGTGAAGAAGATACAGTAGAGAGCAGAGATACATTGTGTGAAGAAGCTTTTCAAATGGAGAATAGTGAAGGTAAAGGAGCTGAAGAGAATAAGAGCGCGGATAATTCTAATAATCAAGAGGAGAGCAGTGATAGCGGTAATCGAGTGGAGGAGACATCTGAACCGACGATGGAAGAGACTGTTTCAACAGCTAATGTTGTTCCTGAAGAGGAGGGAGCTGTGACTCGTGTTGCTACAACTTCAACAGGGAAGAGCTGTTCGAAGAAACCAGTTGACTTGACTGTTCAATGTCCTCCTGGAGGATCCCTGATGAATTTTGCAGAGTTGCAGCTCTTGAATTTACAACGGAGCCCGGATGGGAATAATGAACCAAGTTCCCCAGACTCGCTCAATACTAATCAAAGTGTAGCTGGATCCGAAATTGCTGCTGGCGAAACACTTTCGGTCTCTGAGTCCGACTTGATGAACAGAACAACATCTATTGATGAAGTCGAGGAGGACTTACCACCTGAGCATACAAATGAACCTGAAGTTTACTGTGAAACAGCGTATCCGTCCGTTGAGCATCAACTCCCAGCCACTTCTTCGACATCTCCTAATCTGTACTCTCCATCGTCTCTAATAGCAGCTCAAGAAGAGAATTCTTCCATTGAAGTTCAAAATGATGAAGATGTAGTGGTAGAAGATCAAGTAGTATCTGCCAACATTGAGTCTTCCCAATCGACACCCTTTACAGTATCGGTTTCTGAAGTGGATATTTTTGTCAGTGAAGAAAAAGAGGAGGATGTTAGCGGAGATGATGGGCCAGAGGAAAGAGTGGAAACTGTTGAGGAAATTCCAGCGACAGTTTCTTCTGTTCCTCTGGTAGAAGTTGTTGATAGTGAGGAACTGCAGAGACCTGTAGAAGAAGAGACTGCCAACTCGATGGAAGTTGAAAACACTGTGGCGGATGCCCAGTATGCTGATGAAGATGATAGAGATGATCCTCCTCAGCCGGAAACGGCAGAGCGACCAAAGAGTATTACTCTAGCAGTTTCAGAATGGCTCAAAACTCAAGGTGATGATGTTCTCACACCTGTGATTCCATCAAACTCCATATCTTCAGAGGAGGTTGATGATGATATTGAAGAAGAAATCGAAGGGGATATTGAAGACAGTGATGAAGAAAATGATGATCAGAGTGCAGAGGCACAATCCCAACGAATCAATGAACTGAACCAAAAAAACGTGCATGGCAACCCTTGGGTTGCACCATCCAATAAGTCCGAATTCGGATCCCTTTCCAAGAAGAATCGTCTGTTGAATCGCCGATCAGAGTCTAAAGGAAAAAGGGAACATCACCCACTTAATAATAAAAATACTAATATTAACAAGGGTGTTTGTCAAGATGGTGTTTGCTCAAGGGTTGCCCACAAATTTTCTTCTTCTATCATCTCTAATACTAATTCTGTATCTAAAGTATCTACTCCTTCTAGAGCTGATGAGAATTTCTATACCGCTTCTACTTCCAATGCAATGGCTTCCACACAAACTATCAATGATATGAAAACAAATAAAACTACAATTTTAAATACTTCACAAAATCTCTATGTATCTTCTGGTAGTAAGGATGAAGATTCTGGCTTAGAACTCAGCTCACCAGAGAGCTGTGAAACAAATGAAAACAAGGATCTTAAGAAAGTGTCTAGAAATTTGAGGAAATCCGAGGAACGAGACTTGTCTCAAATTAATAAGCTCACATTGACTTTGTCGTCGGACAAGGCAGAGGAAGAGGCTGAACACTCAGACTCACTAACCCATGAAAATTGCGGTGAGAAAACTCCTATCTTCTCTCCTCCAGTTTCCTCAGCACTCCCAACTCCAGCGTCATCAATCGATGAGAGAAATCACGCGGAGAGTTGCGACCCTCAGAAATTCGCCAAGTACTATCAATTCGGTGTTGTCTTTGACAAAGAGCACGATCATGGGATCGATGACACAAACAATATAGATGATTGCATCATGGAAAAGGATATATTTACTTTTAATGATAGCTACTATGAAGAAAAACAAAGTATGTCCTCACCCACTACTAAATCTACTACCACAACAGCCAGACCGAATAAACCAAACTTTGTTATTGCAAATACTTTTGCTCCGACGACTACTTGCACGGGACAACGACAATCAAAAACTGTGGCGACACAACACAGTCAACCTAATGAACAAGTGATTTTAAAAGGCTATTGTGATGAGAACGAAGATGAGGAAATTGGTACTTTTGATCCGAGAAAATTAAATCGAAGAAAAAATAGTTTTAAATCTTGTAATACTGATGCGGACAAATGTCAGTGTGTGGATAAGGACAATTTAACTACTCCCCTTTCTCCCGACAGTGATTCCTCGTCTGTGTTGTATGCTACTAACGATAGTAAATCTAAGAGAAAATCATTTTCTAACTGTGCAACATTTCCCCCGTCGACTCCTAGAAAACTCTCATCATTATCAACCGAAGACGATGACGAGGAAATTGAAGAAATGGAAGACGCCTTTGCAACTACTGCCTACGATGACTTCCTTGTCCAAACCTCTGTGTCGACGTCTTCTGGTCACATGTACGTGAATCCCATGTCTTTGGCTGCTGAGTTGGTTTCTTCCAGCAGCTCGACAAAAACTCCACTTCCGGACACATGGGATGTAGACTCGGAGCCATTACCTCCGTACGAGTCACCCCCATCTGTGGATATTCATGTGTTCAATCAAAACACTCCTCAAGCCAAAATCATTCGCAGTAAATTTCACAGTGCGGGTGAACCGATTCCATGTGCCATTTGCTGCGTCATTCAATAAAGTGAATCCTAAAATATGTCAGTTGTTGATTGAATGAATGAGAGTTTTCCCAAAAACACTACCTTCAATATCTACCCTTCAATCAGATGTAAATATTGGACTTTTTTCAAGCCTAAAAAGCATCAATCCCCCCCAAAAAATACCTAATTAAAATGTATATCCATTTCCTATACTATATATTCATAATCATAATCATGTTTTACTATATAATGAAAAAAATAAGTAACTATGAAAAAAAGTACTGCAGAAAAAATTTCTTCAGTGCTCACTCTTCTATCAAAATCGGTCTATGACCTGACCTACCCCCTACCCCCCGGAAACCCTGATATCCTCAACTATCCTTCTCCTCAGTAACAAACTGTCTTACTAAATTGACGACAATGAATGAAGTTCAGAACGTGGCTCAAAATTCGTTATGTACTACACTCTATTTAGGTATTTACGTAAGTTATACACACCTTTATCGAGACATGAATCGAGGATTTGCTATTCTTTCATTAAAATTGTCCTACAGATTTAATGATAGTTTGTCAATGAATTGCTACAATGTATATGCTAACCGTCCCTAACCTTACCAAACCTATTAGGCCAAGCTGCGTACGATTTGTCCTATGAAAATTGTAAGAAATGTCCTATTATTATTTTGCTAAGCACTTCCATGACCACATTTATTTTACGCTCCCAATCTCATTGTAGATATTTGAAAGCGGTGCAATTGTAAAAGATTTTTAATTGTTCTACCCAGCTATAGACACTACCTAATGTATGTATTATACCTTAAAAAAAAGTTTGAAGATGGTCTCTACTGGAAATTATAGCAAGTTGATGTGGCCGAGAAAACGAAAGCGTAAGATATAAATAATACATTGTATTGATGTATCCACCGAAGTCCACCAAGTATGTATTCTAAATGTAAATTACCTGTAAGCATGTATTGAAATTCAAATGGTGTTGATGTGAGAGGAAACAGTATCTGATTTACAATTCATGTGGATAGAAATAAGGAATTAATTGTGCGTCAATTTTCTGTACTAAAATCTAAGTGAATTCTCAATCTGCAATATATTTCTCAGGTAGGAAAGAAAACACATTAAGGATAACTGCTGCTATTGTATTGTACCATATTATAATACTTATTATATGAAAAATATCCAAAAAAGTATATCCTAATTATATAGAGCATACTATTTAAATCTACAAAAAAAATTTCGTGCTCTGTCCTGTTCACGTTCACACATTAGTATTCTTACACAAATTACAAAGGAAACCCCATTGTACGATTAAAATACAAAATTGAAAGTATTGAGAATACTAACCCACAGAAAAGATATATTACAAGTAGTAGTGAAAGGTGAAACCAATCCATCTACTAATCTATGCAATGCAAAGCACTTTGACAATGAACATGTATTATGCAATACTATATTATATGAAAAAATAATTTATGATTAGTACCTTATCTATCTCTATACAATACAATTGGACTTACATGATCAAATCGAAAAGTACATACGAAATAATCATTTTGTGGTTTAGGAATTTATGTGGTCGAACAGTGTGAATCTTCGTCTTCACTGCATTATATACGCTTATAGAAAATTACTTAAAATACAAACATATTATTATATACACTAATATGATAAGTAAAATGGTTAGAATATTTAGTTATGCATAAACGGAGAGGATACGTTACTTGCGTAACAGACAATTCTAGTTTTCCAAAAGGGAGCTGCTAAAAGTACTTACTTGGTATAAATGCTTAGACCAATATTATATGTTTATAATTCAATATAGTTGATTTCTGTGGTGAGATTCTATGTATTATAACTAAGGAATGGATTGCTATTAAATCTACATAACATTATAGGATATACTTGTACTAGACACTTTATGTCGAGCACATATAAGACTAAAGACTGTAGACACTTATCTTTTACAATAAGCAAAATCTTCTAATGGACAGGCCCCTTAACTAATACTAATAACTCTATTGCAACTGTTGTCAGTTTAGGTGTCAGTGATTATAAATACTAATTACTAACCATAATATTGGGACTTGTACTATTTAACTGTACTTATCTTCAAAATATTAATAATTCTGTGAATATAATGTAACTTAGATTGAGTAGGTAATAATATTTATGACATTTTTGTAGATTGTAGGATATAGCAAATTAGTTTCTTAGATATATTTCAGTTAATTACTTCTCATGAAGAAAGTTTCAGTGAAGACAGAAAAAATGTCACATCAACCAGCAAAGAATGCCAGATTGTGTAAGTCTACTATAATAAGCATCCTATAGGATATACTATTCATCCATTCATATCTTTTCTATGTAAATCAAAACCTTTTTCATTTTAGCAACCTCTGTAGCTTGTTCTAATAGATTATTTACAATTTAACCTCTATGTAGATTCTATAAGCACTTCTAACTAAAATTGTATGTATATAAATAGTAAATGCTAAAAAAAGAAATAATCCCTGTTAATATATGTACTTCCTTTATATAATATTATAGGTCGTTTAAATATCTTTTTTGTGTGTGGTGTGCACAGTACAAGATTTTGCTTGGCTACTCTACCTAAAATGAAAGCAAGAAAATAATATTGCAAAATACTATCGGAATTTAAAAAAAGTAAGATAAATACTTCTTGAGTATTATGTAAATTTGAGCAATTTAAATGTGGAGTTCCAGTGCTGAAAATATGCACTCTCTTGCAGCTTTCCAGCCAAAAAAATGTACGAAACTATTAGCATTGACTCGTAAAAACTATAGCTATTATTATTATAGTAAGCTAATAAATACTAATAGTGGTGTGTGGTGTTTATAGTTGTAGTGTACTACTGTACTTGTAAGTCATAAATTGCAACCTTATGCCATAACTCTAGTTATACATAATTGTAAATATATAATTAAGGGATATGTTATAGCTGCTATAATGAAAATGGAAATAATTCCAAATGGCTTGAGTCTGTCTAGTCTCTCAAGACTTTTACAAAGGAGATGTCTCAGTGACTACCTTAAAAGACCCTTTTTCGAGTGAAAGTTCCTTGCTACTAAAGGACAATGTTGGACAGAGCAACTGATTAGCGTTGTTGTCTTTGTAGTAACTAACTGAATTGGATTGTTGTTGTTGGTATGTTTGTTGAATATAATATTTGCCCCTATAAGGTAATACAATAATTAAATATAAGTCTATATACTATATAATACTATACTAACCGTATTATTACTATAATAAATACATCTGTATGTTGTGGGTAGCTAATAAGTAGTTAATTACAATAAAAATAGTAATTTATCACTTGTTATTGTACTTTACTATTATATCGACATATATTATACTTAATGATGATTTGGATTTGATCAATTACGTACTAAGCAATAAAATATGCGTGCTAAATACAAGGGAAAGGAAATAATTAGATTTTGAATGAAAAGCAATCATGTAAGGTGGCTTTAGCCTTATAGCCTTAAAAATATTTAATTCTGCGATCTTTCTAAGAGTAAGTATTGTGTTATTAAATATTATAGATTTCTGTTGTGGCGCAGTTGCGCATTCAAATTATACCTATTAAAATACATTGTTCACTTAATAATAGTGAAAGTGATACAAATACAAAACTAAAACAAACATCAGTCAGTCAGATCAATTGAAAATTACTATGAAATTGATGTATAATTTTTGCATACCTATTTACGTAACTACTAAACCATTTAATTCTATGTAATTATAAACTGTTTTCATTACGTAATGGTGATTGAATGGAATATATGTATGTAATGATTTACTTTTACTATATAAATACCAGAATGTAATTAATAATCATTTAATCAAGGATTTGTGTTGCATTTTAATCGACGATATATCTGCTCATTTACACGAACATTTCGGTAAGAAAGACAAAAAACTTGTATAATAATTAACGTACTTCGGTTTATATTCTAATGGTTACATACACCTACGGTTACGGTATACTACTATTGTATCCTATACATTTTGATGCATATTAAGTTAACTTTTCTGTATGTATGTATGTATATGGTTTGATTCAATTTATTGCTATCAGTTATCATTAAGGATTATCGACACTAAGAATACTTTAATTGTTTCTCTGAAGGCTGTGAGAAGTGTGCACTGCCCATCTCTAACTATGTACTCTATGTACTAATAAAAATAAACAAATTAATATGAATATAGCTTTAGATTTATCTTAAAAATAAATAATATTACCAAGAATGCAATTGCGTGCACCTTAATAATCTTGTGCAATGACATAAAATGTATTTAATGTAGGAGCCTGATCAAAAATAAAATCAGAAATTAAACAAATCTCCATTTATCGATTTACATTTATTATATAAACATACAAAACATTTTCATAGCGATAGAACAATCCAAAATTCATCACTGTGGAACGTAAAGACGGAAAATAATTTCTTGCTGTCGTCTATTTCATCACATTTTAAAGCAATTAATTAAATCCATTGAAACAGCAACACTCGTGTGTATTATCATATAATCTTGAGTTGAACTAAATAAAAACTCTATATAGAAAAAACGAGGAAAATGAATTTTACATAAGATTTTTAAGGTTCAGAGATTTTTATTTGAACTTAACTACAAAGTGCCTATCGTGATGGTTGCACTTGCACTATGCACATTGAGGCAGTTACACTTGCAATTTTTAAAGCAGTAAGCAGTGCATACTACTATTGTCGAAGGAAAAGTAAATAGAGCCCTGGGAGCCCGAATTTCCATAAGCGAATTTTGAAAGGTTTTCAGAAAAACACAAAATTTTATTGGCAAATGTCTTGGCAACTACCTCTATTATCCTAGACAACCGCAAATGTCACTGTTGAATACTGTTTATTTCCATGTTTATTTCGCATAAAACAACTTCAAAAATGATAACAATGAAATTCGCGTGCCAAATAACTTACAAAGAAATCCCAGGGCTCTATTTACTTTTCCTTTTACAGTAGTACATTAAGGAAGCAAAGAGGTTATCATATCAGCATGCAAATTAAACGCCCTAACCAGAAAAAGGTGGTAGATACACATCATAGGTATTGGTAATACCGTTATTGCTCTAAAATTATACCGAATTTACATTGCTACTTTTTTAATACAGAATAGTACATATCCAACAGAAACATTAATTAGTTGTCAATCATGTAATGTACTACAAAACACTGTTCCTCCTCCTATCCCAACTTTCATTTGTATCAAGTTGTTTGACCCGAGTGTTTGGGATCAAAATGGTAACATAATTTATTGATGCAGTAAAGCGAATGCAGTTGCAATTTTATTTAACACAATGAAAACATTGAAAGCTCTGTGTAATCTTTATCGAATGCATATTCCTCGATTAGCATGGCGCGTAGTGGAATTTGCAGATATTGCATGTGCAGTAGTAATTTCAACGCCAAGTGCATTTAGTGCATTTACTGAATTTAATGCCCTGAAGAGAATTGCAATGTAATTTGCTATACATAGTTGTTTAATTCCTATATAGAAGAAACTATGATAGAGAAGAGTTCACATGACCAATTTTCTTTTACTTTATTCCAACAGAAATTTCATTGCTTGTCAATCAATTAACGTACCACTACCTTCAAAACTCTCATTTCTATCAAATTGATTAATCTCAGATACATGTTTCCTAACGCTTATCCATGTAATGCAGTTAAATTTTACATTGCAGCAATCGTTATTAAACTTCAAACATAATATTTTAAATACCTAGAGGAAAGTAGGAGGTTATATAATAGACAGTCATTTCTCCAAAACCATGTTTATAGTGTTTACATCTTTACATGACTAATCTTATACAACATTTCATAAAAAATTTCACCGATTGTCAATCATGTGTCGTGCTACTAAACAAAGATGACTAATAATAACAAATTTTCGTTAATAACATTCCCTATTATTTATCTTTATTTATATTCAGTGAAATATGTAGAACGATCACTTTTGAATTAAAACTCACATTTATTGTATCATTTGATCTCAGGTATAGATAAAACTAATTTCGAATATATACCTGATGATTAGACTAATTTCGTACACAAACATATCCTGGAAGAATAGAGACTCATTTCTCAGGTCAAAAAGGAAAATATGGAAATCTGAAAAAGGAGAAGTTGCTGCCGACCTGCATTATACCGAAGGGTTGACTGACCCAATTGCTCGTCAGAAAATCGGAGTACAAAGTAACAGACATCACTTTTTAATTGGGACAGAAACTATATGTTCATAATATTTAAATCTATTTACTTTTTCCATAATGAATTTAATTACATTGTAATAAAAATCCTGAAGCATTATCATAATTTTTAATAGCTTTGCTGTCAACAAACTTCCCAAAAGTTAATTTTGTATTGCTAATCGAACGAGAAGTCTATTTGTATTGAATTTTAAAGCAGCACGCACAACTTTGGGTGTGCAAAAAGTTTGTTTACAATCGGTGAAAAAATGTGGAGAATTCTGCTGCTATTGCATTGGTTTTCCTGCGTCTCAACATGCCTCGTCCGGAAGACGCTTTTATGTACTCAATGTAAATCATTCACCTTTTTGGCTCCCACCTGCATGAATAGTATTTAAGTTACGTTCTTTGCCTTGCACCATGAATCATGTTGTATAGTTTTGAAATGGCATAGATTTTATCATGTCATTAGTGCAGTTAATTAAATTTTACACATTGAATTGTACTAAGTATATCAAAATCATTGATTGAAGGCAATTATTAAATATCCTTCCTAATCACAGATCATAATGATAATTATTTTTGCACACACTTTTGATCATATCTTGGTATTTGCACTTGCAGTCGTTGCAATGCAGTGGTTTCGAGTTTCAAAGGAACCTTAATTGCATTGTGCAGCAAGGAAGCAAAAAATGTGATGTAAAATAAATAAACCATAATCCCTACACCCTACAGCCGGCGCCAATAATAATCAATTAGGTAGTTTAATAAGATGAAAATGAATTAGCGACTATAAGTGAGGTGTGTAAGGTGAAATGTTAGAGTAGGAAGTATTTTGGATTGCAGCACTTGTGGATTTAAAAATTATTCCATAGAGCAAGACTTCTCCAAGCATAATTACTATTATTAGCGAATATAGTGAATAGAAAAACATTTTTGTAAGCTGCAAATAAGTACACAGATGAGCTTCTGGTATCACCAATGCCTATAACAGTTACCTATATGGTACATTTAAAGCCAAAATACAAGCTAATTACAACTGCAGTTCAATGTAATTATCCACTTAACAATGTGCATTTACTACAGAAGTCACTTTAATAGCTAAGTTATCATTTCGGAACGAGTACCATTTACTAGTCTCAGCTCAGTGAATTATTGCATTTGCTCAGTGAAGGAAATCTCACTTTTCGAAAAATATTTTTAAGCAAATAACTGATAGGAGAAATATTAGCAAAATTGTCTTAGAATTGTGAACGTAAGGACATGTTTATATATATTATATGAAAATGCAGCACATAGTAATAGGAAAATATAACTTTTCTATTATTTGTCTCATTTGTATACTTATGTAACCTAAATAGCATTACATCCTTTTTAGTAACCATAAAATCCGCTTCTCTATTGTTCATTTTTAACGGTTGACTGATTACTACATTGAGTTTTCAAAGATGAATGAAAGATTTGGAATCTTCGGAAAATTTGATTTGCAGTCATTTGATAGTTAATCGTACTAAATCATTCACATTCAAGAAAAATAAAACGTAACAACAGAACAGCTTTGTATACAGTGATGACAGAATAAATTAAGAAAAAAATAGACCAGCGAAAATTCTTGTAGCTAAGCTTCAAAATATTTTAATTGAATTTGGATTGGATTTTTACAGTGGGAAATGGAAGCGCTGGTGCTGTCGTAGGTAAGTCAATCTAAGATATGAAATGCTTTGAGAAACATCGTCACTTTCTCATTGCTAATGAATCTTTTTTTTATTTTTTGAATAGCATATCGTCTTTCTGAATATTTCAATGATATGATAATTCATTTTTTTAAATTACATTATTTACAGATTTCGTGTAGTTTTTTAAATTACAGCCATTTTATTTGCATTTTAGCATTACTGTTGGAGGCAGGTGCGGAGCCCCATCCGCTTCAAGTAAATGAATATATTATGTATTTCTCATAGAGAATTTGTTTTGATGCGTACGTGGTTTACTAATAATGTGGAAGTCTATAAACACAAAATTGGTTTAAACAAATTAATTTGTTCAGAGTATTCCTGGTTTTGCCCTCCTTCATTTTGCAGAATTATCCTCAGATTGACTGGATGTAATAAAATAAATCAATTTTTTACTTTTTACTTTATGTATTTTTATTTATTTTTATTTATTTATTTACTTTTTGTATTTTTTTGAGTTCATACATTGTCAATACCTAAAATATTTTACTTTTTAGAGCGAAAAGTAAAACAAAGTAAAGGGGAGAAATTAATATATATAACCCTCTTGAAAATAAAGCAGGAAATATTCTCAAGGAAAATATTTAGACACGTAAATTTTTCAAGTCTACGATCATAGTATAGAGATTGGTTTTACATTCTGATGAAATTAACTGAGTAGTAAAGTAAATCCGCAGTAAGTAAATCTCAATCATTAATAATTGTCAGAGCCGTAGCCAGGAGGTGCCCTCCCAAAATCGGGAAAAGAAAGGAATTTTTGCCTTAAAATTCAAAATTTTTTCGCGTCTACATATAATTTGTCATTTATAATAGCTATAAAACAATTATTTGATTATTACAGGATCAATGTGCGTTTAATAGAAGCACGCAATTGTCTATGTACAACTGTGTCATTTCTGTTACCTACAATGTTTGTACAGATCAAATTAGTAAGCAAACAAACCTACTAAATGTGAGTTGAAAGTGAAAGAAGATAATTTATTAAAACATTTCAAACCAGATGTGAAATAATTTACTGTTACACATTTAAATTGCGTGCTCCCAATTGAAATAACTGAAGTGGTAAAAACGAAATCATAACCTATCCAATAAAACTATTATACGGCCATAAATAGTCATTGTAGAATTTCCAAATGAAAATTATGAAAATGAAATAATCTGTATCAATAAAAATGTTACTAACGCACATCACGCAGAGAATCAACGAAAAATACATATAACTATATAATTAAAATAGCTAGCAGCTGTAATTATTTTTAAGTAGGTAAGTTAAGGAACAAGCGAACGCCTTGTTATATTTGTATTTGTATTTCGTTGGGAAGTTGCAATTACTCTTTAATAATAGCAATTAAACAAATCTTTGTACATTATAGGAACACTGTGCATTTAATAGAAGCACGCAATCATCTGCGTTATTTCTGTTACTTTTGAAATGTTAGAACAATTAAAAAAAATAAACAAACTATATCAATCGAATGTGAGTTGCAAGTGGGAAGTGAAATGCAGGTCAGTTAAAACCATGTGAAATAATTTTAAAGTTGCGTGTGCTTAATTATATTATTAGATCACTACATCAATTAAATTGAAATAGAAAGAAACCATAATGTATCCAATAAAACTAAAAGTAACACTTGCCGAAATTCTTTATCAAATCTATGATGATTTGTAATCTATGATATGATCTATTTAATGAAAGTAGTAATCTCTATGAAAATAAGCTACGCATAGTATATAGGTATTTACACGCACTAATCGCATCACTAACAATAATAAATACATTCAAGTAGCGATTAAAATAGTTAGTCAACTCCTTCATATTCCCATGCGAAGTTTTTATACATCTTTTCCTTTGTGTAACTTTTTCAATTTTTATAACCCATAACAGTAACATTTGTAACATTATTTTACACATATCATACCTATTATTAAATCTTGCAAACGATCTTATTTCCTTTTTATAGTAAGGTTGAAGTAAGCCAGCCGTTGCATGAGGGTGAGGAGGGTGAGGAGTTTGAGGGTGAGGAGGGTGAGGAGTGCGAGGGTGAGGAGGGTGAGGAGGGTGAGGCGGGTGAGGGTGAGGAGGTTGAGGCGGGTGAGGAGTGTGAGAGTGAGGAGTATATTTTTTACATTACGTATTTGAAGAGTTATATTGGGGAGGAGTAAATAAAATGTAGAATCATCAATTTCTTAATCCCCTGGGGGTAATCTATCAAGGTACCTGACAAATGTAAGCAGGTTATCTGAAAAAATAATTTAATTGTTTTGTTTGTAACTAAGCAAAACAATAATTTAAGGTTGGCCTATACGCTTTAAAACCCTTTATCTATGTATACCCCAAATGGGAATGTTGCTATGTAGAAACAAAAACTTTAAATCGTTAATTTTTTACCAAAATAAAGTTTTAGAATACTGAACCTTTGTAGAGTAGAATCTCGGCTTTTCAGCAGTGCCAATCTTGCACTTGTAGGTTCAGTATTCTAAAACTTTATTTTGGTAAAAAATTAACGATTTAAAGTTTTTGTTTCTACATAGCAACATTCCCATTTGGGGTATAAATAGATAAAGGGTTTTAAAGCGTATAGGCCAACCTTAAATTATTGTTTTGCTTAGTTACAAACAAAACAATTAAATTATTTTTTCAGATAACCTGCTTACATTTGTCAGGTACCTTGATAGATTACCCCCAGGGGATTAAGAAATTGATGATTCTACATTTTATTTACTCCTCCCCAATATAACTCTTCAAATACGTAATGTAAAAAATATACTCCTCACCCTCACTCTCACACTCCTCACCCGCCTCAACCTCCTCACCATCACCCGCCTCACCCTCCTCACCCTCCTCACCCTCCTCACCCTCGCACTCCTCACCCTCCTCACCCTCAAACTCCTCACCCTCCTCACCCTCATGCAACGGCTGGCTTACTTCAACCATAACTAACTTATAGTAGCCGTACTGTACACTGTTTATGCAGTTTCATTTGTTTACCAAATTATTAATTAAACGTATGTGTAAATTATCTGTATCGTATTGCTTTTAATCTGAAATTCCTCCTGTGAATGTAACATCAAGTAACATGCAAACATGTTACATGAATTACATACATGTATCCATACACACAAAAGGAGCAGAACGAGCACGAGAGAAGTATACTTGACCCGTCACCGATTTCCTTTAGCAGGAATTATTTTGTTACAATTACAAATACAGTTTTCCTAATAAAGTAATAAATAACAATTAAAAATTGCGTAAGTCAAGTAAATTATGCATTTAATTACATCTAAGTCATTACGCTGGAAAGGGATCGTGAAATTATGCCATTATAAATATTAACCATACAGTATTTCATTGCAAATTAAAATTGCAAATTATGAGTTTCACACCTAGTGTGTGCCATGTAAATCACAGCAATATACAAAACAAGAAAGTTGTCCATGCGAAATATTACTGGTACAAATTGTAGATATCATGCACATAATTTCATGCATCACTACTGGAATATTGGCATTCGTCTTATAATATTTATTAATGATTTATCTGCCAACAGTAGGCAATAATAAATGATATTTATATACAATTCACATTGTATATTCAGATTCAGCTAAGTTTTTCAGTTCATTTTTAATCCTGTTAATTTGTCTTTTGTTCGTGGCTGGCGAAGCAGTGAGCTGTGAAGGAATCGTGACTGGAGAAGAATAGACCACCCAATTAGCTTGGTGGGTAGTCTATTGATTTTCAATCACGATTCCTTCGAAGCTCACTGCTTCGCCAGCCAAGAACAAAAGATCAATATTAATAGGATTAAAAATGAGCTGGAAAACTTATCTGAATAGGGTATTAAACAGATGTCAAACCTTCAGTCACTTCGTTATCGATTACTATTAAAAGTTTTACGTTAGGATGAGAGCTAAAATCAAATGCGTTGTTTTGCATTGAATGAAAGGTACGTAAAGTTACTACGAAAAAGTTTCAAAAATTGACCTATAAATTAACCTGCAAAAACGAACAACAAAAACCTGAACTATTTAAAAATAATTTAATTCCTAGGGAAAATAGATTAAAAAATGACACTTCATCTAAAATGCTCTTGTTCTTTTGATATTTAGTTTCATATTGTTTTAACGCAGTCTGTGGTAGAAGTTTGCATTTGCATACCTTTTTGTTTAGCTTGGATTTCTGCAACATTTGAGCCAACATATGAATTCCTTGTTTTGGAATATGATAAACATTAGAGAGCGCAAAAAATGGAACCAGGCTTTTTAGCTTTTCTGTCACGTAGTATTTGGGAGTTTTACGATGTGAACTAGAAGAACATTAGGAGAGCATTGATTATAGATTCTCCTCTGTAATTCATTAAATCTACCAGTAGCGAACCAGTAGTGAACGTGTTTTCGTTGACATTTATGCCCCGGAGCCCAATTTCAGTTTTCCTAGATTCAGCAATTTATTATTCCTATCATGAAACAAAAAATTAATGTTGCTTTCTTCTCCTTTGGTATTTGCAGGCAAAGGGAAGTATTTGAGTCCATGTAGTACTATGCCTGTACCTGTTTACAACTTGCCATTGTATTAGTAATGCGAGTTTACTTTTTAGCGAAACCAGATAGTGCTCCAAATGATATAGGGATGATATACGAAGAAGATGATACATAATATTATATGTTAAGCCCACGAAAGAAACTAACCCAGCGTGCTGCATCAATTGATTGTGAGAAGAGTGAACAATGAATGTCAAGGTGAGGTAAGATAAGGTGGTTTAAGTCAGGTACATATAAGACTTGTCTTGCCTTTACCTACTAATTTCGCATATTGAGGTCAAAATCAAGTCAAGTCTAGCCAAGTCAAGCCTGAATCAAGTCCACACACTAAGATACTATGCCAATGTGACAGAAAACTTTTCCCTAACAGCTAAATTCTGAATGATGTTGTTGTTGCGAGACCTAATGCAGTTTTCAGCAGTAGCTCGATTGTAAAACAACCCTCAACTATGAGCTAGACATGGATTTTTCAGTTATTTTTCTATATTTTTAATTACAGCGACAGAAATGGCGGGATTAAAATTAAGTTTCGTGAGTTTAACTATCATCATTGGTTTTCTGTGTACATTTATAGAAGCTGAGAAAATAAACGGAGCGAACAAAAGATATTCTACATCAGATGGTTAGAAAATTCATAGAAAAAGTTGCTGAAATTTTTAAGTGATAAGTGACTGATGTTTATTTGCAATTTTCAGGTCCCCACATAAGAAACTTGGGATATTCCGGCAATATTCCAGAACCGAAAGTTTCTACAAGGAAGACACAGCAAAATCAGAGAAAACTAACAAAAGGAGAATCTTGTGACGAAGATACACAACAATGTGCCAAAGTATTACACCCTTCCTTTTATCCCCGTATTAGTAAAGCAAGGAATGACGGGACGAGAGATGAACCGGTTCACCCAGGACCTCTGAAAATCGAAATCCGGAATCTGAATTTAAAACCGATAAAAAATACAACTTCCACGGAGTTTACATCTCGCGGCATTCACGTCGACTACGGAGTTTCCTTGATGTCCGGTTTTCTGTTCAGAACTATTGTGACTTTAGTTTTTGTCAAGGCAGTTAAGTTTGTATTCAATATCATTTGGAGTACAGCATGGAAATATGCCGGGTGGGGTGTAGATCACGAATCTACGTCAATAACTTTAGGTGGCTTCGGGCATCCCTTTGCACATTATTCGACAGGGTGGAGTGACGGCAGTACCAACGATTGGGACAAATCCTATGGCCATAACCCTTATTCGTTTAGTTACCATGATCATTCCCTACATCGTCCTACAGGAAATATTTATTATCCCGGTAACAAATATTACGCCGGAAGTCACACTAATGTTAAAGCACTGAAAAAAGCTGCCAAAAAATATGGAAAAAAGAAAAAGAAAGGTACCAAATACTTTCTGCAACCCCTTGAATACTTTGATATCGACAGAAGAAGAGGAAAACCAGAGCAAACAACTCAACAAAGCAGACTCTTCAATAATTATCATAATATACCCGTTCAAATAATTCAACCGACCTACCCAACCGAAATCTCTACTTCTACCTCTACTGATACTACTACGACTTCCACTGCTTCACCTACTACTACCACTTCCACTGCTGCTTCTACTACCACTACATCAACATCTACTACTACTGCTACTAATAATTCTACTACTATTTAGAAAGACAAAGGATAAAATAAGTTCCCGTAATTATAATAATAACATTCCTATAATCAACGTGTGCCACATCTCTATCCCCAAAAATGCTGCTCACCTTTAAAAAGTCATCTATTGTGCTAGTTATTGTATTGTAACCAGAGAACTCTATTTGTTAGATTTTTGAGACAAACCAGTTTCGTAGTTTTATAGCGTAAATGTTCTATTCCGTAAAATGTAAGATCAAATGTTTCCTTTTGTATATGAGCCAAATATTTATGTAGTTACATATTTTACCATTGTTATTTATAAAATTAAGTTTAAAATACCGTATGGTTCAACCGTATCTTGTAATATTAAGAATCTTTGGAAGAATAGGCTAAAATAGATTTTCGGGTGGTTTATTTGGTCGATAAACCCTAGATAATTTTTTTCTCTAGTGTATGCGGTATCTAAATAATATGCAATAAGATTCAAGTCACAAACCACCAAAACATTCTTAAAAATCAACCAGAACTATGATTATGACTATCAAACTATGACTGAGCCAACTAACCTATATATTTATTTGGTATTTAAATTCATTAACAGTTATCTAGGACAATTTTGTTGTCTTTAATAAATTGATGATAAAAGGATGCAGTAGTGCTTAGTCTTATGACTAATACTGTATGTAGAATACCAAACCATCCTACACGTGTACAAAATAATCTACACTATTTAAATTGAAAAAATAACCCAGCTAAATAATATTTTTGTAGAGGTATAATTTTTTAAGCACAAAAACAGAAATGATTTATTGAACAGTAAGCTTATACCAAAATGTAAATTATTACTTTTCATCCAGATTTATCTTATAATATAAGTAATGATAAAGTTTTTAGCTATCTGCAACTTAAGCTTAAGGTTCTTTCAATAATACGTGTATACGAAGGCAATGTATCTTATGGTTGTTAATTCTATTTTCTATGCATGAGTGTATTTATTAAGCGCGTATGCAGGTTTAGGAGATGTGTCGGCGTCGGCACGATGTACTTGAAAGTATTTTCTCTGTACTGTATGTATGTAGTACAAGTACACATAATAAAGCTGTGCTGTATTCTACAACGAATATGTTCCACATTTCGTTTTTTAAGCTGAAAATGTAGTGTATTAGTCGAAACAAGTTTTTTTGGGGACAAAGATGCATATGCAAAAGTACAAGTTGGATGTGCATCTGCTATGTTGTACTACAGTCCATATTAATGCTCTATTGCTTTTACTATGTATGTAGTTAGTGGGCATGACGAATCATGAATTGCAATCATCCGTCTCATCTCATCAATAAATAAATATCGTGCGAATCTTAAAGAAACGATTTAATTGTAACACTTTGTACTATTTGCATACTTTGTAATAATAATAATACATTTAGAACTAAGGCAAATTAGTAATTTATTTTTCTTAATTAGGGGTATATTGACCTACATTAAGTTAATACACATTAATACCTGTATTTATTTGGTAATAATAGGTAGTAATAATTTTTTACACCTTACTTACGAAGTTTGAACGTGTGCAATGTCAGAATTATAGGAACTAAAACTCTAAACAATTAGCGTTCTGCTAAACGGAAATAATTAATTGTTTACTATATAACTGCGATGCTCATCATGCAAAGTTTTGTTACAAAGCGGTTAGTAATTTATTAATAGCTGCCAGAGCCAGACCCCTCTAATATCTGCATTAATTGTTATCGTCAATTAAAAAATTATCATTCCTTGATTTAGCAAGTGGATTTTCGATCCACTAAATTCGAATCTGTAATTAGATAAGCAAAATGCACAATTAAACTTGTCTTGATGTTTATCTTTAGTAATTATATTGTTCATAACTTGAAGCCCTATTTTATCAAACGAGAACGAGACCATTTGTTACGAAACGCTGTTTAGAAAATGTATTATTTAACTAGCATCAATACTATTGAAAGGAAAATCGCGTGAATACATTTTAACCTACAATATAACCTTAGGATTTGTTTCTGTAAAAGCGCATTGAACGATAGCTTGAAAACGAAAGGAAGAAACATATGTATTTTTACAGTTGATGAATTTATTGGTTTATTATACTAGATGCAGCTTTATCTTCAGTAGATTAGGTTTTAATTTTTCAGGTTTCCACGAAGTTGAAACAATGTATAGAGTTTTATTACCTTTCTCATAAAATTTCTTTGATTTTTTAATTTTTATTCCATTAAAGTAACAACTTTTGTTGAGATTGCAAGATGCAGTATAATTATATTACCCATGTTAACTTACATATAGGAGTGGTCTTCTGCCTCCATAAAATATAGCTTTTCTGGAGTTGAACAATTTGCAACAAAGTATATTGTATGCAGTCTGAAAAGTCAGAGACCTTGACTAGCCTGGAATGTTTTAAAGTTCTAGTATTCCATGGTTGACTGACATTTACTTTATAACAACCTTTTTTACCTTCCCAAGTCGTTTTCCATGAGTTTCATAATAAATAGATACCTAATTGATTGTATATATCCACATTTTATGATCATCTCAGCGTCTGTAAGTCTGACTGTTGTGGTGATGAGAGTCATTTTGCATTCAGGCCTTTTTCTTTACATTTATTTACATATTATCTCTTAGACTGCACTTCTTACATTACAAAGTCAATGCACTTAATGCACATTTATAACTATGTATACCTGTACTGACATGTTCCATGGTCATTGACTAACACAGCAGTAAAATCACCGAGAATTAACATACAAATAAAAAAACCATTTTCATCGTTTTCTGTGAAAGAATAAAACAAAAACTGATTTTCAGAGGAAGAAAATATTTTTTTCGAGTCTAGAACATAAGAATGAGACTTGCAGTTTGCTCCACGCAAAATTGTGCAGATCCTAAAAGCGTCGTTGCTCCAACAAAGAAAAAGGAACCAAACCACACTCGAATGGGTAAGGATGATTTTCGAAATCTCGTCATCCAGTTAGTCAAATGGCAGGGACTTGCATCTTTCCAGTGTTCGAACAGTTTTTCTTCGCATAATTTGCAACATTTTCCAGTGGTATAAATTAAGGCCAACAAAACAGTAATACCGCCAAATGCCAAAAAAGGTAAACCTGCATTTCCCGCTAAGCCTAGTACATTATGTAGTTTTATTAGTCCTGTCAATGGAATTATTGTACAAAGAGCTCCGGAAACTGTAACAGCGGGGAGAAATAAATGTCGGAAGCAGTCATGGAATTCTATATTCAGAACCTGAAGTTGTCTGAAGAGTTTTGCTTGCTTTTCCAATTCCACATGGCAGTTTGGAGATTCCAAAGGTTGTCTAGTTGGATTTAAAAAGAAACTCTTGAAATGAAATGGAAGTTTAAACCTGGAAAATCAAGAAATCTTACTTAATCATGTACTTGACGGTGTCAATCAGAGCAAACTGGACCAATGGAACGGAAAATATAAAGCTGTAAGCCCCAAAACAAGCATGTCCGAAAAAATAAACTTCAATCAAATAAAAGAAAATTAATTCTCCAAATGACATCACTTTGCAATTGCTGTATAGAACGGAAGAGAAGAAACGGGGGTTGCAAGGTGCTATCAAGAATATCAACGATGTTGCGAAAGGATTCACGTAAATACTAGCAAACGAAAGGTTGAAAAACGGTCGAAGAATATCCACGGAACTTTTGAATCCCGTTTTCTTCATTTCCTCTGAAAATAAATCAAATCAAATATGAGTAATTTTTATTTTACTCATCAAGAATAGTTAAATACTTACCAATCAAACGATTGTTGAAGAGTAAAAGTGAGTTTAGCAACTGGAGCAATTGTTTTCTTTTGATGCAGTAAGTTATATCAACAAATAAGACACACGTAAACATAACTCCCCACAAGAAATGAACAATTAAGGTCACCATGTTATCTTTTGTCTCCCCGTATGCTATAGTCTGAAAAAATCTGAAATATATAAATCCTGTATAAAACCATAGCCAGAAAACGTTAAATTTCCAAAATCGTTTCCTATACGGTCTCTTTTCTTCTTGTAGCATTTTCGTTTTCTTATTATAGTAAATTGGAACGTAGCCGAGTGTGTGAGCTAAATTGATTTCCCTGAAATACAATTTAAATGCTTCTTTTGTGATCATTTTTGAAAGACACTTTTAGTTATAAAACTTGAAAATGTTGGGATTTCAACGGAGTCAACTGAAGAAGTAGAATGAATTCGCATGTCGATATTCCCACGTTTAAATCCATAAAGATTCAGGAAAAATGAAAAGCAGGTACTTAAGCAGTAAAGAAATAATGGGAATTAGGAAAGAGACAGAGAAGCATAGCAAATACTTATCTTGACAGTTTCCTTATGTTTTATTGATTCGCCGTGTCCTCAATCGCTCCTTGGTGTCTACATTACGGAATACAATCATTATTTTACACTGTGTAAGTACGTACATTCTTAACTTATTAGTGATACGGTTATTCTGTAGAACGGGTAGGTACGTTTAAGTATTTCGTAAATATCAACACTTAGTATCAATAATAAACTGCGCATTGAGAAAGTCCCCAGTGTAGTTTGATAGTTTCTAACAACGGATAAATAAGAAAGCATTCAAATGTCACGCATAGAAAATACATACTTAAAAGGAGAAATTGAAGCATTACACTGAACGAACAACATTAAATTTACGATGCCCTATGAGCAGATATATCCGGTATATATTGGTAAACTATCTTTATTAAAATTAAACTCCTTAATGCCAGTTAACTCCTCGTTTACATCTTTTCTGACGTAAATATCATTTTGCTTCTTTGAAGAAGTCAATCAATGTTTTGACCTTTTTGAAATGGTGTCTTCGTTAATTAAATGTTCATCCTGAATGGACACTAAAATAAATGGAAAACAGCATGCAAGATTTATATCGCGCACAGTAGAAGATTTCTGAAAATTTTATGACATCTCGTCCACCAAAACAAAACTGAAATAATATTATAGCCAGAGAATACACTTTTACCATCTTACAAAATGCTACTGGGACTTCAATGGAAGCGCAAAGAATGCGTTGTTAATTATTGCGTAGATGTGTGTCACTAATTTTCTCCATTTTGATGTAGTTTTGCCATTTCTTCTTTTAATTAAGAAAATAATGGCCGTAAATATTATTATAGCTACCCGCTTTAATGCTAGATAGGTAGTATTCATTGAAAAGATATTCAGTTATCTGTATTTGCTATGAATCATGTACTATACAATCAGTAGAAGACATCTAGCATGTCATATAAGGTTAGGCAAGACCCAAAATATTCCTTCTTCATTAGGTTGACCTTTTATTATTGTCATAAACAAGTTCTGAAGAATAATAGCTACCTAATTGGAATTATTGCTCAATTCCAAATGTAGCACACAATATTAAGTAAATCATAATGAGCTCTTGACTACACTCCCGGTGAGAGGATTGGCTCAGACACAATAATGATCATTAATAATTTATCTTCAGGGTGTGCCGTTGAACTGTAAGCAAAATATTCTGTACTAAATTCAGTAAACGATAGAAGTTCAGAAAATTTCAAAACGGAATGTGCTATCTCATTTAAATGCTTTTAGAATGGCAAAAATATGACCTTTGCTTACACTAATCCACAAATACTCTAAACCAGAGATTTTCACGAGAAAATTGACAACAGCCACATAAAATACGATTTCAATCATTATTGGCTTTACATTGGGTACCTAAAAAGCAAATATTTTTTAGTTTTCATGGCTGAAGCGTTTTTTGACTGCCGCATAATCTTAAATGATTATTACTCGTTTTCTCCCAAATTGATATTGTAGATTTTTAATTTTCCAAATGCAGTTTTAGATTAAAATTGTTTTAGATCTATATATTCACAAAATTTTCATTTCAGGAAATATTGAATAAAATAAAGAATCTAGAAACAACATCCAAGAGTAATAGTAATAGGTTACACCAATTAGTTCTTAATCCGTATTGTGTAATTGATCTACCAATTTTCGATAGCACAACTTGCCAATTATGATTTTATGTCTTTTTATAGGTTGTTAGATAATCATTAGTAATATTTAGCGTGTCAATCAAAATCTAGTAGTAACGATAATGTCTAATGCAAAATAGAATAATCTGAAAAATCATTAGTTTTCTCAGCTAGGGTGATTTGAAAAACTTTATTCTTAACACCCTTGTGAATATCACTTTCATCTGATAGTAAACGAGAAGATGCACTTCCAATAGAGGCAGTGTGTTTGAACTTATTGAATTAAGACGAAAAGCTCATGGTGCATGATGTTCATAGTGATGGTCGATTATATGGTCGATTTTAAAACATGGGGAATCCCTTAACTATAGTAATATCTAGTTTCTTTGTAGGCACGACTGTATCGTTAATTAAATGGGTAATACATACTAAAAATATTTTATTGCCTACTGTTATAGTGTTGTATAACAAAGCAAGATACCTGTAGGTGGTTGAGTTAACGATAGTAGCAGAAACTAAGTTACCTACTCCACTATTCGAGCAGTGAAACCAAGGTGAAACATTTAATTGAGTCGGAAAGAAGAGATAAAAATTATGTGCAAGTTGCAACTGTAAGTAGAATCATAAAACCCACCAATAAACTGTATTACCTGCCTTCCTGTGGTGTTACAATTCCAAAGATATCTAGTCCAAAACTTATTCCTAAATCATGTGGCTATGCATAATAATATTATTATAACTAGCCAACCAACCTAATCATTTTATTATACTCATTGTTGCATTTCCACTGCATTCAAACCATTAATAGTCAAGTCAGTTACCATTGCGGTGTCTGCATGTAACTATTATGGTATCTAAAATCATATCATTCTTATTATATTCATATTTCTTTACCTCTATGTCAATAAAATGTACAGGGTATCTTATTCTACGCTGACGTAGTTTCTTTGTTCTCCAATTAGTCAAATTAAGTTAAGGGAAACTGTATTTTGAAGTGGCCAACCCTAAATACAATTTAAATCTGAAAAACAATGTAATTCTACACATGCACCTGTTCGCTATGCCAAATCGCAGGTTTAATATCCATTTTAAATGAAAAATTGTACTACCTGAACAGAAATGGGTAATTATAAACGAAAAAATGAAAAATTGATGATGAATTTAGTAATTAATTATAATAATTAATTAATAGTGTTATTATAGTAATTTATCAGAATGAAAAATCAGCTGATCAGCTGATATTTTAAATTTTATTTGAGATATATTTGAATATTGCATTGAATATTGTACTACCCCTGTATGGAATGATATAAATTAAAAGTGGAAACAAAACCGAAAGCATTATCTACCTGTATTAAAATGGTACTTGCATTTTGCGTTAAAGAAACAATATTGTATGAACAGCTTTGGTGATTTACCAGATACAGATGTTAATGAGATATTAAAGTAATTTTATTAGCAATTAGGTACATCAATTTTGCTATTAAAAGACATGTTTCGAAAGAATTTTTATTTACACGCTTGGAATGAGATTCTACTTTGTTTGCATTTGCAAAGTTATTTAAGGGCCCTTATGACATAAAATGATAATGAACAGGAAATGAACTTCACTTAGGTAAATTAGTATCTACAGTCATGACCATGCAGATACAAATTGTATTAAGGTCATGCCTTCACTTTTCTTAACTTTAAAACTAATTGCATACAAAAAAGGAGGATTATATTGTTAAATTTTTTAAATTGGATTGTAAAAATCATACTAAAAATGTATTATCTGACCAACGACTACTAAACTCGCTCTACTGCGTTTCACTAGCTGTTACATAATTGGCTTATACGTTAAGTAAATGGACTTTAAAGCATTGGTACTCGATTTATAACATTTATCATTACTTGTATCATGCACCTAATTTGAACTTGGTTGTCTTCAGAGCATTACGTCCATAAATTCAGATTTTACATCATATCAATCTTCTACATTTTGATTTTACTTAATTACAGGTAAAATAAACTAAGTATATTAATACTAAGTAGTATCAATCAGCGAGTCAGTTCCGTTAGCAGACTACTTATTATTCCGGAGTTGGAAACGATTACTGTATGGAAATAGGGACTTTTCGGTCTGTCTGTCAACCAACTTAGACCAATTTAGAACAACTTATACCAATTTAGAAGAACTTAGACTAATAATTGTGAATTCGGCCCTATTTCTGCGAATTTGGTCCTATTTCTGCGAATGCAGCCATATTTTTGCGAATTTGGACCTGTTTCTGCGAATTCGGCCCTATTTCTGCGAATTCGGCCGTATTTCTTCGAATTTGGACCTATTTCTGTGAATTCGGGCCTATTTCTGCGAATTCGGCACTATTTCTGCGAATTCGACCCTATTTCTTCGAATTCGGCCGTATTTCTGCGAATTTGGCCCTAATTCTGCGAATTCAGCCCTATTTCTGAGAATTTAGTCAGAAAAAATATCGGGGGGGATGGGGTGGGGCAACAGAGAAAGAATATTATAGTTTTAGCGATTTTATAAAATGTCAAATTTTCGACGGATCTTCTATAAAATGGGTTGTATCTGTAAAATCCTTTTTGAATTTCTTGGTAGATCCAGTAAGTTCAGATCCTTAGGGACTTTGCTAAAAGAATAATTACCTTGATTATGATAGTCAGTAAAAGAAGAGTTAATTTCGATAATTTATTGTGTATATTTCGGAATGATATTCGATTGCTGGGTGAAACTATCAGATTTTTCTTGGGTATTAAGTTAAATGACATAATGACATTAATATATGCTTAGTTTGCTTATGCTATTAAGTAATCGTATTATATTACATTCTGAAATTACATTAACCTAATTGACTCATTAGAATTGAGTCAACTTAAGATAAACTTAAAATGCATATTAGTTACTTATATTCAGCAATAGGAATTTTTAAAAGCTCCATGATGGGAATATTTTGTTGGCCATGTGAAAAAGGTTTTATTACTTTCGCTGTCCATCGGTCACTAATAAAAGTTTGAATATCACCCAAGCATTATGATACAGCATTGTAGTTGATATTTGTGCTTAATTGCTGTGTATTTGGATTGCACTTAATTCTTTATGGTGGCATTGGATTTCTAATTTCATGCTCCGCTCGTGTGGTTTACTATATTGCAGGTCTACATTGTTAGTCAGAAAGATATCGATCTTCTTGTTCTTAGTTGAATTATTTTTATATATTAGCATGATAAGTCTAATACAATGTATAAGGAATAAGTATAAAAACCCGCAATACAAAGTTGTAAATGCAATTGCACTTACAAAGTTATAAAAACTGTAGAACGATTGTGGAATGCAAAGTAATAATTGTTTCCATAAGCAAAGTGAAAATACGTAGGTGAAGAATATAAATGGGTGGATGTGAAATGGAATTGTATACAATAATAATAATAAATAGGAAGGTATAGACGGTTAGATTATGAAGGACATAACAAGACTCTCTCTCTCCGTCTCACATCAAACCTATCTGAAGAGGGCATCGCAAGTTTTTATACGGATCTGCTGTTGAGAAAAGGTTACCAAGTCTCAAGTAGTTACGAGCGATGTCATCATCTGAATGAAAATGAAATAATTTTTATCTTTTCATTTTCACTGAACACACATTTACCTTTATCTTCCACACGAATTGACTACAGCCGTGGCAATAAGTCGAGCTAAACCAAACGAAGCTGTAAAGCATCACCGTAAATAATAGTATAGTAATATTCTTTTTATATAACAGCTACTATATGTAATATACAATATTTGTGTAGCATTTCTTAACACTGTACCTTTACAGACAAATGATACACAAGTGCTCAAATGATTATTTCGAACCGTGCTAAAGTTTCCGCACTATGTGTAATCCCCATGCTTAACAACACATCCCATTATTTCCGCTGAGACCTGAAAAAAATTCCGGCACCTCGACTTTTTCTAATAGTTCTGCACAGTGCACTAAACTGCAAGTCTAGTCACACAGACTTTACGAGCAGTCTTTACAATGTTTATTAATTTATCCATGCTTTATTTTCCTACACGTATTTTACAATTATCTGTACACAGATCTAAAACCTATTTTACTTCTATCATAAAGTAGCCAATTCTTAATTCTCTGCTCCAGGTTCATCCAGCGCTACTCAAAGAGTCAAAAGAAGTTGCTAATTTACAAATTGTCTAAAGAAATCCAAAACTAATAGTCAAAACATCAGAATGTAGTTTTTTCCATCACACTGCAAAAAGAAATTGCATTTAAAGGTTTTGTCAATTAAAATTGCAAAACTCAATTCCTCTGCACAATTTTTCATAGATTATCAGTTTTATGTCAATTAAAGAAACAGATCCAGTAGGTTGTTGTAGAATTGCAAAGCAAACAATGAAAACCGCTCTATCAGAGAAGAAAATGAAGAAGCTTCGATATAGTAATTCAATAGCACACCGACGTTCGGCGCTGAGAACTAGAAAGTAACGTCTGTAGTTCTGTACCTTCGACCTATACCTGAAAGAAATATTAGTTGTTATTTTTTTTATTGCTAGATCTAGCGTAAGAATTCTCTAAGAAAATTCCAACGTAAACAAAGATTTATTTCTATGTTTAAAATAAATATTTAAATTAGACAAACAGGTAAAATAGCCAAATCTGGCAATAATCACTCAAAGTAACTATTTATCTGTATTCGGGGTCATTAGTGTTGACACGGGGTACAAAAACAGAAGTAAATTAAATTATTTTCCAGAATTGCAACTTTTTATGCTAGAGAAATTGTTTTAAAAATATATTTGAAAATTAATTTGCTTATGTCTGAGGATTTCCAGACGTTTTAGCAATTTTAAGAAAATTAGTTCGTAGAATTGAATAGGTCAATTTCGATCGTACTACACTTTTATTTAAATTAGCTCGCAAGAAATTAGTAAGAATAAAATTGTTGGTTGTCGTCAGGAGGTTACATTGCCTGTTTGTTATTAGACCATTGAGTAAACGCTTGTGTGAATTTTAGTTAGAATTGCTGTGAATAGTGACATTTTAGTATTTAGTGGATGTAGTCAGTGATAAGAATGATAAGGTTGGAAGATTGTGTCTAGCCGCATTTAGCGAAGTAAGAGATGAAATAGATAAAGATTTACAAGTAGGTAGTTAGTAAGTAGCGAGATGATTTGATTATCGTGCAGAAATTTATGTCATGTGTTGTTTGAGTGTAGACAAAAGCGTTCTGTTTCTCAGACATAATCTCTTAGGTATAAAAGGAAGTAATGTAAGGAAAATAAGATGAGATTATGAAGGGATTTGTGTAGAGCTGATATAAATAGTGTGTGGGAACATATATCTTTCTCACATGAGAGCGTGAAACATTACGGCTAATCGTAACAACAGATTCTACAAAATTAGGAATAGGGTGTAATTGCACTCGACAGTGTAAAAAGTACATTCTTAATAGACGCTATTTACTCACATTACATTAGTGTATATCAGACACGAGCAATTTACCAACTCTAGAAAAAGGATAAACACTGCTTACTGTGTCTGCAACTATTCTTATCCTCTTTCTATCCTTCTTACATCAAATATGTACCTATCCTGATTAACTGCTTCTACACTCCTTCTTACTCTAAAATAATAAGCTCTACTCACTATTTCCTACATATGATGAGCTACCAGCAAAAAATTAACAATGCAATGCCAACCTAAACTAATTGTCAGTCAATCTTGATGCATTTTACACTTTTAACTTGGATTTTTATACACACAAGTGCACCACAAACTAAAAATCGAAGATTTTGCACATCATACCAACCTACACTTAAAGCTGTACACAGATAACATCCAGACACGCCTTAACTCTCCTACAAAAATCAAATCAACTATCCATAATATTTTCACAATTGTCATAATGCATTTATATGTACACCAATACATAAAAATGCTTAGAGGAACTTAAAAGCTCGTAAATGCAATTCTGAAGGAGAAATTCAATTTAATCAGCTGTATTATCATTCTAGCATAATAAATGCGGAAAAATGTCCCAAAATATTCCAACTAGCAGTTGTACACTTAGAAATTACGTTATGCCTAAATAATTTGTAATTCCAGCAAACTCAGTAGTACTTAACAAGGTACTATGTTTTTTTGTGAAAATTAAGTGATCTATTAGTGAGATGAAGATTGTTAAATATCGAAAGATGAAAAGCCAGGCCAAAGTATCAGTCTACACCTTAATCATACAGGGATTTCACATTCCCATTTTAAAGCTACCTCAACCCACTATTTGTTGTTAGTCTTGCCAAGTACCTTATCTACTAGTGTCAATATTTATTTTAAGTTGTGCAGATCACGTGCAAATCGCAAGTTGAATCACTATCTAGTGCAAACAACCATTATATGATGCAGTTACAATATTTCTTGTAAAAATCGTAATCAATTTTCATGTATGTTTTTTTAAACAAATAATTATACATCTATTACGCATTTAGCATGGTTTCTGAGAATGTCTTTGGCATTTCTTACAATGTATGCTCAGTCTACTGCGTTTAATAATGTATCGACGCTCTTGCATTGTATTATCTTGAGTCTTTGTCTAACTGAAGGTTGCCACACCCGCTTATTAGTTGATACTACTTATCAAAGTAAATGTACCAAATTTTTAGCGAAATACACAAGTTTTGTAGTAAGAGACTGATATCTGCTTTATTTGGAAGCGCATCCAATAGGAAAAGATATGTGGGCACAATAATATTATGGTTTAAATTCTGTGAGGAAAATTATAAAAAATATTCTTGAAGAATTTCCAAAAAATTGTTAGGTCTTAGAATTCTTAGAATTATGACTTAGAGAATTGAAAGTTGGTTGAAAGTTCAAAAGTAGCATTAAGATTATACGAAGACAGTTTCCCGTTGTGTTAAAAATATTTAACGCATCAGGTGGCTGAAATGAGGGTTGATTGTGTACTTAATATATTGTAGTTGTAAATAATTCATAGGGATAACAAGAAGCAATGCTATCTTTGACAGGATCAGGTGAGGCGATCTAGATTTGATCTTTGAGTGTAGAATTTACAGAGACTGAGGACAAACATTAGGAATGAATGCAAGAAGAGAGAATTAATTCTGTATATGGACTAAATTCATAAGTGAATTTAATAGGATAATCTGAGGAGACAAGGATTTACATTTAAGGTCTGTTACGTAGTTGCATCTTTGATGTAGAATAATGCAAGACACCGCGCTGTCGCCTTTCTTTAGGCTTACAAACAACGCTGCTTGTAAAGATAAGAAACTGTCCTGTCTGTGCAGAAAAGAATGAACTGTCTACTTATTACAGGTACTACTCACAACTTGTAATGTAATACAATAAAGAGAAAAGACAGATAATACACATAAATACTGCGAGAGGAGACGACGAAAAGTGTGAAAAACTCGTTCAACATCCTGTTAGCTCAAGACTAGTCCAGTCAGATTTCTACATACTGTCAGTCCTATCCCCATTCTAACTTCAAACTATCTACTACTACCAAAAACCTAATAGCAGTTGTCGTCAGTCATACCACCATGCCCATAGTTGAACTTGTACTTCAATCTTTACATTCCTATTACTACTAACTACTTAACTACTCCTTACGTCAAACAACCCTCATCGCTCTCTATTTAGGTAACTGATCACCATCCTTCAAACCCTTATTTATCTTATTCAACCAAAACCAACAAAACTCCGAGGAAAATCCAACAACGGATCTCATTTTCTCGGAGAATACATTTGAAAATCGCTGAGAAAGTAGTAGGAATTATTCTAACACATTTTGACAGCAAAACTTACCTGCAGCCGCCAATTACTGATGCTAGTAAATGCCTAATATTTATTACTTACGTTGATCTGAATGTTAAATGTGGTGGACATTTTCTGCTTTTAATTTTATCTTTCTGCCAAGAGCATCTTATAACTTGTAAAATTAATTGTAATTTTCTTAACCTTTGGTAATCAGATTAGATTAATCGATTAATGATTGAAAGTATTTTAAAACTTAGGTTGGTTGACGTATTCACAACAAACAATTTGAAAATCTGAATATTCCTTTTGAAGAATTAAATATTGAAATTCCAATTTTAATCGAATGGCTTTTATACTTAATATGGATTTATACTTAATATGCTTTTATACTTTGTAAACATTGTTTCGGAATTGAGTTTCAGATAGTTTTGGGGTATAACGCGGGTAAGTTCAGTTCAATTGTATGCTTTATTAATTCCCATGTTATTATAATTAGCTACAATGTTATTAATTTCTGATTGATAAATTTTTTCAAATCTGACTACGAGTTTAGAGTGCATAATGAGTTGTATCAGGCTAAATATTAATCATTGGTAAGTAATGCAAGAAATGATCCAACTGTTGTCTAGATTATCATAAAATTGTAGTTTAAAAGTTTGAAATGTGCAAGGTACTTTATAGAAGAGTCGAGCGAGGTGGTCATTATAATATGGACATTATTACTGTCAGTTCTGAGTCCGCAGCCCACCCTATAAATTTTTTCCGAATTCCCATTTCTCAGATTTGTAGGTAGTTGTGAACACTCTCTACTCCCCATTGTCTACCACATCCAGTCAGTTAGAGATAATTGTGCGATTGTATGCCATCGTAGTGCTATCGTGTGAAATATAAGCATCCTTATAGTATATGTAATTTTTGTAATATACGAGATGACTTGGCTTGCTCTACCCATTCTTTAATGTACGCATACACAAACAAGAAAACAAGAAAAACAACACAAGTTTAGGTGTAACTTGCTCTTTAGAATCAGTTGTTGTTGTTGTTGTTGATGTCGAGCGAACCTTTCATTAAATATTTTTGCAAACATGCTTAACTAACTGACTAACTATCTACCTAACTAACTTTGTTGCAAACTGCACAAGAGTCAAATGGAGTCTGGTCTGGCATTGCACAGAATACTATACCTATTAGATTAGATACTATTACTTACCATCTATATTAACTACATATTATTATCACTCTGCTAGCTACTCCGCTCTTTGTGTACAAACAAGTCTGAAATTCCGTGTACCTTCATGTACCTAGGTGTATTTATATATGTTTACTAAAGTTACCAAACTTGAATAATGCTGATTATATTGTTTTCTAGAGCAGACAGACTGATCTAGCTGGACTAGACTATCCACTCTGCACTTCTACGTAACAATAAGTTAATCTTCAACTTTATAACTATATGTCACTGCCCCAAAATCTATAGTCAAACTAATATACAATCTGAAAATTATCCAAAGATAAAATAAATTATAGGTTTTCTAGCAAACAATTTTCCAAAATTTTATTCTACTGGGAATTTCTAACATTTATTATTCAAGTCAATAATTTTAAAGAATACTTCCTGAGTAAATCTTACAAAAAGCATTTAATTTTAAGGTCAATATTGAAGAAATCATTTTGGGGGCTCATTTTTTATGCTGTATGTGAAAAAAATGTCATTTATGAGCCGATTTTTTGAAAAATCTTCAAAACATTGACATTTCAATCTTTTAAATGTCAAAGAGTGTTGCTTCCTGGGTTTGTAGGTTTCTACCAAATATTTTCCTAGAAAAACTTTTGACATTTTCGTTAACATGAAGTATATACAAACACTTTTGGACCTCTTAAGTAAAAAATTTGAGATTTAGTACAGACTTTTAATAAACCATGCAAATTGAGATACAGAAGGTGGCAGAGTAGAATTTTGCAAGTTTGGAACGTGCGGATTGGAACGATAGGGCAGTGACAGATAGATCCATACATCATTCATAATAATAGTACAATGCTGCTGAGGGTATTTAAATAGTAAACAGAATGTAGTAAAGAAGGCTAGACTAAAGTTTCCATTCCCTGACATGTCATGTCACGCCAATCTAGAAACAGAGAAGAGCATGCAAAGGAGGCAGACGAGAATTTATGTATTTATTTCTGTGGTGGAATAGTGTTATCAGTTTACAGTCGATACGACTATTTTAATTTATGTTTCGAAGACGAAGGAGAAAAGAGAGGATGTGAAATCATCTCTGCATTTAAAAAAAACAGAAAAACATGTACTCCGTTTACGTGTGCATGAGTCTGCATGAATTTACATTTACATCAACTGCATAGGCATATCGTATCAAAATTGCAAGTTAAGTCAAGACACGCTCATATATAATGCAATCAAATGGAGCTGAAACATTTGTAAGTATATACTTACAATTAACATAAACATACCGTAAACCCTCCTTTACAACCGGACGATATCCCATTCAAATGAACCTTTTGACCAGGATGGTAAATAATACTGTAGATTATGTTTAAAAATACATGTCACCACATTTCCTGCATCAGAGTTGGTTTACCACAATAATCAAAACTCAACACACACAGATTTATTGATGTATATCCAGAATCCAAAATCAATTACTCCAATTTTAGCCGGGCCAATTGCCTCTGAAATGTTACTATAAGTTTTTCAAGGGAGAGTGATGCCTCTACGTTATATAAATAAATCACCTTTCTCCGGTCTAAATTTCTACTGTGTTACAATTCAGATCATTTCTTCTTCCGTGGATGTAAAATGAATTTTATTCTTTTTATTTTTAATGATATCATCTGATGACCCAAGCATTAAAATTAATTTCCTTAATACCATTGTCTAGATTTAATGATTATTCAATAAATTCTAAAATATTCCCTCTGCGTTATAAAGCAGAAATGTCTAAAGTAGCATAAAACTCCCTGAATGGCAGAAAATGGTAGAACTTGTAAAATCAACTTCATTTTTTTCAGATTGTATACAATTAAAATCATTATGATAAAACACAATGTAGATTCCATTTCAAACAGCTGATTTTGAAAATTTACTTTCAAATTGTCAGCAAAATGCAATGGAGAGGTATAAAATCAACTTTCACCATCTGGATTTAGGTGTGGGTAATAATTTAGGATTAACGGTACTTAAATACAATAACTATGTTACAGTAAACAGCTCGTATGAGATTATTAGTTGGTAGCAGTAAATACAGTTGCATATGGATATCAACACAACCCATTTAACAGGGTAAATTAATGAATTTTTCCTCAGCTGTGTCTAATGTACGTAGATACGGTGAAGAAAAGTCGTGGCAAAATAGAACAAAATATCTGCATCGGATAGACAAGAAAAATACAGACAAGGCAAATGTTGACTTGACTGACAATTAGTTTGGCTTAGACTTGACTGAGTTAACTTGCCTATGTACACTTGTTGAATGCTTTGATGATGATCAAAGGAAACCAGACTTGCCAGAGCCAGCGCATCAAATCAGCAGACAAGACAGCAGAAATTTTTCTAAAAAATCTATAAACCAGAACAACATGAGTAGAATATCATTATAATAGAGAACACAGTGTGCAGGCCAAGCTTTTAATTCTAACAGGGATGTGAAATGAGTAAGCTGGACGGACGAGTCTTTCGTCGGGTGCTGGTTTCCTTTGCTCTAGTCTGTGTGCCAGTCTCGTCTGTAGTTTCTATCTATCAACTTATTTATTAGAACTTGGGAGAGAAAATTTTTTACATCCTGCATGACTTATCTTTAGTTTCTGAATACATTATTTACTTGCATTATTATAATGCATTGCAATGCAATGTCAAATAAGATGCAAATACAATCCACTTTAATTCACTTAACACTCTACCCCTCTATATGTAATTCAACCAGAACATTTAGAACACAACAGACTCACTCTATATTATCACCACAACTGCATTCTCCCACTTTCTGCATAAATTATTCACCTATTCAATTTCTCTACCTCTACTTCCCTTCCTAATGCAATTACAGCCTCAATATTTACACAACAGATCCTTATGAACTATACACCTTTAGATTTTCTAACTAAATTCATACTATATATACCTAATTTATCTAATAATAAATTACAGATACGACAAACAACATTTTCAATGTCACTGCTCAATTTTTCAGTAGTTTGTCCATGACTGTCTTGACTCTGAATTATTCAACATACTATTATAAAAAATGTAAATCGCCCTAGTTTTTAGAAATTAATGGCATTATGCATCTACTAAGCTTTTTAATTCATTTATTTGTAATACGTAACAAATGTGCTACCGCCACGTTGTCTCAGAGTCCAAATGGGAGAAATAGTTGCCTGTCTCATATATCTTGGTATTAGCACATTAAGATAAGCTGTATAAACTGCAGGCAATAAAAAGTTAATATACTTGTAAGAAATAATGTTTAGAAATAATTATCTTTCGTATTTGGACTGTAGTTACGTTGAAATATGCAATAATCCAGTTTTGAGTGATTAAGGAATGAAATGTAATGCTGCATGCATATACTAGCTGATAAAGATATCAGAGACAGGAGATTAGAATGGTTAACAATTGAGAATGAAGATATGAATAGTTACAGGGAATTTAATGATGCTGTCAAAGTAAAGTATTTTCGTATTAATCTACGACTGCATTTATCATAAGGATTTACTACTTAATTTTATTCTAATGGTCTTTGTAATGGCAATGAAACTGAGAATTGCGCTGCACTTTGTGATATTTACGTTCTTAGAGAGTTGCAGTTAATAATTATGTATAAAAGAACTTGTGCCCTTTGCTTCTGTTTTATCCTTGATGAATATTTCAACGTGTTTGTAAAATACTTTGATTTTTGCTCCTTTAGCTAGTGGGGTGATTATTAGAGTCATATTACAACTGCCACATAAACTCAAATGTAATTGAATTCTTCTCTTCAGGAGGCAATAGCTATTAGCACATAAATGTCTACTATACTATAGCAGACAAAAATACTACATTTACAAGATCTTTGTTAAGATCCTTCGAACACTGCAATTATATAAATGTATACTATAGACACACGAACAGGAATAATAACTGCGAATAAAAATTAGACAGAGAGATGCACTCTTGTCCAGAACTACCTAAATTCTATAATTATAACTTATTATACTAGTTATATAACTATAAATGGACTATAGACTCTAGTATCATGATAATTCTCAAAAAGAAATAAATAGCAACGTAAGAAACCGGTTCTTTTTTCATCAGATAGAGCAACAGCAAGAAAACCTTTGGAATCAAAATGTCTAATCACATAACGTTGCCTAAATTGTAATGCTTAACTGAATTGCAAAGCTCTGTACACTAAATATAAAACTGTACAGCACATTAATACTAAAATTGAATGTTACATTTTAATATCAATCGTTAATTTATTACATGATGGATTTAATACGTAGGTTAAATGAACAGAATTGTAATAAATTCATATAAAAATGTGTATTTTGTAAATTGTGCTTGCTTCCTGCAACTTAGGATTATATAAGTCATAATGCTTTTGGAGATTAGATTATTTTCATATTTTGTTGGAAATTGAAAAGTTGCGAACAAATTAAACAGGACACCATGACAGACGGAATCTTTTCATCATTTGTTTCCACTTTGTTCTACTGACAGTGAAATGTTGAATGCTACAGCGTTACGTACTCAAATTTATTGCATATACACATAAAAGTGAGTTTTATCTGTATCTATTGTACCTATTAAAAGAAAATGCGTGTTTTCGCACTAATATACTTGTTTTAAGGAGATAAACCCTTTAAAAGACCATTCTATTGATAAACCTGAAGTTTCTATTAATTTTTCATTGTTGGCTATTATAACTACACGTGCTGGGATAATTATTCCTTTTTATAATAGGTGTATTACAACATAGACAAATTGTTTATTAGTTTAAGTCTAGATTGAAAATGGTATGTGAAATGGCAAGTTGAATATTGTATAAGTATACTTTAATTTCCTCGTCTCATGGGCAAATAATTTCCATCCTTTCCTCTACAGTTCATAGTACAAAGCTCTACTTTATAATATAGTAATATCAGAATTCAATGATAAATATGCAGAAAAGTACTTGAATTACAAAATGTGATTGTGGTCTAGTCTGGTTATGAATGTAATAAGCTAGTCGGCTATTGTAAAGTATTTTTATATGGATTTCATTGTACTTTTTGCCAACAATAAGCAAGTGAGTCAGACAAACCAACCCCAATAGATATGGTCAGCCCTCAACATTGAATAACAAAAGGAGACGAGACCACGAGCAGACAATTTACTTCAAATGGACTTGACTTACTATTATTAGCTAGGGAATTTTTATTTGATTATTGCATACCATACAGTTTTGCACGAGCATAAGTATTGCATTGCATGTAATTCAAGGAAGTTTCGTTGTTATTCGAGGAAGACTTGTCTTGTGCGTCGACTGAGTCTGTTCTATCTATCATCATAATAAAATAGCACGCGTTTAAAAAATGTTACAGAGTCCTGCCTCCTTGAAACTTTTCCATTCCTAATTAACTGCATTTAACCGTTGAATAACAAATAAAAATGTACTTAAGGAAAACTTAAATTAAATGGAGAATTTACCACTTACTACCACATCGTGGTAGATTTAAGTACTTTGTCTACAGTCTAGTCTAATAAATATGTCTGATAAATATCATACGTGCTAAACCCCTCGTACAATTCCTAGCATGATGTTACAATTTATTAATGACAATAATTAAATGCAACTAGAACAATAACAGATTTTTAATTGCTGTTTGTTCTAGTGGGCTATAATTTTGTACCAATTTTTTAGAATTATTTTGAATAGGCAAAATAGAAAGGAGACCTGGATATTTAAAATTCTATTGTATATTTTCACAAATAGGAACAATAGCTGCGTCCTCATTTAAAAAATTCTGCAACGCAAATTGTTATTTTTAGCGTTGAGTAATATGTATTGTAGATAGACTGGAGATAAGATTGAGCTAGCACCTTATAAAATTTGGTGGAGACGAATGTATTTATGCATGAATGAAGATATGCATTTGTATCTGTGCATATCTGAGGGAAATTCGCTCACAATCGCTATTAGACGATTTAGATACAGAGTCTCGATAAATCGTCTGAGCTAAACGAAAGAGTAATGCTCTTTATCGCTCGTTGAATGCTGAATAATGCTGAATCGCTCTTTCTATTGAGTCATTGTTATAAAGGGCAGACAGCGGAATGGAGTGAGTTGGATAATGAAATGAAAAGAAATTATTAATGTGAGAGTCTCCTCTGAACTGCCTTGGCGCCGGGACTTACTCGTAGACACACAAATGGCTGACGAGACAACTTTCCTTTATCCTCCTTTCTTTTTCACTATATCCTATTCAAATCGACACACCGCAACCAACTTCCCTTTACCCCTTCTTTTACTCACACTGCCCCTCTCCCCAAATTTACACCCTTCACTCTCATTTCTCATCCTCTCAGATTTTATTTACTCTTTTTTCAACAAACCACTTAATACAATTTTAATATTTCGTTTAGGTACTTATTTTTTTAAAATTAGATTTCATTTTTGTCTATGCTTATTTCCAGCGCACATTGACATTTATTTATTATTCTGTGTGCAAACTACGATGGAAGTACCTACATCGAATTACTACACTATTAAATATCAACTTCCGATTAATTATAAAATTAGCCGTTTTAGTGACAAAAATCAAATTATGGTACTAAATTATTTTAAATAGACAAAAATTGAAATAGTTAATAAAATAAATGATTTTCTGTGAAATTGTTGAATAGGCAAAGGGAGACAATGACACAATTAATTTGCAAATGCAATAGAATTGCATGTATATAGCCTAGTGCATTTGGTATTCTCACCTCTGACCTGTATGCAATTGTATACTTTCTAGAAATACATTTAGTATAAATAACAGCCCAATCGAGTTCAGTGAGATAATGTTGTAATGCATCTTGTGCACTCCTGACTTGATTTGACTGGCATGGAATGGTAACTAAGCTGACAATGTTAAGATGTTAGTAGCATATGGGGATATGCAATGTTAAATAGTGTAGATATATGGGTAGCATAAGAAATCTGGTTTGCCTGGTCAGACAACTATTAAGAAAATAAGTAGGCGCAGTATGTGAACATGTAGACACATAAAGTTAAATCCCCAAATGTTAGAATATCTCCATTATAGAGTATATAGCGTGTGATGGGTAGATGAATAGGATTCTCATTACTAACTAAGTAGTGCTGAGATGAGGCCAGACGTGCTTACACTAAGCATTTGAATTTTGCACTAGATAGACATTTCTTATATATTGCATTCATATGGATTTATGATATATTTAAGAATGCTTGACACATGGAGACAGGAATATGCAGAGGAAATCCAAAGAATTAATATTATAAGCACCTTTTGCACTAGTATAGTATATAAATGCATGTACAGAGAAGACATTCTACTTTTTTGCATTTTTCGTTCCGTTCTCCCCTTTGCATCTCATCTGTCTCTTGTGCAGACTTGAGTTGATCTCCTCACTCAGACTCCAGTCCAATGCAAACCAAACAATTCAACAACAAAACAGCCTTGCCCTAACATCCTTACAATAAAATACGACACCACACAGCCAGAGTTCACTCTATGCTTCATAGTGCACTCATATCATTCTCACTTGATTCTTCATTTGAATATTCTATACATGACAGCATTAGCTGGTAGTAGACTATAGTGCATATAATATTCTTTAGAAAAATCAAGATCTCCATTTGACTATGCTCTATAGTACTATCTATATATATATAAATAGGCAGTTTAGCTATTAGCCCATGTCAGGAGAAATACAGAGAGTGTAGTTAGTGAGAGGGAAGGAAGATAGTATTGCTAAACAAACTTGACTTGGTTTGGCACAGACTGACTTGCTTGGCCTATCCCAGTCTCGCCGTGGCTATGTAATTCTAATGCTAATGCATTTTAGGCGAAATTGCAGACGCCAAACTTTTCCTACGGCTCCGCTCCTGCTTGTGGCCCCGCATACACAATATACACAATTCTACATACTACTAACACACGTATGTGGCTCCATCCTATTTTATGCATGCTACACAATTACTAAGGTAGACTAACACAATAACCACAATAATATGGATATGTATCCAGTTGTAATTTCGTGAACATTGTTAGGAGTTAGAACACACTTCACCGCAATTTTATCTGTATCATACGCAATGAAATTTCTGCTCACTTTCTTGCTCAATTACAGGGTTAGTTAGTATGAGCTCCGAACTTATTTCCCTCCCAGTGAAACTCTACAACACTTTTACATTTGGACACTCGTCCAGTTTAGTACTTTAGGAAATTCTACCTCATGCTCTCATTTTTTAAGTTTGAAACCTTATACGAATACCACTCACATTTATTTGGATATTTCGTAATATATATCATAGATACCTTATATACAGGTTAAGAATATTTTGCAATGTTCGGGAATTGTAGCAGAAAATGGATACATTAATTTAAATGAGAAACCTGGGTAAAAATTGTAACTAAGAATGACGTAAGTGGAAAGAATACATGTACATTTACAGTGAATGAGATTAGGCATAAAAAATACATAATACGCAGTGCGTATAAATGTGTGTGCGAAATTAAAATTTCTATCGCATTTGTTTGTAGTAAATCATTGCATTGGAAGTACAAGTGAAGAAACAAGGATTGCAATAGTAAATACACCCGCTAATGTTTTTTGCTAGCATTTTTGGCAGAATTTTTATTAACCAAGTACAAGTGTAACAATTGATGTGTTATTTAGTGGCAAATACCCACACCCGCTTTTATACAGCTCTTGTGCTTTATTATGCATGGATCTTACATTTGATGTCCTCCACTATATAAAGAAATGCATGCTTAAGATAGTGGTTTGTTAGTTTTGATCCAACAGTAGATCTGTGGACGCCGAAATATTTGAAATGAAGCCACAAGTTAAATGAAGTCAACTTTCCGCCCCTGAGAAATGAAGCCGCCAATGTATGCAAAAGTAAGTGAAGCTGTTGCATGGATGATATACGTAAACTGTAATAGTAGTATGCACTATAGAAAAAGATAGTAAATGACTCGGGCTCTTTTGGAGCATCCAGTGAAAATAAATGTGGAGCCAAAATTGTATGACTACTGTCTAGAGACGATAGTATATCTTTATATCTGAGTACAATTGCTAATGATAAGCGAAAGTGTATAAAATTTCTCCTCGTCTGTGCCCACTTATATAAGCTTAGTATATAAACATGTATCTGCATCCGCGAAGATAGCATCTAGAACATCTCTTATCATTTCTCTTTGAATATCTTCTGCATGATATTTACATCACAGACGACTAGCGTACGCACTATGCGTTCTGTAAAAAATGTGCAGCTTTTTTAAATGCAGATATACGATACATACGTAAATACAGACTACGTACAGATCACTCTATTCTTATTCAAATCAGCACTAAGAAATTATTTAGGAATTTACATATAAAGCCACCTAAAACAAACTAGACAGGTTAGGCTTCCACTCTTAAAGAATATCTAACTTTATACAGCGATACCAAAAGATATTATACTGTCCCTACATCCCTACCCAAAGGATTTGGACCATTCTACCCATTTGTTCAAAATCTTGTGAGTAATTGTAAATAATAAACCATGTCCAAATGGGTGTAAAAAAGTGGTGTGAAATTGCATAGAAAGTTTTATCTGATTATCTGACGTTACATGATGTTTTTAATGAATTTTTTTAATGACCTTTGACCTTTTGTCACGTGTGACTTGACCTTGACATGACCTAACGAATAACCTTTTCGAACGAGCTATCTCATGACGTTCTACAATGTCAATAACTAAAGTTACACTAGTTTTTAATTTTTGGACCACGCCCACAGGCAGGAGGTGTATCCGATTTTGTCCATTTTTGAAGTCGACTCTTTTTATCCCTACATTACGTAAAGAAAGTTTGGGTTGATTATCTCAAACCGTTTTTGAGTTATCGTGCTAACAGACGGACGGACGGACAGACAGACAGACAGATCGGTCATTCCTATAAATCGGTGTTGCACACCACTTAATAAATTAAAGTATAGCTACCCTACCCTTAAAATATATGACCTAAATTCAACCTCCGTAGTAAAAATCATATTTGGGAATAATAATTCAGATGGTTTCCGAAATAATAAATATTTCGGCAAAATTAATAAATAATTACAAAGGTTAAATTTCTGTATACTACTTAAAATATTTTGATTTGATATAACATTTCCAACCTCGATACGGAGAGTAATGCTTTCCAATTGCATAAATTTCATCACTATAAGTATTTTCCTGTTGCATCATTCACGAATATTTGGAGTAAGAAATAGGGTGAAGAGTCATTCTAATTTATAGCAATATCAATGTCCAAATGTTAAAAGCCACTGCTCTGCAGGGCATTGGGTGAACAAAGGAAAATAATTACAAACAAGACAGCCATCAGCCAGACTAATGCCTATGTGTAGTAAATCAATAAGATAATTTCATACTATGATAGTAACACATTAATTTATCAAAAAACAACCTATTCTATATACAAATATGTGAGACTCAGTTTGAAGGTCAGCGAGGTCGTCACCGTTTTTGCAATTCTTATTCTATCGCTCCTTTAATATGGTACATTAAACATGTATTTCTACATTTGAGAATCTATCGTAGATAGGTACTTATCTGTCTTGTGTGCATTGTATACCCACGAAATATAATTCCATGATATTTTTTTGATGGGTCTATGCTCTGCTCTTTGCTAAATGCATTCACAATTTATGGGACACTTTTGCAATTATGCAAGTAATAATTTAAGTTAGATAATGATCATTAAATTCAAATGATAAACTTCAACTATCTATTATTATGCATTTCTCACGACAGAAAATAAAATTTTTAAATTCCGACCGGACATCTGTGGAAAATCTAGCTTTTTGACTTCACCGGTCCAATGACTATAATTAAAAATGCATTTCCCGTGTAAATTCTACTTAATTGCATTAAAAATATCCTGATTTTATTAGGATTACCAAAAAGTAATGCAACTTTTGTAAAACAAAAACTTCTATAATTGGACAGAGAGGCTTAGCCATAATAAAACTACGATCTTAATGAGTTTTTTCGTTAAAAGTAGGTTTAACAAAAGTTAAAGAACACAAAAGGGGAGTAAACCTAAAGTTCTATCTGAACTGCTAAGAAAACATTGCCAATAAACTAATTATTGGTGAATTCATCATGTGTACAAATTATTTATTTTTATTGGCTCAGTTAACAGAAAACATTTTTAAAAAATCACCATTGACTAACATGTGAGAGATATCGATTAAAAAAACAGAAAAATAATCCTTCCCCATAGATGCATTGATAAATAGTCATAATGCATTCTTGCACTTTTGAGGAAATACCTATGCAATTTCATACGGTACGAGATTACATTATTACGTTATATTTATACTACTAAGTAGACATAACACAGTGTTATGTCTACTTAGTGGTAATAACACTGTCTAGGCTAATGGACATGAAAATCTTGTAAAAAAGGTACATGTCAATAGGTAAAGATAGACATGTAATAACAGATAAGGTAACCCAGTTTGAAATGCAGCTTTACTTCGAATTTAGATTATTTAGTTCCATTATATACATGTATTAGTCTGGTTTAAATTTGCTACATGTTTAACTACTATACCTTAAGTGCATTTTCTAGTAAATCCAACATGCATACTATTGGCTGCATTTTGCTGCAATTCCATCGTTATCTTTACAAATTAGGTATCTATTTATTGCTGTAAGGAACATTTTCTTTTGTCTTTCACTGAAATGCAATGATAGAATTTTTACAATTTCCAAGTGTAGGTACAATGCATTGGATCGAGGAACACTCAATCATATGAAAACAATCAAAAAGTCTGTGTTGAGTGATGTTTACTAAGTATATCTTAAATAATGTCCCAATCACGATTCATTTCACCAGATATTTCTTAAAGACATTTCCTTAATGAGACAAAACTGCATTAAAGACTACATTTCTGTCGTTGTACTTATCACGTTCTAATTGTAAATACTTTGTAATCGACTCCGTTGCAGTATAGTTATTATTAGGAACTCATTTAGGAAGTTACTTAAAACTATTAGAAATTTACAATATAAATACATGGCAATAAAAGTTTAGGGAAATCAAAGCTAGTTACTCTAGTTCTAGTTAGACGGTACTTGTATGATGATAGTATGATGATAGTACGGAGACACATTTGCACAATGTTATTAATTGGTCATGCATGCCTACTGATTGATAGCTGCTGACGGGAAATATGAGTTACAATTTGGCTACCTGTTGGGTTTTACTAATGCAATTCTTCTGCTACAGAAGAAATAAATAGTTTGCAAGCAGCCAATTTCATCTCAGTCTTAATTTTATCAAACTGGGAAAACAATCTAATATTAACCGATACTTAGAACTCTCATGCTATCATAAAAGCATTAGACAATTTACTTTTTGTAAAAGATTCTTTTAATTAATTGTAATTTTTAATTTTAAAAGTTAAATCAGAGAAAGTGGACTACAATAGATTGAAAATCCAGGTGGGTAAAACTTTACTATATTTTTTAAGTAATCATAATTGTTGTTTTACAATCCAGGAGAAGGAGAAAGGATAAAAATGTGAGATTGACATACTTGTTGGTTTGATGATAACAAATATTAATTTCAGATAGACATGATAGACATAGATACATGTATGAGTTATCGTACATTGCAATTAGCTAGTCATCTTGTAGACGTTATTTATTATAAAGGGTATAGTGTATTTAAAAAGTGGGCTACGGAGGCTTCTAGACATTTAGGCTACTACATGGGGTATTCACAGTAATTATGGATTTTATATAATAACCCGAAAACTACTTAAGACATGTAAAATCCCGTCCAGCAAGTCGAGTCCAGTAGGTGAATACAATGATCATCATACAGAGATCCGGCTTTGCCTCCAGCTTCCAAGTTTTAAGCAGGTATCTACAATTGTACCTTCCTTGTTTTCCTAACCAACACTTATTTCTTACATAAATGAGAAACATGAAGAGCAACCAGGCGCGGAGGCTTTTGTGAATTTATAAAACGTTTGAATTCACGCCAGATTTATAAGGGAGAAGTAGGATTGAGTCCAAGGAAGAGTGCACAGCTGTATTTAAAACTTCTGTACACATTAATCCATTTAGTAAAATCTGATTTACCTTTATGAAACAACATCAGCGAACCAGAAATAATGAAACTATTTATTTAACGTCTACTAAAGATATGTTTAACAGATAGCCTTGACTTGACATTGAGGAAGGGTATGATCGTGCAATTAAATAGAATGCAGAACCTTTCGTGAAAAAATACCCGACTGTGATGTCTAAGCTATTTATTATTTGTCTACGCTTTTTTATGGAAATTATCTATCATTCCACGTAATACAACACTTCTTTGCATGCATGAATACAATGGAAAAACAATTCTATTTTCACAGAGAGGATGTTTACGCCAGACTCTCTTGGACTTCCCATCATATCTAATACTATATAGTAAATCATGGTTTATGTAGTCTTAGGTTTAGTCAACTACTCTTAAAACACTTATTCTACTGAGTACATGCTATTTGTGTTAGGGTTCTGTATTTCTAACAAAGCTACTGTATATTTTATATCTAGGTACAAAATATCCTTTCAATGTATCCCTTTTCTTGATATACTATCAGCGTAAACTAAAGCAATTACTTTACTACTACATCGATGGTATCTAAAGCAGCTAACGCATTCTCTCAACTATTATATAATGCTAAGTTACTTTTTAGCTGAAAATTAAATTCTAAATTCAGCAGAATTTTATCAATTTCAAAAATCAATTAATAATTTAATGCAAAAACGTCTATCAGGATAAAGAATACGAAGAAAATATTCTAATTAATCATACTATGTAGATATTTCCGAGTCCAGTTTATTTTTTCAAGTTTTTTTCGATCACTAAAATTTTCCATTTTGATATATCGTGTATAAGTTTGGATTCATAAATGCAAAGCAAGCTTTTGCTCAGTAAAGATTTTATTCATGTAGGAAGGTATAATAATTCATATAAAGCTAGCAGAAGCCGAAGGATCTGGAGTCGGCATAGAAAACATTAAAAATTATATATATTAAAAAGCAATAAAATTATCATGATTATGGATGCATAATAGATAATATTATTGAAAGATGACGAAGAATTATGTATGTGTTAAGTCATAAGATTAAGGTGGTTCCTAAAGACAAAGGATTTGGAAGAATGTATGAAATAAGAAATGTATGCATCTGAATGCATGAGTTGACGGCTTCAATAAATCTGAAAAAAGTGTGATGTGGTGTCCTGTGATATGAACATGAGCAAAGGATTTTTGTAGCGAGTGTAAGTCCAGAATATATTTAAGAAAGAACCGAGAGACTTGTTTTGACTTTGAAAATCAAAGAGTGTACGATGGTGGAGTAGGGCATGTAGTAGATTGGATGGAATAACTGGGAAGCTTGTAAAAGTAGTAGTATGTTACTTTGGTCGTTGTGTGGAAGAGGAGGAAACTATTCGAGGATTTCAACTGTAGTAGAACCTTAGGAAAATGAAGTAGAGGAGCAGAACAAGCAGAGAAGCCAACCAACCCAATGAAGAACTCTATCACATAGAAAACGTACCTTGAACATGTAAAAAATGTTTCGAATGCAAGTCTACTCGAACTTGGGTCGAATCCCAACTCGTTTCGAGCTTTAACTTGTCTATGTGTACGAAGTGTAGGATTTTCTATGTGTAAGTCTACTACATTGAAGATTACAGACTTACACATAGATTGTATACATGGAGAGTGTATAATATGTACCTTACGTTAGTTTCGCCTTGATATTTTACTTGGTTTGTCTATCTACGTAGGTATTCGACTCGAGGCAAAAAGAATCCGGAGAACATAATATAGACTCACACACTCACGTTATTCACATGCGAGAGGTAGTACTAGAATTGTAGTAGTGGGAAGAGAACTGCAGAGTTGGAGCTTAGCTAAAGGACATAGTGCACTGTAGTTTAACTGAAGACACTGAAATAAAGAAAACGAATTGGAGAGATAGTGGTACACTACATATATTTATATGAATAGGGAATTTCAGTCAAGTTAAGTCAAGTTACGAGCTGTACGCTGTACGTTCTTTCTTCTGTCCTGGCTCTCCTCTTCCAATTGCCGAATGTAATGTAAGTTTGTCTGGTGTCTAGACATTGTCTGTTTATTTGGACGATTTCACCACCACCACTTCCGTGGACTTGTGTTTTGTGTTCGTTCTTGCTTCTTCAAGATTGTTTCTTCTCCTCTTGGCCATACCAGGCTGCTAAAATTATTAGCAAAGAAACAAACAATAATCTTCGACTTTTTAGTGACCCAATCAACTGTGCCCAGTGACTTCATCCCTCTTCAAACCATTAAATCCGGCCTGTGTTCACAAAGATATTTTTATAATTATCAATTACATCATCAACAATATAATTCTACTGGACGGATTACAAAATATCTGTTCTTAATTGCAATCAGAACAATAGTTACACATGTGGCTATGTGACTGTAGTGTGAATTTGGTATTTTACAATACGAATTAAATAACACCGGATTTATCAAAACCTTAAGAATTTAACATTCTTACACTTGAACTCTGAACTATCTTGACATAAAGTACGATTGTGCTTTTAAAAGATAACAATTTTATCTGTACATAAAGTGTACATTTAAAAACTGTAATTGTTTTTGTGTTTTCAACATTTAATATTGTTACAGTGACTTTTGTGCACAATATTATTGGAAGCACAATAATTACATCATTAATTAAGGAAATTATCTTATACTTACATAATAGGATTCAATAAGTAATTTACATTCATCCAAATAGAATATCCGATTTGCTAAGTGTGATTATTGTATCAGAACGAAAAGTGTGCGAATGCGGCAAGTCCCGGCAAACACCAAAGTCGGTCAATGTGAACATAACTGAATGTGGTACCATAACATATCCTATAACACACATTATGTAAGCGCAGTGAAGTTTTAACTTCAATACTTAACTGTACATATTTGAAATGGAGAGTTAGCTAAAAGTTTTAAACAGAAGTAAATTGGTAAATCAATTTCAAGCCATTGTACTCTGAAAACTAATTTTATACGACCACTCAAATCGGCCTTAATTATTGATTATCAAACACATCACTCATGATTGCTATTGCCACAAAATTCACATGAATGATAAAGAGCAAAACTGAACAAGTAACTTTTACCTGGGATATTTAACTGCTCATTTACTTTATGTGCACATGTGTGATTATGATTCCTGCGTTATCTCTTTCTTGGAAACAAATGATTTTCAAGTTAAATCTCCAAAAGTGAAGCTGTACTGGATGTAAATATTTAACTATTACACTGCCGGTGCCAATTTTTTGCAAAAAAAATCACTGCCGGTGCCAACTGCCAATTTTTGCAAAAATTCACTGCCAATTCAGTCCATGAGTTTACATTTTTGTAGGTAAAATAATATAAAAATTCGTAAACTCCCGCCCATTCACTGAAAGAAATTAATTCGCAGTTGTTTTTCTTGAAACTTGTGCGAATTTCAAGACAATAAATAAATATTATAATATTTAAACTAAACTGTTGAATACTTGAAAAATTGCCTGAAGCAGAATCAAAGCATGGAAGGAAAACCTAGTCCTCATTTGAAGAAAGTTTTAAAAAGCTATCAGCTTACTGCTGCCAATACTTTAAACGGTCCAAGCTCTGTATTATCTCGCTTGGATAATGCATCGTCCTCATCTTCGCAATCTTCTTCATCTTTAATCAATAGTAGTAGTAACTCCTCTTCTAATAGTAGTAATTGCAACAACAGCAACAATAGAGAAAATAGAGATAATGAAATTTGCAACGGAGGAGGAGGAGGAGGACCAGCTGAAAATGTAACTATCGGAGGAAAGGGAGGAATCGGATCTGTATCTATAAAATATGAAAATCAAGATTTTAGAGAATCCTGTTCGATCAAAGATAGAAATAAAAATCATTTTAACAGTAATAATCCACAGCAAATTGTATTACTACATACTTCACAGCAACAAAACCGTCAACCCCATCAAAGCCCGGTGTATGTGAGAAGCGTTAGTCTGAATAACAATGCGTGCAGCCCGTTGAGTAGCGGAAGCGGGAGACTGAGTTCTGGAAGCAGTACCAGTGGCAGTAATACTTGTAGCCCTGTCGGCAATTTTAGTATCAACATCACCAACAATGTCAATAGCAATGTTTTGGGAGAATTGGCAAGGAATATCGTCAGAAATGGAGATGGAATCGGAGTCTCAGAAAATTCAGTGACGATTTCAAGGCAGCTGAACCCAAAATTTAATAGTCTCAGCAATAATCCCCCGGCACTACCACCTCCTCCCATTTTAAGTACTCCAGATCGCTCCCGCACCGAAAAAAGGGAAACTTTGCTTGAAGGAGAATATATCTCATGCTTTGTTGTTGGAGGAGAGAAAAGACTTTGCTTTCCTCAAATTCTCACTACTGTACTCAGACCTTTCTCACTCCCGCAAATCAATCAAGTAAGAATACCATTTTTACTGATAACAATTTTATTATACTAGCCATCTTCAAAGTCACCTATAATTAGTGGGTATCATATGTCATTTCACTGTCATCACTTTGTATGTAGTAGGTAGCTTTATAGGTGAGGTACCATATAAATCCTATAAGTTGTAATTTGTAATCTAAATACAGCTGGACAGAAATTACTAAAAAAATCAGAAAATTTTGAATTATTAATAAAAAAGCGGTATTTAAGAAAAGCAGAAAAAGAAAAGATAGTAGGGAGTCTTGAAGCCTTGCGGAAATTCTTACTGGTTCTATTAGGAAGGGAAACCAGCATTTTTACTACACAGTGTAACTTATAACTTTTATTAAAATGTATTATTCATGCAAGATCAGAAACGCTGGTAAAATAAATGCAATGATCAAAAACATAATAATATTTAGTATACTTAGGTGGTGGTGCTTCAAATTCCAATGCAATGTATAGCTACTTAAGCATCATCTGACCAAGTGGAATAAAGCACAAAATATTTTCCAGGCTGATTTGTAAATGTCCAAAGTGTGTGAGAGGATGGGTATGATCTCGAAGGCAGAAGTGCAAATAACGCCCATGGTCTTATGCGATTGAGTTTGACTTTGGCTGGATTTGTGTCTATTGGCGTAGTAAAGCAGTTGGGAAAAATGTCTGCTGGTAATGCAAATGGAAAGGTATTAAGCACATTAGACTAGGTATATAGAACAGGATTGTGTCTGGTATAATGTAATGATTCTAAAAGTTAGCTGCAGCAAAGCAACTGCATAATATGTGTATGCGTAGATAATAGTGAAGTATATAGGTACTTATCTTAAGGATTATCTACATAATAGCGAATTTACTACAAGTAAAGAGGAAGAAAAGAGTATAGTTGAGGAGTGTAATTCAATAGAAGTAAAAAGGAGAGCCAGAGAGTCTACACTAAGATGCGATAGGATTTGAGAAGAACGAAGGAAGCCAGTCAGAAGCCTTGCCTCATTTTCTCATGAAATGAAATGCAACGAAATGAGCTAAATGATGGCATGGCATGGCATCGTGTCTGCACACACTATTTTACTGTTCCATTGGATCCCATCATAGACTCCTCTATATACAATATGCAGGCAAGGTGGTATTATTATACAAAATACTAATATACAGAGTAGATACACCATTGAGACGAAACTACATTGCGTTCTAGTCTCGACAATCCTGTCCTAGTCTAGCCAAACGAATCTAGTCAAGCAATAGCAATGCAAAGTCAAGTCTGCGTGAGAGGATTCTACTCTACTATATACAGTCTGTACAAACTTAAGTACTCTCTCTCTTATTCCATTTGAGAGAGTAAATTAGTGATGTGATGTCTGTCTGAACTAAAGTACCTTCTCTAAGCTATGCAATTCAATACACAAAATCATCAGCCTCATTGTCAATAGTGTATATTCAAATGAAGAGAAAGACTAGGGCTATTAAATTCTAAATACAATTACAATACATATATAAGTTAACTAGCGTTATTGCAGTATGAAATTCATAAGTGGTACTATATGCATAAAATTATATTGCCCATTTACATTCTGTATATAGATAAGATAGACGAGGGAATATTGTCTACCATGTATCTATATGTAAGTTGATATCGATATGTATTTTACGTTCGATTGAGAAAAACAAATCCTTGTACCTAGTAGGCTAGACGAGATTATTAGCTGTATGTCTACAACAAGTATTCACTTCCACCCAAACCTACATACAACCACACGGCCTACTCGAATCATTAGTAATGATGATTGTATATTATTATATAGCTACTTGAGCATAGGGATGTAGTTTTTCTATGTACACTATAGCTACTAATAATATAGTTGACTGTGGTGTGTCGATATAAAATGTTAATTAACTTACCTTGCGTTGTCTCATACTGTCAATGTGAAAATAAGAATTTACAAGATATTCGCAAATGATACACTGTGTCATGTTATGTCATTGAATGGGTTGTCAATATAGTTTGAATTGACACAGTGTACATATACCTAGATACCTATATATTTCTGTAGAGCTATTTATTAGGTTTTGATACAAGCTTTTTTGTGTTGTAGCGTGTGCATATTTTATAGGTGGGGATAAATATGTATATGTTAATATAGCATAATATTTATTATGTCTTGTCTGTCTCCGCACGTCTGTCTGCTGAATTTTTCATTGTGTTTTATCGTTTAGAGAGTTCCATTTGCAGAAATTGTAGGCAATCCAAGTATAGTAGTAGTATACAGGTAGGTATCCATGAATTATAATGTTGAAAGCAAAGCGTATGAATGTACCTTTGTAAAATGTGTTATGTCCGTATGGCCCATACTTGAGTGAGTCGTGCTTTGTTTGGTTAGTTGCATTGAAAATTCTACGACGCAATAGACGAGACAAGACAGAGAGGTGACTAGACTAGAGTAGACCAGGCCAGGCCGAACCAGACACAGAGGCAATAGTACATACCGGCAGAGAGAGAGCATGATTACTTATTTATTCACTCAGCTTTTACTTACAAACGTCTACTACCACATTTCATTCTTACCATAATATTCTCCTATGCATAATGTAGCCACAACTGTATATCACATTATATACAACAAATACTATATCTTCAATGAGCTATATATACCTACCTATAGTAACAGGTTCTCTACTACCATATATATATAAGAAATATTCTTGACCAAAACAAAACTGCTTTTCATGCTCGCTTACTTACTTTTAGTCGACCTTAGCATTAAAGTGCAATACGAGACTATTACACTGATATAGATTTAGTGTCTTAGATTTGCATTGTTGCAACTCACAGATACCTTTTTGACTCGTCCTCTTTTTTTCTTACTTGCTTGACTTTTGTTATTGTCACGAGGTTCTACATGGAAATTTTACATTTATCGAGTCACAAAATAGAAGAACATTTGCAAGGTGTATCCGTATCTCTATTCTTTTCCTACATAGTTAAGGATTAGCTTTTCTGAGGTGCATTCATTCAGTTTACTTACATATTCCAATACAGGTACATACAAGTCACTTCGTGGTTTACGACGTGACACCATTTCATTTACATTAATTGAGAAACCTGCATTAATTACTATTCTACCTTCTAAACATCACGTCATACAGCCAGACATGTCTCGACTTGCTTTTCTACACACAAACCTGATGTCAATGTCGCGTCGCGTCAGTATACCTGAATATTCCATCATTTCACACTTTACTTTATTATTCAGACACAAAATTACAACTTGTGACCTGTGCACACTGTAGACAGGTACCAATGAATTATTTTGCATCAGCGTTCATGCTGAAATAAAATATGATTACGGCAAACGGATTGATAAGTTTAAGTCCGTGATTTTTTATTCGGTTCTGGTGAAAATTGTTTTATCCTAAGGAATGTAGTAGATATCTATGTTTTCTGGTGCTCTGTGGTTAATTTAATTCTGTAATAAATACATGCTTAAAAATTGGTACAGTTTGAAGATGTATTGTATGCTTGTAAATAAGATGATACTTAGTTAGTCAAAATAACATGCGTAGATGTAGTAGAATAGTTCTACGTATTTAATAAGCTTAAATGCGAATAGTACGTATTTGTATGGATTTTATTACATCATAGTTGGAATGTAGGATGTATGTTAGTACTTATTTTTAAGCTTAGAAGCCCAGGAACAATGTTTCTCTTCTACGCGTTGTGACACTTTTTGTATTGTAAGTGAGTGTGCTTACTTTCTGTGCTAGGTTAGCCTGAATTAAGGAAACTGGATTTATCTGGTTTTGAGATTCTATCTGTTGCCTATTTAGCATGCAGTTGGACAATGTGCAAAGTGCATAGTTGCAAAGAGAATGGCTGTTCGCCATCAACTAAAGATACTATAATCTGCCATACCTGTACAGTTTAATTTAATGATATTAGAAATGGTATTGGAAGAACAGGATCATTGTACGTAGGTAGGTATTGAGTTTGTCCATCCTTTATAGTGTTTTGTATAGGTAGATGTTAGTGTGTGGGATTTATTGTATAAATTTGTTATTCTGTATTGAACAATGGTTATAATAAGTTGCAATATTTAATTTGGTGTATAGTAATTGGCTGTATAGACGATATAGGGAGTAGATAAGTAGGTACAGTATTTGTCCTCGTTGAAAAACAAATATTTAAGCAAGTGACTACTTAGAGTTTGTTTGTTTGGCTGACAGTACATAATTTTTGTGCATGCATTTTCGAAATCATTATATAATTAATGTTCGTCAACGAATTTAGATGTGAGTATGGCAGATATAAATGAGGGAAGAATAAGATATAGATGATAAAGATATTTTAAATAAGAAGATGATAGGAAAATGTAGACAGGAGGTAATATTATGGAAATGGTAAATAGATCTTGAGAATATATTAAGGGTGATGGTATGTGACGTCTGCCTGAAGTCAAAAGTTCATTCCCCGTCAAAACATCGACTGGGTCGAAGAGTGTCGAGATGGCCTGGATTGGGTCTACTACTACGCAGTTGTTCTTCTCTCTGCATTCAGCTGCACTTACATGTTCATGTAAGTCTGTACAGATACATTTGTCTTGTGCTAGGACATCGCATCGCTTGGCAATGCATTGGAAGGTCTGCCTTTTCTGTCTATCATTATCTTTATAGTTTATAGGTTACTATATAGCTTGAATAGTGCATTCAACAGAACAGAAGCACAAATGTCGAATAGAATATGTATTAGCTACCTGCTAAATCCCCTGGCACTGGTCTACTACCATATCCTCATGATATATATACCTAAGGACACAGATATGATACCACCAACGAGTAAATGCATTGGGTACCACTGCCACTGCATATTTTCATGTCCTCGAATCCTTGTCGCTTGATTACACTGTTTGTGAATCTGTCTGACTACTTACGTAATTCCTAAGTTAATTTGCCATAAGTATATACCTACATGTAGTAGCAATGTATCCGGAATAAGCTTGCATTTCTTATGATATGCGTGACATACTATGCTACTATTAAGAATGTATATACTTTTATATACAAGTATATAAACTTGTATATAGTAAATATATTCATAGGAGAATACGACCGACTTTTCAAGCTTGAATTCTTTCACTATATTTACACACAGGTTCATATGGTATGCCGCATTGATTTTTAAATAAGTGGGTAGCATAACATTTATAGTTCATGCATACGTGCTTATGAGATTTTACATTTGCATGTGCAGACACTTGGCGCTTAAAGATCATTCTACTCTCTTATTAATTACGTAGCTCTCTCTCTACCCGTATGTGTGCCCTATGCTATATAAATACAGGAATATTATTCCATGCATATATTTTCTTTGGTGAGTTGGTGATTACGCTCAGGGGAATTGTGCAGACTACAGAATGTAGTAGAATCAAGTTATTATAATATATATAATCCAGATATAAATTTTCAACTGCAATTAGTGCACATGACATAGCAATCATAATATAAAGATCCATGTTGAAAATGCTTGCATTTTATCTATATGTTCTTTAAGTAAATAGACAGTTCTTTATAGATATATTCTATAGTATACTCTGTGAAAGCAATCTCAACGAAGCTAATTATTAATGCTAGAAAAACAACTTGGTTGGCAGTGGCAGAGCAAGTGCATAAACACGTAGATAAATAAATCATATAGATACCTATTGGAAATAAGCATATATACTACTACTAGTTGATTCAATATCGTCACGTCACCGTCACGAACAATGCTAGGAATAGCAGCTTCAACTTACATAATCAAATCAGCAGACAGTTTAACACACAACATGAGATAATAGGACAGTGGAAAATTTTGCTGAGCCAAGAGTTATTTGTGAGGCAGTCTACTCTTCGTCTCCCCACTATAGTTACGTATCGCATCGTGCTGCAATCATCACATCAGTCATGCAGTCGCAGTACCACTCAAATTTAAGATAGGCATATCATCAATAGCTAATACCATCATATCAATTCACCACCTCCTTTATTATACTAAATACCGATAATTGCTTATACTAAAGTTATTTAGCATGCATAACACGGTAGATTAATTACAGATACACTTAACACTCGCTACAAATAAAATCATATTTTATCAGTCATTCGTCCCAGTGCTACCTACACTTTTGTTATTTTATGGATTTACCGTGCAATTAAATTATGATCAGCCCTAGAACTATTAACAAGGGCTTCCTCTGTATTTTATATTGCACCTGAATAAATGAAATGAATAATGATTATCGAAAATTACAAAGTAAATCCTAGAGAAATATCTATCCATATTTTAATTTATTAAAATTTACCTGCTTTTGTTATTATTTTGTTTTGCTATCTATTCTAACAAATGCTTACTAAGCAAAAAAATTCTACACATACTCCAAATAGTTTAGGAAATGGGAAACAATGCAGACATTACTATTTAATATCAGCAAAACATAATTGTGACGCATTTTAATTTATGATAATGTATTTGTGTTTGAAAAGCATTAAACAGTAATATTTGTAACATGAAGTAATACAATTCCTGGAAGTGCAAGGGCAAATAAAGTTTAGATAGCTGTTGGTACTTACTTACATTATGAAGCATATAGCTACAGAGAGAGACAGGAAAACTAATGAATTGATAAAACAAAAATAGACCGAGGAAGCGAAAGATAAATTCGCGGATTCTTTAATTTATTAATACACTAATGTCTTTATTGGTGACTTGATGCATTTCATCAGGATTGCAAGCCTGTACGTCAATACATATGTATAGGTCAAGCTTATCATAGGAAATTTTGTTGTGGTTAGTCCGGCTCCAATGAAATGATGAATTGGTTAGAATTACGGTAGGTTGCTGTCTATTTCCTTATTGAAATTCTGGTACTCGGCAGTTGTCATCATCCCACAAGACATAGTTACGTAATCAGGAGATAAGAGAGGAAAATGTTTTAGTATTTTGATTATAAATCTAAACACAACCGTCTTGTTGCTGTTTGTCTGAATATATTTGTAGTATGTACATACAAAGTTGACATTTGAATGCACAATAACAATTAGTGTTTTAGTAATTGAATTATGTCTGAGTTTTGATGTTGTAAAATTAGATTAAATAGCTTCCTACAGCTTTGATGTAAAAGGATGTGCCAATATCAGTTCGCTGAAATATTTATGTATTCTGTAAAATTCCTAGTTTGATTCTTTGTATATTAATTAGACTGTTCATCGTCCTTTGTACTTATTATGTAGAGAAATATTAATTGTTCTAGGAACAATAAATGATTTTATGAGTATTGTGAAGTGATGATTGGGTAGTAGTGTATTGCACATGTATAGAAAGAATGGTTGATTTAGAATGTATAGAAAGAATTAGATAGTATATCGAAATGGAATAAAATAATGTGTAAATAAATGTGTATAAATTGCCTAAAGGTTTCATCGGATTGTGACATTTCATAATGTGTTGGAACGGTGTTATCGACTTGTTCAAGGTTAAATGAAAGACTGTGTATTATTATGGTGTAGTAAATTGAAGGGTGTTATGTTAAGTATTCGATAGGCAAAGGAAACGATTAACGAACAAAACGAATGAAGGTATAGGTGCATTGGTTGTATAATAAATGTATGATAAAATAACAGTGAGATATGGTAGACTGATGATGTTAGAAGGTAGCAGACTACACAGACTCGTAGACTAGACATGAAGTAAAGACTGACATTATTTTTATATAATCGTAAGAATATTACTACATTATATAGTTGAAGTATAATCTGATGCATGTAATAAAGCCGTAAAGTACCTCAGTCATGTCAGTTCTGTTGAATAACAGTGCACAATTTATAAGTAGTACGTGGATTCTCTTTCTCGTCTCTCGTGTGGTTTATTCATGTAAAAAATAATGTTGGTGTATTGTCTACTTAGTATTTGCAGTAGAGGTATTCTGGTTGGCCTATCACATTAGTAAAATATAGTAATGAGTAATGTCTGCTCTTTTCTTGTGTGCTGCACGTTTCTGTCTAATCTATTCAATAAAGCCTGTCTGTCGGATATCTAACCAATGAATGTCGACTCTACTTGATAGTAAGAGTGTTGTGCACGGTTTATTTCATTTACATAATAATATATAAAAATCTATATAAAATCCTTTATATAAAAATGTTATTGTGGTAGAAAGTATATAGGTAATGCCATTGGGCTCTGAAAACTTGCAAGATATTATTGCATTAAAGAATACTTACGCTTTGTAGCTGACTAGATCAAGTTAAATTCATGCTTGACCTTGCAGCTATATATTTATGCTCAGATACGTACAGACTAGTGCACTCAATGCCCTTTACATTGCAAACCCCAAAGATATGGAAAAACTCACAATAATTCTCAAACCATGCGTTTGCTTATAAAAATCTATGTTGGCTTCACCCAAAAAAAACTACGAGTGTTAATTACAGAGATTTAGTTTAATCTCCATTGAGTAGTATTTGGCTTGTTTAAGTGTTTATATTTATTAGAATGATTCTCTGACTGGCTAAGCTCGTCTGGACAGTGAAATACTATAGCGTAGAGTAGATTAGTAGCGCGGACAGAAAGCTGATAATATTTGTTATTGGGAATTGGTTGGTAATTCGTTTGTTTTGACCTCATGTACTTGGATGACATTGCTTTATCATCATGCTCATGCATTGTGATGCATCATTTTTAATTTTAGAGTTTGTACTTGCATTGCAGAAGATTATACAACCCCTAATACTAAATCTATCAACCAATAAATATTATGTCTACGTCCAGTTTAAGATTTGATTGCTCAATCCAGTTAGATTAGAAAGAGTAAATGTTGTTGTAAACACTCCTCCGTGTTAAAATGTCAGACATTATCAATTATTTAGGCAACTTGTTTAGATTCCTGTTATGTGACAAGATATTTGATATACTGTTGGGTCATTTCTTATGACAATGTAGAATATGGTGGAGACTTATTGTCGGTTGACATTGAAGATTCTCTTTTTTTATCAGAAAATGTCAAATGTCACTTCATAGAGATTAACATGAGTTTTTGTAATCCTCTGGATGAGTGAGAGTACTTGTTTCTTGTACTAATTAAAAAACCATTAGCAAAGATGATACTTATACTGCGTATTTACAGTAATCATCAAGATTTGCATTGTTTTTGTACCTTGTACCACATTAGGCTATGATTTAAGTAGAGTTTGCTCTTCTTTTTGTATAATTCTACTATTATTGTTAGCATTTACCACATAAATGACATTTTATGTATTTGCATGATGCATGTACAGTAATAATGTATAAAGAAAATCTACAATTTAGAATAACCACAGAGTGTAGACAGTAGTGGAGACAAAAAGGAGATAAACGCAAGTAGAATAGCAAGTGACTGGATTCTATTTAAAGTGTGTAGATACACTGTAAAGTATTATGTTAAAAATGACAACAGTTTTGGTTTACTTTACACACAGAAGCATTTCTTCTTGTCACTTTTTAAATCGTCTGGCTTAGAACGGAGCTGGAGTCTTTCTGTTCTACTCTTCAGGTTCTTTCTGTATTCTTTTTGACTGGCTCCTGTGTCAATAACTTGCCTCAAGGGCATCCGTGCTTAAGCTTATGTTTAAAACTATACTACTACTCTATCATTCATCATGCCACCACATCCTTACATTAAATTAAAGACAGACCTTCTTCTATGAATGGTAACTAAAGATCCCTACTAAAATAAGTATATACTATTGTAAACAATTTTCCACTCTTTGGGTTGTCTCTACGAGGATCAGCAAAGTTGATCTTCACTTGACTTCTGCTCTCTATTTATTCAAATAAAAATTACAAAAGACATCTACTCTACTTTGTACAAATATCCTACTGATGAAAAGTACAAGGTACAAACCACTACTTCATTACTCCGCTTTGTTCGGAAAATGGAGAAAGCAAATATGTATAAAAGCCCTATGATCTTTTCATCCTGGACATGTCATTTTCATGAATATTCATGAATGGATGCGTTCATTGCTAAAATTAAAAATTACGATACGATACTATTTTTGCAATATTATATTCTTTGGTTTGCTGATTCTTGAAATAATATTGCTCAAATTATAATATCACTAATTATAGTTATGTAGATATATCAGAAAGCAAAAATGAATGTTCGTTATTTTGATGGAGAATTCAAAACTATATTGGTAGGTGATTGAGAAGAAGTCATCGATTGCATTTGTAAAGTATTATTTTACATTTTGAACTTTGTAGCGCATGAAGTAAACACATGAAATAGAAAAAAGGTAAAATGTATCTAGTTTTCCTTGTGCTATATATTACATAAGGATGGTAGAGTGTATTTATATACAATTTTGAGTAAACAGTCAAAGTAAAGCAAATAAACGTGTGTAGTAGTAAAGTATGAATAATATTAGTAATGCAGAGTTGAGTGCGAAAAGTAAACTTTCTGGCTATCTTTACTCTGGCTATTTGCATTTAGCGGAGAATAGGCAGAGAAGTGAAGTGTTCTGTTTTGGCTGATTGATAACAGGCTAGTTGACTTAGTTGTAATATTCGAATATGTACTTACCTATTCAATATTCTACACGCATTTTACAGGATTTAGGTCACTTTTCAATGGTGGATATATGATCAGTGTATCTTTGATGTATTGTTCTCTGAATGCAAAATGCACCGGGACACATTCTCGTGGTTATCATTTTGATTTACGAGGACATCATAATATTGTCGTATTTACTTTCAATTCAAATGAGAATTAAACAGGAGCTATTGTATAGTATTGCTTAGATAGGCACCAGAGAGACAGAATGCCGGGCTGCTATTTTACAAGGTTTGAGGTGCATTGTTATTTCGAATGGGCTCCGTTTTGTACTAATAGTCTGATCAGTCATTGTAAATCGTCCAGACACACGCATTATTCGTGGTAGGACAGACATGCCGTGTATCATTATTTTTTGCTGATTAAAAGCCACGTAAAAAGTTGCGAACTAAACCAAGTCAAATGGAACTGCAAACAAAATCAACATTAGTACAACTCTTGCTAAGTTTTGATTGCGTAGATTCATCGTTCATTTTCTTAGTTTGTTATTGTACCCTTCTCATTTGTATTACGGCATGTCTGACGCATTTTATTCCGTTCGATTTCTGTAGCCTTGAGTTGTCTCAAGTGGGTAATGTCCGATATTGCGCAGGTAAAGAAGCCATAATATCGTATTACACTTGTAAGGCTTCTCAATTACTTTACGACGGTTTAAAAATGAACTATGCATAATTTGTTCAATGGTCTTTGTGTATGAATGAAATTTTCTATTAGTATTCACTCGTGTGCACTTGCTTTGTTTATTGATTAGAAAGTTTCTTGTTTTTCACCAAAGGAAGATTAATGTGCGTAATTAATCATATTTATTACTATTTGTTAAACTACTCTGAATGATTGGCTCAAGGTTTGGTAGTATTACATAGAAGTCAATTATAAACTTCTAGGTATACTTGATCAAAATAATTAGTTTTCCCGGATGTAAAAACTTTAAACAGCTCATTACTGAAGGAATGTTTATAATTTTGTTGTAATTTGTTTACTTTCTTCCAAGTTGAATTTCTTGGAAATAGAGCAGTTTAATCTAGTTAAGAATGTAGTACATAAGGATTGTACAGGTGTGGAATCTAACGGTGAAAAAGTACCTATTTACATAACAATTAACATTGAACTCGTTGTAATTTAGGTAGTTATTGCAATAGGGTACCTCTGTACTATGATATATTATATCTATATATATGATATATATGATATTATTCTGTATAAGTAGTTTGATGATGACGCGGCTTGATATCTTGTAACGAGCTGAGAAAACTAATGAATAGGAATCAATTGTCTGTAGAAATGAATCCATTTTATCATATAAATTAGTTCAGATATTCTCTGATTTGTCTACTCAATAACAAACAAATGAAGCAAACAAGGAAAAAGATAAATCGATGCTTTTAAAATGTAGTACAGGTGTATCTGAGGTAGCCGTGCTGGTTTAAGTAAAATTAATGAAGATAGTAGATACCGATGATAGGACTAAGTGTATTTTTCTTTTTGAAAATTGTTCTTATTGATTAGCCGAAGAGATACGAGCTACTAGGTAGGATTGAACAGCTAACTAAGTAAGACAGCAACAAATTGTGAAAAATATTGACCCACTAAATAGCCTTGCCTATGTCTTTAGTTAGATTTAGATACACACCTTCATTTTTTGTCATTAATCCTCACTCGTCTGCAAAACTTGAATTGATTTCTATAGACTGAATAGCGACTCAATGTCTGACAGTAAGGAGGAGCTGTCAAGTTTAATATATTGGATTGATAGGTGACATGAAAGATATTTTATCTACGACCACGATGTGATCTTCCATGTGAATGAGGTTTTTGCTCCAACAACAAAACAGTACCAAACATATAAAAACCTACTCAATTGCAATTTAATAGAGTAATAAATTAGCAAAACGAATTTAATAGGATGCCAACAGACAAATATCGAGTTTAACGGTATCTTTGCTCAACCCGCACTTTAACTACTACAGAAGGTGGAGTTATTTACTAAAAATTAAATTATTATGCCAGTTTCAATCAAAGATAATAAATCAAGAATAACAACTTGAACTCGATTGAGTTCATTATTAAGGTTTCAAAAATATCAATAGAATGTGTATCATTTTAAAGACATCAAGTTCAAGGCAAGGTACAAGGTTCTTTGGGGATAACAACTTCATTTTTTAATTGTAAGAGGCCAAAACTACAAGATGCGTACTCAGATATATTTGGAAGATACTTCTTTAACCTTTTAGCCTCTTAGAATGTGAATACAAATATTTTTCCTAAGGCTACACTCTAAAAACATACCTATGCAAAATATGATACACCCATGTTAAGGTACTGTAGGTATTTGTTTTGTATTTAATATTTAATCTCAGCGAAAAAGTGTAATTTGTGCTATCACAACTGATATCTTCACGATAAACAGCTAATGCACATACAAACGCATGTAAACATAAAAGGTATCCGTTCAGTGCAAATCTCCACTACTAATCCTTATATCTATGCCTAAAGGTTCATTAACAATGTGATAATAGAAATAAAACTTAATTTTATGGTAATTCTGTCACGGCTACATTTTAAAACCTTTTCTATAAATAATCTGTCAATGGAAAATTGTCATTAATCGATAATTCAGATCCATTTTCATTTTTTTTACTTGATTTTTTGTATGAATTTTAACATAATTTTTTTAAAATATTTTAGGTATGTGACGAGCTTCAAATTTTCTGTTCTCGATGCTCTGCAGAGCAATTGGACGTGTTGAAAGTGTCGGGGGTGATCCCAATGAGTGCTCATTCATGTGGACTCATTACCAAAACAGATGGAGAGCGACTAGTCAATTCTCTTTTGCACCGAAATCCCCCGAAGGCAGCCGTGGCCCCGGCCGGCAGGTCTCTCGATCGTGGCGCCAAGAACCACTTCCGTGTCTACCATAAATGTTTTGGCATCGGAGTTGGTACTGTAATGCCCAACTTGTACGAAAGAGCCGACTCTCTATGTATCGAGTAAGTTCTTCTCTCTATCTGCTCCATGCTATATTATTGCTGTACTTGTATCTATACAGATGAATACATGATATTTTCTATGCTCAAGTATTTTGTACCTTAGTATGCTTTGTTGCAAGACTAAGGTATTCAGATCACAGATGAATATAAATAAGGCATTTATTGGCAGAGTTATATAGCAGTGTAATAAGTAACTGTATATATATATTGAATGATTCAGAGCAAGTGGACAAGCTTTCTTATCGAATTTTTGTTGTGTATTTTAATTATTCTGTTTTTTGTTTAGTGTCTACACTTAATTAGATTAATTAACAAAGTGCATTATGTTGTTAGCGGTCAAAGTTGACATAATAAATTACAAGTAAGAGTGAGGTTATCAGAAAGGAAAACTAGTTGGACATATTTCAACCAATTAGGCATTAATGTGACTACGTATAGAGTTTATGTCTCGTACAAGTCTTCTCTGTTCATGTTTTGTGTTATGAGGTAAAGGAAAAGAATTTGGAGGAAGAAGTACAAAAAAAAATGTGGACATGATTCCTTCCACGTACTTTCTGTTCTTACGTATAAATTATAATATATTGTGTAGATTGTCCACGGATGTTGGCGACTGTGTCCACTACTGTCAAAGTTTTATATTGAAATCGAGTAGTACCTTTGGAATGGATCAACTTTTCTTTTGTAGCTAGATAGTACAGAGTGAAACAATAAATTGTAGAAGGAATAAATCACAGTGACATACACCCAAGCTAACCCAGACAATAGTACAGCAATAATAACGAAAGGAAACTAGACCTGACCTGCCCAGTCACAGTCTCCTGCAAGAGTAGACTGATTTATGAGTATTGTCCATGTGCGCGATTTGTACATTTCGAGACAAACAAATTCATACTGATTTGAATCTCCTTGCTGTAGGTTCCCATGTAATCATCTAGTACAACTTGTGTAGAAATCAAAGAGTGTGCTCAAGGAAAAAGGCATTGGTCAAGCCAAAAACTAAAGTTAAGACGTAGGCCATAAGCAATAGAAATCTAGCATCAAAGGTTTCTCGTCGTCTCCAATTCTCATTTGTAAATTGTAAGTACGTCTTAATGGAACTCTCTCGAACCGTGCAAAAGTTCCGTAATCTAATGTAAATGTTAACGTGGACGAAACTCATCCAAGTCATGTTAACGTGTGCAATAGACATCTTTAGAGTACCTCAAATGTCTTTTCTGCATGATTATCTCACTCATTTGCATACAACATTAGCGAACATCATAAAAGGACAAATGAGGTAAATTCCCTTTGAGCTCACTCAACTCACAAACTCATTTAATACTCTGCTCATACCATTCTACTTTGTACTCAACAATACAGTGTAGGCGGGAGTACCTGATTTTCTCTTGCATTTACTATGCATAATACAATTTCGTCTATGAATTTACATTTTTAAACCTTCTTTCAACAACCATGTTAGTAGTATGGCCATTCCAATAAAATACAATAATTTATTGTACTGCGTATTAAATTCAACCAAAATAAATGCTAACTCGGAAAGGGTACTTTTACGGTTACAGTTCATGACTTTTATTGGGTACCGATTTGTATTAAATGTTTTTCAACCGATATGGCATATTTATAACTTCTAAATCAAAAGTTGTCCAGAAATTTTTGTGAATTTATTTTATTTTTAATAGAAATGAAGAATAGATATAGTAACGCCATTGATGTTGTATTTATTGTAAAATTAACAATTATTTGCGAAGAAAGCATTCTATTCCGAATTTCATAATTTTCCATCGTTGAGTCTGTAAAATTGTACATAATATCCATATATTTGTCAACATCATTAAGATCAGATGTCTTTACCGGAGCGAAACTCAGTTTTCTTGAAATAAGGTTACTTGAATACTCATATTAACCTTTATGGGATGGTATCGTAGCGTCCTCTAAGAAAATCTATTAAATTAATAGAATTAGCGAAATATTTACGAATAGTTTTCAATGTGGTGTATTTTTTAAATATAGATGCGTGGAGTGTCATGGACTATTCTCGCCAACCCGGTTCGTCGCCCATGCACATCACCGACCTGAAAATCGTACGTGTCACTGGGGCTTTGATTCAGCGAATTGGCGTCATTACCTGCACCTGTCAAACGATCAAGAAGAGTCGCTGCGGTGGGAAAAAGCCTTAGAAGACTTCAAAGCACGATTCGACCATAAACGAAAGGCAAGTGACCGTCATAATCTACTTTCTCTTTGTATTAAGTAAAATTGCTTTCCCTTCCCGCTTTCACTTTTCTATAGCTTTGAATGTTTGAATGACGGGAGAGAGAGGATTAGTGGACAAATGTACTATAAAAGCAATGTACATGATATGAAACTATAATTATCGATCTTTCTGCAAAGATAAAGTCATATCTATTGTAGTAAGTACTATTAGAGTGAGAGAAAGTCTGTTAATTGAAGACCCCTTGTGTGAATTTCATGTGATGTTGGAATTTTCATTTTATCTAGCTATAGAGACTCAAATGTAAGGATCATTAGCACCAGCTAATCTCTCGTAAAATTCGAATGTTCTGCCATAGCACAATTTAATTTCATTAACTTTGATTTTCTGACATGAGCATGGATTCAGCTCAATGTGCATTGTAAGTTGGGAGATTGGAAGCATTACGAGTGCTTTGATTGCATTTTCTAGTTTTAATTAGCTGGATTCATTTTATGTAAGTTTGACTTAGATTAAGTTTCTGCTCTCAAGTTTCCATCTCTTTAAGCTGATTAACACGACGGGTGCATTCTAGTATGAATCCCTATTACTTGCTCATAAAATAAATTGGGATTAGCATATTAGTTGAGCTTGTGTAGGATGATGCGGTGATGATTTGGTAGAGTGAAAGTGAGAAATTATTTAATTGAGCTGAGAAATTGCATTTGGTGTGCAGGAGTTCATTGGAGCCTCGTTTTCCTTGATTATCGTCCGAGAACGTATACACAATTTCTCGGTTGAGAATTACTCAACTATAAAGGAATACTACCCTAGGGATTCAATTATACAATGTAGGGCACGGAAATGAAATCGCATATTGTCCATTAGTCTTAGGTGAGGAGAAACTGTCTACGTCCGTGCATTTTGGACATTAATGGCTGCAGTGCATGCCCTAAAGACAAGAACAAGACAGTCGAGTCGACATTTGATTGCTACCATGTTGCTGTTTGCTTGGACCTGGACTGTATTTATATTAGGAACAACCTCCCAGCATTAGCGAACTGGAAGAAGTGCCATTCTACACGAGAGAGCAACGTATTTCACTAATCGAATCACATTTCCAGGAAATTGGATTCATAAAGTGGAAAATTCCTTTTTCCGACGAGGACATTCTGATTTATTCGTATCTTTAATGTATGCAGAAAGCTTGTAGTCATCCTCCTTGTTCATTTCCCTCGTCATTTCCCAAGCTAGCAACTAAACTGTCAGATAAAGCATTTATATAAGTTGATGCAACATAGGAATTCAATTTATACCCTCACTCACTCTCAGGTACATGTTTAGTACATGTACACGGCAACTAAATATAATGTGTATCCGGGAAAACCAACAAATGTAATTAAATAGCAGAAGGGAACATGGACTGCACATTTCACTTTGAAATGTGGGTCGCTCAAGGATAATAATTAGCTCACTGTGGTTATTTACCCACGTTTGATGTGGTTTTCCTCTGAAATTCAATTTTACTCAAGCAAATTTAATTCAAAGATGAAGGTTCCGGGTTATCAATTTTGAAAGGAGTTCTACACACACAAATTATATCCATGCAAATATTTTTTCTTGGGTTTTACTTTTCTTAACTATTTCTTCCTGTCATGTTTCTTTGTCTTCTGCTCTTCTTCTTGGAAATTAGTTCTGAAAAGGCTCCAAACTCAAGGCTGAAACTAAAAACTAGCTAATGAGTTTTACTTTGCTGACAGGGCGGAAGAAAGTCAGAACTCTAACTCAAGGGATACTTTTTATATTTATAAGCATATAAACTCCAAATAGATATTTATAGACAAAGGAACTAATTAGCAGATTGTAATGCTTACGTAAATATCTCATTATCACAGTACATTAGATTGGAAGGTAATTAGATGTACATTTGAAATGTTTTGAAATGGGAAAACTTGCGCAATGCTTTTTCGTACTTTCTTCCCATTAGCTTTGAATTACATTCGGATGAGAGAGACAGGTAGCTGGCGAGAAAGAAAACGTCCTGATAATTGCATGAAATGTAATCCAATTTAAATCTTCAGAACTCATCTAAAAATTGAATAGGAGAAATGGGAATGAGATCTGAGAGTGTCAATGAAGAATTCATCTTTTTAGTATCTACGTATGTAGGTAGTAACATTGTGCTGTTGATTTCCTGAGTTGTTTGCCTTTGTGCTGTAGTTTCCATTGAAATTCAACTTTGGTAAATTAATTAGTGAATTTCGAAATCGTATGGATCCTGTGTTAGTTAAATATGTAAAACCTTGTGAAGTTGAAACGATTCATGTTAGATAAATAAGTTATGTATTTCAGAAAGAGATATATAACTCGTTGTTTGTTTGTAGTGGCATTTCATGATATCAAGCTGCTATAATAGTTAAAGATCAACAAAAGCGAATCTGAAGCGCGTGTACATTATTTGTCGTCATTGCAGTAGGCAATTGAAATTTAATCCACTGAATTGGTTGCTGTTTGTGTATTTAACAAACATTCGTCCTTGTATGTGACTGACGCACATTAGTGCAAATAAAGAGACACTACTCAAAGTGACCTAGCTTAGCTTAGGATTTGTCCACAATGCCTTGCTTAATGCTAGACTACTGTATAGACAAGGGGGTAACATGTAAGCCAATGCTTAACTTGATTTAGCAAATTGGAGTCCATGAAATGGAAAGTATAGTTTACTCGTGGTTTTGTTCCTCAGTAATTACTTTCACTAACGATAAGAAAACAAGTGAAGTAAATAACACCACTTTAAGCAAGTAAATGCCAATGCATTAAAGCAAAATATAATTGAAAGTCTTCTGCTAGATATTTAGGTTACTTGATAGCTTGACTACTAAAACGGTATTCCTATTTCCTCCTATGTAATTAATACCTGCAATCATTCAAACTTGCATATATTGTCGGGCACAGCAGTTGGTATCTGAACTATCTATATGGTGCATCAATACACAAAAGAAAAACCCCTAAAATTGCCCCATTTAGGTAATACTCAAGTATTCATTTTGAGGCCAAAGGTAGGGATTTTCATTGAATTTGAATAGTTGAAGCACTTAGAATCCATTATTGGGTTTTGCATTTCAGTCCGGAAGTCGGGTACTATGTTTGCAAGTGGTTTACGTCAATTGCACCTAAAAGGTTACATGTAGGTTACAGCAGTTAAGTGTGCATGTACCTCATAACATATAACTGTCATTTAGATTGCTATACATTATTTCTTATGGTTTGATTTGGTTTAGTTTTGAATATATATTTCTTACGTAATGATATGAAGATAATGATTTGAAAGCTTTTGATGTGTCCTGTCATGTTGCTGTATGGTTACTCTAATCTGGTAGTGTACAGATACTTAAAATTTGACAGACATATTCCCTTGAGGCCTGGAAAGTTGTAAATTGTTACAGCAGAAAGTAGGATACAGAAGGAAGGCCATTGGTTTGAATCAGCTGAGGAGGAAAGCGGATTGTAAGTGGTGTATTCTTTGATAGAAGGCGGAATGCCGGCCGGGTAGGGAGTTGGGTGCATCAACCACATTGAATTTACTTTAGAATTGAAAATGTGGAAGAGATAGTATATCCGAAGTAGTAGGTGGCTGTTGCTGTTCTGACACTAAAGAGCTACAGTGAGTTCTACTTTCAATTTATTTCCTGGAAAAGTAGGTCAAATTTTGTGCAGCCGCAGTTTGCAATAGTGTCCTCATCGTCCTCTGTTCTTAAGATAAGAAGGAGAGCAAATATTTTAATGCCACGCTTCCCCATGTTATTTCACTTAGAATGATGAAGTCGTGCCTATAAATACATGATATAGGGATTTTCTCTAATCTATAGCTTGAGTGAGTATGCACCAAAGTAAACTTGGGAAAGAAAGTAAGAGTTTGCATTCCCTGGCCACACAAAGCCACATCACATGAAAGGTACTCACAATTACTTGGGGAAAGGAAAAAGATGGGGTCACACCAAGTCTACGTAATTTTTTATATATATATGTTCACATAGTACAATGTACATTGAGCAAATAGATTATGTTTGCCAAAACTGTACAGCGAGTCTTAGAGTCTCCTGCGTATCTCTCATCTTACGTTAGTTCTTAAGTCGGAGGACATCGTAAAAGATAAAAGCGAGCAGTAAAAAGAGAAAGATGTTTATTATCTCTATGTATAAAGAAAGGCATATAGGAAATCCATGTAGAGTAGACACAGGAGATATTATATGATATTAAGAATGCTACAATACTATCGCGGAAGAAGAGCATTGTGATAAAATTGCCGAAAAAGGATACTCGAGGAAAAGGGTATCAATTGGAAGAGAATGACGAGGGAGAGGGAAGTGGGAAGCTTCACTGAACTGAAATCAAATGAACTGGATGGACATAAAACGGAATGAATGCACGAGCGCACGGGTTCTCTAGGTACAATCGTTATACAATTCTATAGGTACTATATAACTATAAAGTAACATCTAAAGAAGATTTTACTCGGTTTACTTAAACTCTCTGTCGATATATTGTGCAACCTAAAAGTTCTCACATGATGCAGTTTGAACCTTTGAAGTTTATAAAGTCCCAACTCTCTGAATAGTTGCAACGAAATCCAATTCTGAAACAAAAGCAACCAAATTCCACCTGGTCCAGTGTGATTCTATATACCTATAGCTACTTACTTTATATCCTTTAAGCTAGTGGGAATTTGTAAAGTGGTTATGACAATGAAAGTTGATGCCTAAAGAATCTTTAGAAATTTAAGCTGATATGAGTAAAGGAATTTGTTCAAAATTTTCTCGTGTTGAGTAGGCTTAAGGTATACTTTGTAAAGTTTTGTAACTGTATAGGATGTTTAATAGAAGTTTGTATTATTAGCATAGTCGCGTGGGATTTTAGAGCCGTTTATATTCAAAATTCTACACGAAGGACATTTTAAGTGACCTTTTTGACTCCAAGTGGTTGTTAAGAGTGAAATAAGTATCTAAGTGCAGTTACATAGAAAAAGAAAAAGGATTTTGTTAAAATAGTCCGTTTGGTAATGCAGGATGCTTATCTTTATTTAGTTTAGTGAACTGAAGTGTAGGAAGTGGTAGCCTTTTAGTTCTGTGTACACTCAATTGAAGTTGGATCCAATTGAATTTCAAACGAAGCGACAAATTCAAAGTGGTGAAAGTAAAAGAGGAAATTTTGCCAATTTAAAGAGCATTGGACTCGCTTATTACCAACTCATTTCTTTTCTCTCCACTTTTCTCGGGTTTGTGATTTACAGAGAATGTATTTATGCAAGTAAACGTAAATAGATTTCACTTTATATAATACAATCAATCTGCTCGGAGGCTTGCTATTTATTAAGTTAGCTTTCCACTCGCTTGCTAAAACTCAATTCTCTTTGACATAAATATAATCAAGAGCTTTTGTATCCTTAGCAAGTTAATGAATCCGTATTTATGCTATTCTCCATTAATGCTTAACAGCCCACGTCCTTTAACAAATTTATGTTCAAGGTATCTCATCAAATTTGAATATAAATGACTCGAGGATGCAATTTAATGAAACTTCACTTTACATCTTTTCGGAGTATTGAACTTAAACTGACATTACACTTTGTAATGCTTTTTGCACATAAACCCAATTTAAGCATAAATTATTCATTAAAATAGGCATTTACACGTACAATGGTCCCAATAGAATCTGTATTTAGTTTAGCTTGATAAAACGTTGCTATTGTGAAAATAATCCATTATATTGCTTTGAGTGCTCAGGGGAAAGTTTAGAAATAGCTTTTATGTTGCAATGTGCAATTAGAAAATAATTTTGTTAAATCCCGAGCTAATTAGCCTTTTCGATGTAGAGCGAGAGTGTATTGAAGATTCAGACATTAGTAGGTCAGAGACTTCTTGAATACGAGTAAAATATTCTTTTGAAAGATTTAGTAGGCCACCGAGAAAGATTTTAGCTGCATGTTAAGATTTTGATGAATTGTAATTATGAACTAGACTAAAGATTATAATTTTGCTCCAATTCGTCAAGTTGCATTCATAAAGAAGATTACAAAATGAAAGAAAATGTAGTAAGTTGGCTTTTCTCAACCTACTTTCTCCAACTTGGAGAAAATTGGACACGTTTGGAGCATGTAGTACAGTTTTCGGGGTAATTTATATCTGATTTGTACAGCTACCTTCCAATACATTACGTGATACTATTGATGTGTATTCGGTGATAGAATAGGAAGAACTGTATTGTAACCGAATTGAAGCCCAGGGCCATTGTCGATTCCATTCTGAGAAAGAAATGATATGAACAGCATCCCATCGCAGTTCTAAGATTGCAAAGAAATTTGATTTTCGCCAGCCAATTCCGTGATAAGTAAGATCTGAACGTGCTTGGTGTGTTAAAAATTGAATGATACACTTATATGTATATTCTGTAGTAGAAAAAAATCTCCAGCTCCTGCTGGAAACTATTACAATTTAAATTTCCGGAGTACATTAATGCAATAGACTATTTGAATTATTTTTATCGTGAAGCAATTGGCTTATAGGAGGATGGTGAAAACTTTGCGCGTCACTATCTATTCGACTTCCTACTCAAAATGAGTTTTCTTTTGTGTAGTCTAGGAAGAAGTTTAATTTGTTTCGTAACTTTCGTACCTACACCGAAAGGACAATTATAGGTCAAGCAAACCAAAGATTTTGAAGGACATATGCCAAAACTTTACGTGCCGAGTCACAAATGACTTAGATAATTAGCTTGCTAGAAATTTCTGGGATGGAATGAAAGGGCAATTTTTCTGAAGGCGTAGTTCCAGAAAGTTGGGACTCCTTTTGATGTCAGTTATTGTAAATATATTCTACACGTGTACATCACTATGAAGAGGAAATTTGCTTTCATCTCCACCCGTCAGTTTCTAATTCGTACAAAGTACCTGTTGTTGAAAGTCCCCGAACTATGCATTTGTGCACATACATCAACTTGTCTTAAATTTCAAATGTGTCAGCCAACTTTATATTTGTCAAGCAACAGCCATGACTTCCAAATAAGGAAAACATTGTATTACAGCACCATTTCTCCGAATGCATCAACCTTTTCACATCATGTTCCAGATGATAATAATAACAATAGCATCAGGTGTCCAAAACGACATGTCATGGTTCTATAACCTTATATTGTAATGTGAAATAACAAAAGTAAACACAGGTATTTTTATGACACACTTTTCTTTGTTTGGAGAAAGTTGCAGAGAAATAAATAGCTTTCTGTTTTTGTTCCGAGGAAAGACCAGAAGAGGTTCTCAGATTTTGTTTTGATGAAAATGGAATCTGTCAACAATGTTCTATCACATAAACAATAGCGGAAACTAAAATAATAAGAGTCTCTTACTTCATAAGAGGATAGCTGAAGGACAATGACTTTCTCTGGATTATTTGAAATTAGGAACATCCTAAAAAATCTATTTTCATCTTACGTCCAAAAATCAAAATGAAATTATTTGACACTAAATTAATGCATCCAATTTTAACTTAAGTGTCTTTCTTTCCAGTTCCCATTATGACCAAGGTCTCTTTTAAAAAATCATTTTTGAGGATACCTGATAAAATATTTTGTGACAGAATCCTACTTTCCCCCAAATTCGATCAGGTAGACTTGTCCTTGTGCTGTAACCCCTCTGGCCATGTCACACGCTCGCTACTTATTGTTCCCACATAGTTCATGTCGTGTAGCAATCGTTTATATCAAGTAATGTGTATCTTGTCTGAATTCGGCAGTTGTTTGTCCTTTCAGTTCAGTGCCCTGACGGCAGATATGTTTCTGCCTGTAGCTGATTTCCCCGTAACAGTTCTATAGAAAATTTTGGTTGTTACATTTCTATTTCAGTTCAAATGCACAATCCCATTCAAACTACATATTGCATAATATTATGTCCCTCCTACTGTAAACAATTATAAAGGCCTTACCAATTAGCATAGCAATTATTGGGACTGTATGCATTTGAAAGGTATATAATAACAATCGTTTGTAACAAGTACATTCAAGAGCCATGCAAGTCGCATCCTTATCGCATGGAAAAGTTTTGATGTGGAATAATCTTACTTACAATCATCAAACATTTTGTATTCAATAGACCCACTTCGTATATACGTTACATTAAATTATTGCGAAAGTTTGCAGTACTTTCAGGTACCTTTTGTCCTGATCTAGTAAATAAGGTATGTTCTACCCTGGTTATTATGTGCAATGTTCTGAAATGCCGTTTGTGTAGATTTGTGCAACATTTTCTTGGCGTCATGTCGCCAGGCTGCCGTTGCCGTATCTGAAATAATCTGCGAAGCGGAAACTGAAAGGGAAAAGCATCCGGACGAGAAATGGAATTTTTTAGATGGAGATGCGTAGCACTAATAATAGAATAGGAAACTACACCATTAATCATTATAGAACATGTCGTAGGATCCTTATTATTAAGTAAATACTTACAATCGTTAGTTACAAGCAAATGCTCATGGCTTAAATTGATTTTCAAATAGAGGGAAGTATTTGGTCCAAAAAACATGAATATGATTACATATCATTGAGCATATAAATGGAGAATAAAGAGAAAGGATTCTCTTTGAGAGAATGAGTTACATAAAGCTACTTGTAGGAACTGGAAGTGGTGTGTGTAATTATACTTTGATGCTGTTACACAAGTTCCGTACTATGACTAATTAGTATAGACATTGAGTACTTAGTAGTATTATTATTGATTCTAATAGTGATATGAAATTAAAGAGTGGTTATATAATAAAGGGAGTCTTTTATTAAAGATTCTGTGAAAGTGGATCCACTCTTGTGTAAAGAAAGGTATTGTGATTGGCAGAGAGTGAGAATATTCTAGCAACTGAAGAGCAACGGGCAACGGGAGAGATTCTCAAAGGAAGAGTGAAAACGCTTGCTAACATCACTTGAGTTTAGATCAGTTCAGAATCAGACTCAAGGCCCTCATGTACTCATTCTATGCTTAACTCTCTCTCTAAAACTGTAAGTGCGCACTTAAGCTGTGCACACAAAAGCCGGCCGCCTACGTACTTCCCGCTACATGGACATACACAAGCCGACTACATCAAATCCTCCATTTCTCAGGCTTCCCTTCCTATTACTTACACGTGTCATCCCACAATGCATGTTGTCAGGATTCGGAGTAGCTAGTACTTAAGCTTTGTCTTGTCCTTTTCCTCATTACGTCTCTTTTGTTCCATACCCGCAACCAATTTGTGTAAATGTACTTATTGTATTATATTATACTTACAAGAGCTTGTCCAGACGCGTTCAGTTATGAACACGGCTGATTGGATTAGGAGCAACCTTTTCAAACTCCCACATCATTATCACCATTATTCAACTTATCTTTTCGCAATGCTCATGTAATTTGATATTACTGCAGCCATGTCAGTGACAGTGACTGTCCATGAATTAAATTGTCAAAATTGCATAAAAGTCATAACTTAGTCCTACACAACGAAAATTTTGTTTCTAAAACCTGACCACCTTTAATTCTAACTAAACTAAGAATTCATGTCAAGGCGGTAGATTTAAAAATCTGTGATCTTTGATCTAAGGCCTTGGATTCATGTAAATCTTTTCCACCTGTATTGTTGCTGTAATTATTAATTGTGCTGACAAGAAATAATAATTAACGACATTATTGTAATCTGTACATTAAGAGGCATGTCATGGTCCAAAAGTCATTTTCTCGGTACTCGTGCCAAGGTTTTTCGGTTTTATCCTTGTAGAAAGACAGAGTTCCATGCACGGCAATGATTGTAAGTTGCCTTAACCGTTTGTAGGTAGTTTTACAGTTGAAATGAGATTAGATAGGGTGGGATAGGTTGAAAATAAACTGTATTTCGTCATATAGTGCGAAAGTGATGAGTAATAAAACGGAAGATAGGTCGAGTCTGGAATTGCGTAAGAGTAAGAATAGAATGATTACTTTTTCTCGTTTTTATGAGTCACACTGCCGTTCTGTGGTACTTAGTTGTGTGTGTAGTACTATAAGTATTTCAGATTCATTAGAAAAGGAATAATGGTAGATGACAAAGAACAGAGGTTCCTTTAGGAAGGATGAACAAGAAAAGATATGCTTTTGAAAGAAGTCTTTAGAAAATGGGAAAATGGCATGTGTTCCGCTATCTGAGGTAGAAAATGCACAATAAGTATATAAGCATATAGTAAACAAGTATTAAATAAGAAGCAGCGATAAATGGATACGGAATTCCCTCGTCGACAATATATAGCTAGTTTAATAAGGGACAAGTTTTGCACATCTGTTATTTTCGTTGATTTAAATAAGGTGGAACAGTTAGGGGAGGCGAAAGTAGAATGAGCTTATAATTTTTTCTCTGCATTCTGGTAGACCTTCCTTTTGCAAGCTTTTATTTTTCGGCGGTGATTTTATGACTGTTTTATGTGGTCGTCAATGGAATGGAGTGGGTTCACTTAATTCTTTCACAAGTTTTGGACGGAGGGTCCTTTACGTTTTCTAGGAACTGTTTTCCTTGCTAAGGACATTTGAAATGAGTTTACAACTTTCCAAACTACCCTAGCTTTGTATTCTGTCATTTTGCCATTCATTTATTCACTGTCAGCGTTCCAGGAAAACTCAACTCGTAATTTAATTTAATTTTGAAGCGAAGTGGCTAGACAAGCGGGTGTTTGTTAGTGTTGGTAAACATATATTATATTAGATAAGAAAATGCTGTATATATACATGTGTTTACTCATATTGAAAGAATTGAAACATCTTTATTCTATTCTCATACAGATTTATAATAATGAAATTGATAAAGTCTATTAGTCTACACGGTTTGGCCAGACGAATTTAATTCATTTATTCTTGGTGTAATGCATAAGATATGGCTGGACAGTCTAGCGCATAAAAATATTGATTTTTAAATATTTTTGAGAGGAAAGGAGGAAAAGGGAATTGAATAATGCATGACAGAATACATTAGATATACTATTCATTATTCAAACAATAAAAAAGTGAGATACAATCAGAATAGAAAATAAGATTGGATTATTATTGTAATTCTTCTGTGCAAATCCATTGATCTGACCCGTAACAATTCTTGGGTTGAGGGCTGAGGGTAGATTTAAATGTTTTCGGGTGACTATTTTTTATAAATAATAAAGATTATGTCGCAATAAGAAAAAGCAACTTCCTTTGTGTTGAGAGCGTGTCAATGAATTTGAATGAATTGACATGAAAAGGAATGTAAAGGGATGACCTTATTTTATTAATGGTATAGTTAGGATAATGAAGCAAATGGATCTTGATGAACTCAATGTAATCCGAAAATAAACATCGCAATTCACAGATGATTTACATTTTGTGTTTACAAAAGAGGATTAGTGTTTATAAGGAGCTCATTGTACATTTTGTACGACCCGTTTTGACCTCTTGAGGAAAATATATAGAAAAAGCTCTTGGCTCAAGGAATGGTTTGTCTGGGAAATTGAATGTCATAAATCACAACACTAGCAGATAGTTGACTGCTAATAAAACGGTATTTTAAAGTATAAAAATTTTCATTTCATATGATTATCATAGATATTCAGTGTCCTCCGTATTAAGTGAACTACATTTGTGCAGAGTCAGCTTGGCTAGCGAGAAAATTATCATGCGATATGATTCTGAATCAAGAAAAACATGCAAATAAATATTAATGCATATTAAGATCCAGTACAGATATCAGAGTTGAACCATCGCTATAGATAAGGATTTTTAATGTTGTTAGAAACAACATGCGGATATGCACTGGGCATTATCTTCTCATATTACATGGCTATGCTAATAGGAATGTGTGAATAAATTATACAAATTGTTCAAAATGATGTCGTGATTTGTGCTCAAGTTTTCTTGTGTCGTGTCTACAAACGTCACTAAACTCAGTTTAGCTTTGTTTCGAGCAGGTTGAATATTTCTAGTTCATTTCTGTATTTCACTCCCATCGATACACTTCTTTTTCTTACCTGTCTGAATTACGTGATACATGCTGACCTGAGTTAGAGTCAACTTGGTTGTGTTAATGTAAGTCCTGTAGTAATTTATGAGCTATTAGCTTCCCTGCATGTCGGAATGCGCTCAATATGTAGAATATCTGAGCACTTGCATTAAATGCTAATTAGCTCAAGTGTCAAATGAACATGGCTTTAACAGGGATATAACACACGAGATATGTGTGAATCAGAATGGTCATTCGTGATATGTAAATGAGTACAAACATCTACACATGCATATGTATAATTTATATTTACTATCTAGTGTTACTTTTATCTTGCTCCGTCAAAAGTACTGGCATAAATACGAGCTAATTATTTCCTTTATGAGTATCCAAGTTTAATAAGCCACATTTATTAGCATAATTAAATTTTTTCTGTTATAATGTGAATTTTTCTTCTTAACGCTACAATTTTTCGTGAGGATGAATTTACCATGTAAAAGTAATTTTTAAAAACGTGTGCGAAAAATAGGTAGCTTACCTTGTAGCTTTTTGAGCTTTGCACCTTTAATAATCCTCTCATAATAATATATTTGCGTATAAGTGAAAATTAAATGTAATTTTGAGTAGGGAAGACAGGGCTACATAGGTGGTATGATTTCGTAAGATGGGAAGGATATAAGTATTACATTGCGTTGTCTATCAACACTTGCAATCTCCGCAAATCAATGCAAGTAATAGTGCAATTGCAGTGTAATCGGTACAGTTGTAATAAAATTATAAGGTAGTGTGTATTATTATTCCATGCATGTGAACGTTTGTATGGTTATGCAGACAGGAGGAAGACATGCAACATGAAAAATGCAATGTACCTAACTTACAAACTTCAGTGTCGGCAACGCCACTCGAATTTTTGATGCAATTGCAATTTAACGCATAATTGTTGTTACATGCAAACTCATTTATACTGTCTAGAGTTTTCCTTCAGGAGCTGCCTATTTATTGTCTGAACTCTCATCGTTAAAATCCTTGTGGTGGGTGTGTGTGTGCTGCGTGTTTAATGATATTAAGTACAGTGTCTATCCAAAAGCCGACACAGAACTTGGTTATGGTTACACAGTAGTAGTTCAGAAAGGTGCATTTTATGATCTATGCTTCTTTTCAACTGACGCTTAAGATTATTGTAAAATGGACTCTCTTTATATAGTCAAGTCAATGCCATTGGAATGCAACGGTCCAGTTCATTCTTGGACTGACTAGACACTCATTATAAAATATTATAATAAGATGTCGCAATTTTATGCATAACAATTCAATTATAAACGACGTCTTAAAATTTTTATAGCGATGGACGAAAAAGTCATTGCAGATTTATTAAGATCTTGAATATTATGACGCAGAGGGACATTTAAGTCCTTTGTGGTAGCCACTAAAATTGTGCTATTGGATTTTATTGCAGATGAGAAAAAAAGATTTCAATTTCAAGGCAGCGAAATAATTTGGATGATATTGATGATGAAAAAAATGAGGGACCCTCAGGAAAATTGAGATAGACTTTTGTAATAGTACGTCTTGAAAAAATTAGATTTGTAATAGGCTGTTAATAAGTATTATATACGTTTGCAGCCGGTTGGAGGTAGAAGGCCATTCTTAGCTCAACAGGGGAATGCGTAGAGTATACCTTAGTCATAAATTAATGTGAATAGACTCACTCTCGGTTAATAATTGTGAAATTGAATGTTTGTCGGCATGAGAAATTCAATCCACGCGCCCGTCTTCGTCCTTCTGGATTTTCTCATTGAAAGATCACTTATAGGTCATCATAACATAATTTCGCGTTGCTTTGCAATTCCCCAGCTCTCTTTTCTTCAATCACAGAAAAAAAAATTCACTTCACCTCGCATTTTTATTCGTTCTAGTTTTCAACTGGATAAGTTAAAGAACTCTTTTCAAAGATATAACTATTGAAATTGAATCGGGTTTTTATATTTCTTTGACATAAATAATATCGAAGAATGCAATATTCTTCTAAGAATTCCTTTTATCAGTTTCTTCTTTCTCCTTCCTTTTTTTTTGCTTTACTAATAATATTGTAGCTAGCCAACTTTGTCAGTTTGCAAAAGTTGTCTAACAATAGTAAACTGACGTTTGCTTGACTTGCTTTCAAATTACTTTAGATATCAAAAGAGATGTCAGGCAGAGCAGAATACAAAATAGCTCCTTACGTTTATCTACATATTACTTTTCTGTGAGGAAATCAATTTGAATATCAATCACTTACACTCATACTACGTTTGTTTAAATACCTATGTAAAACCCTCCTTTTACTTCTTGTTATACATGCAAACATTTCAGATCTTTTCGATACCCATTTCCGTAGTTTCAAACTACCACTTTACAATTCTAGAAACCACTATAACTACTACGAACATATTTCAGATACCATCTACATTTACATTCTGAATATCTACCATAATACTTAGTTCAATGTATACAATCAAATTTACTTGATGCAAAAGCAACCTGAATCTGTCGGAGTTTCATTTCTCAGATATCCGGTTCCATTTGACAGATCCTTCATACTCAGGCTTTTGTTACCTTTTGCTCTACATGTTAAACATCCGTTTCATAATACAATTAGGTGAAATAGAGGTACTATATAATATTTAGCATCCTTTTGAATTAATTATGATTGAAATGTCATCAGCACAAGGTATTTAGGTACTATTCACTGAAATTGTTGAAAATTTACAAGGCCTTAGATTTTATATCTACCGCCTTGGAAAATTAATTTGGTGTAGACAAATTAGGAGGCGGGTTCTATGCGTTTTGACTAGAATTACTTAGTTTTCAATTCAATCAGCATTGATGTTATCGTTTTATGTTATACACTTGTAGTACCAGGTTTATGATGTTGTACATCTACCTAATTAGCTGTGTAGGGAATGCGAATGCATTTCCTTTGCATATATGCTAATTGATGTGAAACAATTTTTTCCAAGGATATAAAATATTGTTACTCCATGCTGTTTTAGTTGTTCTGTTGTAGAGTTTAATGGTGTACTTGTGTGCATTTATTTGTAGGTGCGCACAAATGCCATAAAATATTCCGTTTTTGCTTGGTTAGTAGCATTGCACTCATCTATCTCCAATTCAGTTCAAAGTAATTTAATTTTTATTGCGAGATATTATTGTTAGATCCAGAGTAAAGTGTAGCCGAAGCCATGAGTATTTATTATTATAGGGAAAATGGAATTTTTAGGTACAAAATAATACTTGGCAAGTAATTCGTGTCAATGTCTACGTGGTAAAAACTTTTTCTTTCAGTAGACATTCTGTTTTCTTTCAGAATGGCTGTAATAGAAATATTAACTGATTATTTGTGTATAATAGTGGTCCATAAATGAAATATTACATAAGCAAGCATTCAGGGACATAAACAGCATGAATATGTCATAAATATTTTACATACTACTTTCAACACGGAGGCAATTCACTAGTTTTATATTTAGTTATAATAATTTAGTAGGGTCTAGTCCTTGTCTAGTTTAGACTGTTTAAAATTTCTCAACGTCAATCAGTCAACGAGTTTATATTTTAATTGCTATTCGTGAAGGACTACGTATGTTTAATGAGAAATGAATGGAATGGGTTTTACTTTCCTTCATGGATGCATAAATGCTGAGGAGGCATGTCTCCACATGCACTTTAACTAGTCGTTAACAACACAAGATAAAAATCAACCGTATTGTTCCTTAGAAAATACTGTTACCAAATAATTGTTAGTATAGACTTGACTATATTATATTCAACTGGAATTGGCTAGCGTCATGGAATGTCCTGTTGTCATAAAAAATCAGAGTTATGCAATGTAAAGATCCTAGATACTCACTTGCATAATATATTTAGTGTCTAAGTGAGAAAATGCTATTTTTGAAATTGCTTGCGTAACATTTTTCCAATCACGTTACTTATATAGGTATTTAATGCTGTTTACTCTATTCAGAGACATTGTCGAAAGCATGAACATCCATATGTAACAAGACAGTGTATTTCGAGTATCTGCTATTTGCTACTGGTATTTATTGGGAACTGAGTCAATTCTCTTGATGTTTCTTATATTTTATTTGACCTGGCTCTGTTGTGCCCTCCCATCAACCATATCCATGTTAAAATGAATATAATAGATTGGGATGTGAAGAAAACTAGTGCAAACCCTTCTATCCTAACACTAGGAGTAGAAAACTCGGTAAACAAAGACATAAAACTGTCACAAGCCCACGTAATATTTTACAGAGAGCATCTCGTAAAATGCTGAAGTGTCAAAAATCGATGGCAAAGAACCTCTTCAATTTTTCTTGTATTTCTTCAGCTATAAATGCATACAATATCTACTTTTCTATCTAAAGGTATTAACAGATGGTAAATATGTATATCTAATGACTTTAACTCCTTCTGTTAAAAGTATAGTTCCTCCACAGATCATCCACGTGATTTTAAATGCTATCCTTAGTGCAGAAAATTATGGTCCCCAATTTTCCACGCTATTCATAAGGGATCATCAAAACTCTTTGATAGAATTCGTAGGAATTACAAGTTCTTTGCTTTTTGCTTCACTGGGATCAATTCTAAGGATATTACGTCCATTCGCTTAGGGAATTGAATCTCTTGCTTAATTTCAAATGATTTTCTCCTGTGGCTTAGATAGAAAATCTATTTATACTCAAATTACAGGAGCAGAATCCCATTTAATAGTGAATATAACGTATTTACATACAAGAACTTAGATAAGAAACGGATTTACAGATAGATAAATACAATAAGGAGTCAGAAACAGATGGTATCATGGAATTATTTCTGTAGCCGCGTTGGATTGAATATTTAAAAGTCAAAATAAAGAGCGCTAGGTTTGTCTTTGTCAATTCGGTTTAGTTGAGGCTGCTAGTGTCATGTCATGCTACAATTCAATAGTACAATAGAATCTCGGCTTGGCTTTAGCTATTGTATGCATAGTTATTCTTATTTTTGTGTACAAGTTAAGTAAAAGTGTTGAAACTGAGATTTGAAAAGCCATGCTTACGATATTCTCGTATCTCAGTCTCTCTATCTTAGTTTATTCTCTTCTGTCTGTGAGGCAATGTTTTATTTAAAGGATTTTGGAAGGCTCTTTAGCGACTAGGAGTGAAAACAAGACATAAAATAAACTACTACGACTCAAACTCAACTGAAGCCCATTTCAGGTCATTCCCATTTCAATTTGTTTTATTGGATTCAAACTCTCGTTGCATTTCCGACTGCACACAAGAGGATTTTACGATATTTTTATGTCCAGGCGTGTATTTATGTAGAATAAGAAGTTTACACAGAGTTCAGATCTCAGTACACAATTATTTATCTCTCGACGTCACACCAACTCACTCACGTCAGCTTCGTTTTAATTCTAATGCAACGTAGCCTGTCTTATTCCATAGTTAATGTCAGCATTAAAACTCCTCTGAGGAGTGTTAGTTACCAAATGTATTTCGAAAGCTAATATCTCCACAGGGAAAAGAGACTCCTAGACTCCTACACGTATTACATACATAGAAAAAGATTACAGAGCCGCATATTCAATACACTTATAATAGTAATTGCATATGGGCCTGTGTGTTTAATGTATTGTCGGTTATTCTCGTCTAGAATTATAGAGACCCAGTCTCATTCTTATCCCAGCCTGAGTCGCGACGACGAGGAATCAGTCGGCTAGCCATTTTCTTTCCACGCTTACACTCACACTTAATCGCGTTACATTTACATGCATTCATAACAGACATAACATTTTTTATAATGCATCCAAGACAATACATTAAAATAGTCTTATTAGTAGGAAAACAATTTTATGAGCTGTGTACATCCAATATTAATATTTTCTTTATGAGGGTGTAACTGTTATATCCTTATATAGATTTATATACTACGGATGTATGTTATACTATAGTAATAATGTTTGTATTGTAAAGATACTTGAAGAAAACATTTATGGAAGCATTTCCGCTAGTATTACAACGTCTTAACATTAAAGATACTGTAAAAATAAATTCCTAGGATGGCAAATTGGCAAATTATCATAAGGGTGCGGAAATATTATATTGCGATGTGGATCATTGAAATTCAAATGGATTGTCAGACAAAAGCAAGCCAAGACTTTATCATATGAACATAACCAATTTGTTGGGAAATGGAGAAGGAGCGAAATTAAATGAAAGCAGTTAAGCTGTCTGGATTTACGAGTTAGTATATCCTATTTTAGTGTGTTGTTGTTGCGTTATGTGCATCCTTTTAGAAGGGATAGCTTGATCTGGCTTGGGACTCATAAATACATGTGCACTTAGATGTCTTAGAGATTTAGGTTACTAACTATGGATTCAACTCACATTTTAATGCATTTTGCACATTCTATTATCATTGTGGTTGCATTGTGTAGTGGTATCGTAAATAAAAACATCATGTCGTTTTTACTGCATATGAAATATGATGTCCTTTTGCCCATATTTTATTATAAAAGACTTTTTGTTTGTTTACTAATACAGCTGGATTTAATGTGCAATTCCAATGCACGTCATTATAGGGGTGCTTTTATTAAATGGGGTTTATTGTCTTTTGTTCAATAGTATTACTACACTGACTGAGGAAAAGACTCGAAAATAAAATGCAATCCACTACAAATACGCTTAAGACAAGATTGGAAGGGTTTTATTTTCTTAATGGGTCGTCCTCTAGATGTATAAATTTTTTTCAGTGAAGGCTTACTAGAGGAACTCCAGCCAAAAGCCAGTTACTCTATAAACGAGTGCCATTTACTACATAATAGGCTTTCAATCCCATCCTGTCGGAAGAAATGTAAATAAAATGACAAAATCCTCTTTTTACTACGTACTTACTACAGGGCTATGAGGTCAAGGCGGATCCTTATGGCTTATTGTACGAGTTTATGTTTTGACGTCCACTGCTTACCAAAAGATAGTTGCGTAACTAAAGTACACTCATGCAATTGGTCTAATGACACAATTTTAGATAGACTATACCATGAAAGGTGTGAATTGATTGGCAAATTGGGAAACAATTAGATTTATTACATTCAAAATATAGGTGGGGCTTTTTTAATGAGTGGGGAAGCTTTGTGTATAAAAATGTATTCCTTACTTGACTATCGTATAATGATAAGATGCAAATAATAAATTATGCTCTAAACAAACTCCATCCTACTTCTACCTGCATATCCATACTACAATTAGTATTAAAAATATATACCCTGATTTCTTGAGTGAGTTACTGCGCATAAATTACGAGTTGGGTTGAATGATTTCTAAAATCCTTGATTGTTTTTGTTGTTTTTAGGAGTCGAATTCCTCTTCAGAAGATTCGCCAACTACTGAAGACCAAGTTGTTATAAAGAAGATTCGCTATGATCCTAATGAGATGATATCACCACTGATTTTAGACCCCGTGCTTAAGCTTAACTTGCCAACTAAAAAGAGACTGCCATTTCTTCAATACTCGGAGAACGATCAAAACTGTAAGCACATTTACCATTTAACTTTTGTTTAAGCTTTTACAGATTATTGGTATAGGCTAGAATTAAATGTACAAATAATTTTACATTTTACACTGTTCGGCGAATATTTTCGATCCTACTGATTTGATTAGAAAATTATATATCAGATGCAGTTTTGTTATTTATTACACTATGATGTTTATTTGGTAAAGTTTACCAAAAGTATTCGAATTTAAGCGCCATGATGTACAATTGGGCAGAATATAAAGGGTAGATGAGTGAAAGAAATGACATATTATTATGGCTAATTGTCAAAGTGCGAAACAATTAAATGAAACATAAGCATAGGCGTCGGAAGTCGGAACGTAATCTATCAAGGGGGGACAAAATGGCTTCTTCAGAAAGGGGGGCACTAAAATATTAAAATATTGGTAAAACGAAGACATATTCGCGCGAAGCGCGAAAATTTTTTGGATTTTTAAACTTTTTTGACAAAAAAAATCGCCTTTTCTGGTGCTCATGTAATTTTAGTTTGGATTTTGGGACATTTTTAGTGGGACATGTCCCTCCTGGCCATATTCTAGGGGGGACATTGTCCCCCCTGTCCCCCCGGTTCCGACGCCTATGAACATAAGATGAATAATTTATTGCGTCTTATCGAAAGAAATAGGACATTAGGCGTGGTATGGAATGTACAATAGAGAAATGTAAAAGAAAATAAGAATTAATGTCACCAAGCAGAGATATGAGTGAAGATGGCGAAGAAAGGAGAACAGGATAGCAATTATATTGAACGGACCATATGGGATAATGATATGAGTAGTGAATAGAGATAGAGTTGTTTGGTTTGGCGTTCCTGGCCTGGATTGGATAAGTGTTTTCGTTGGCCGAGGTTTTCTCGCTCAATCAGTCAGTCACACTATGAAAGCTTGGATAATATAATGCAGTTTGTGCATCTCGTAACAGAAGAAGGCAGGAGAACGTGGAGTAGTAGGATTTACGACATGGTTTGAAGTGGTTTGAGTGTATCTGTATTCCGTAATGTGCTCCGTTTATACAGACATTAAATGCATAGAGAGTATAGTAGTGCAGAAAAATTCACAAGGAAGAGTTTATGAGATGTGCAGAAAGGAGTGTGCAATTTCGGTAGGGACACGGCAGGTTCTTCTGGAAGTCAACGTCAACTTGACTCAAGGAAAAGAGAGAAGGTCTTCGGCAGATTGTGAGGTTGGGATGTTCACTTTTAGAGATGTGGCAGCAGACAGGACGAAGAGAGAGAGAGAGAAGAAGAGGTCAAAGGAATGTTGGCATTTGGCCCGACTAATATAAAAATGACATTTATTTTAGAATCTTTTACCCAATGAATGGTAGAGCTCTCTGTCACGTACGCTTTCTCATTCCGACACAAAAACGAAACTCCGCTGCACTGCATTTAGTCTTATTTCTAATATCCGTATTATTGTCTAACTATTGTCGAGAGTGTGTAGAGGGAGAGTTTCTATTTATTTATGTGTAGGTATGTGCAGGAAGCTAATAATAATACATCAGGTTAACTAATACTCTCAAATAATCTCTAGACATATGCCACACCAACCAAACCTCGTTTTTGGCAACTAGTACTACTGCTATACTATCTCTCCAAAGCGGATTTTGATTTCTCTGCTAAAAATGAACACTGCTCCAGGCAGCTCTATTTATTACTCAGCTATGTCTGCTTATCTATTTAGTCGTCTGTTCATCTTCCTCTCTCTAACATTGTAAAGAATGTACATAAATGTAATTGGTAAATGATTAAGTGATTATTACTCGTTGTGGGAGGATGAATGTGGCATATTATTGAGAGTAATGATAACTGCTACCATTTATATTAAATTATGAATTAATGCAAAAAGAGAGTAGGAGGAGATAAAACTTATTGCTACATGATTTCTATGGAATGTATATTTATAGACGATGTTGATGCAGCGTGCCTCTCCATAAAATGAGAACATTAATCACAATAGAGATATGGAATGAGTTTGCATATGTGTTAGGTATAGAGTCGTGAAGAACAAAATGCAGATCGATTCAATTGAATGCATCTTTGAGTTGGTTGCATTTGGAATGAAGTTGGAGGAGGATGGATGGTGTGTGCTAAAAGTGTGGATGTAATTGATTTACTAGTTATGTAAGTCAAATATATGAATTTTCTTAGATAAGTGAATGTTTGTGTATATAGAATATAATCTATATGGTTTATATAGTATATAAAATAAAAGAACATGATATACATAGTGTAACGGAGTAATAAATGGTAAAAGCAAGTGAATTATATAAGGAGAATAAGTTTTTATCTAGTGGTGTTGAGGATTGGTGAAATTGCATGGAATCACTACTGCAAGCGTCCTTCTGCAAGTCGTTGACTTCATTTCTTGTTGGAAGTTAAGAATTTGCTGTTCAATCTAATAAAGTCAGGTCAAAAGAGCATAGGACATTTAGTTTGACTTGACTCGGCTAACTTTGTACTATCATAATAAGATAAATAATATGCAAGGTGCAGAGAGTGGTATCTATTATTTTATGTTTTTTAAAGTCAACTCTGTAAATCTCGCGACTCGACATTCAATAGACTTTATTTACTGAACTTGCCTTGACGAGAGTTGACGAGAGAGAATCACTGATAAAATACAGCTGAGCAAGGTTATTTCTTGTATCTACCAGCCATTCTGAGCAAACGAACCCAAACTAACTACTGCATATCGTCTACTGATAAATATCATTCTGCTGACTCTGTCTATTGGTTTATATACAATGTGCATTCGTCTCAAATATGTATCTATACATGTAGACGACGATTCAGGTCGCATTTTTTACATTTTACAACATTTTTAACCCTATAACAGAGTGATTCAGATAGCCAAACCAAGTCACATTCACAACTTTGCACATTTTCAACTTATTTATTTGCCACTTCGGTCGCTGTCCTGCCCTTTTCATCTCATCTTCTATCATAGTGCAAATTAGCGAAAAATTCTATCAGGATCATGTCTATTTCACCCACAGACCATAGAGTTCTATCATGACCATTATGCAATCTGATTATTCACATAGGTATTTGCTAAGTGAGCAATATTTATCTCTGTACATTCTACCTACACTTTTAAGCTACGGCGCAAAATATTTTTTTTTTGAGATTACTTGCTGTAAATGTAACCAAAGCAGGTCATCTCCTCGTTTTATGCAAATTGTACCAATATAAAAATCTAGAGTGCACTTTGTTTTATAATGAAATGGAAAATGGAACTGCAAAAGTAATTGTAATAGATTTGAGTATTTTCTCTTAATTGACAGATGCACTTTTATAATGATGTCGTTCTGTTCTAATGCGCCGGGACAGGATAATTTGAGAGACCAGCCCAGAAATTAGTTCAATTTTTATCAATGCAAATGTATATTGTATAGCGCCGTGCATAATTATCAAGACCGGTGTTTTAGTGGTTTATATGGGTACTGGTTCGGTAATAAAAAGTGCAATGGCTTGTCATTTCATATTAGTCACGGCTAGTTTACTTGTATATGTTGTAGTAGTGTATGGTAAATTGTTTAAACTTTCAGAGTTGTTACAGAATATTTGCATACTCTTAAAAGTACCTGTGTATAATGATTACTCCTTTAAAGATAATACAATTTGAAGGCTAATTTGGATTTTCTGTTTATTTTTACAGCAGTGAACGAATCAGAGGTCGACAGTGTGAAGAAAATGTTAATAACCCGGTTAGGAACTGATGGAGCGGAAAAAGTTACATCCCTACTGGATAAATTGGTAGGAAAAATCTCATCCCTTGAACAGATCTGTCGAAAACAGGATAGAGTCATCCAAAAGGTGTCTGAAGCCAAGGTGGGTTATCTATTAGTTACTTTAACAAAAACATAATGCCCAGTTATCTATCAATTTAGTATATTAATATATTTAGATAAATGACAATTAAAAATGAATGACTGATAATTAATGTATTTGATTGAATTGCAGTCCGCGGTAGAAATGCAAGCCAAAGTGAACACAATGGAAGCAGAACTGCATTCGTTGAAAAAGCAGCTTTTAAGACGGCACGAGCAGCGTGAAGAAATTTAAACTGACAAATTTACATTTACTGTACCTGAACCGATGATGAAAATTCTTAACTAGAGATATAGATATGATATTAGTTATATTAATTGTAAGTAGTTTAGAGCGATAGGAAAGTAATTAAATTGTTGCAGATTACAATAGATAGAGAGAGAGAGAGAGAGTAGATAGAGTTTTATGTGTAGAGAATAGTTGAGTAGTGTGTGATGAAAAGAATAGTGTAAAGTGTTTGGAATTGATGTAAAGCATAATAATTGCAATTCTGTGTGGTAGTTAAGTAAATTGTTGTAGATGAAGAGGAAGATGATACTAAAGATAAATGTAAGATGAGGTGGACACTATGAACTACTATTAAATATTACATACAATAGCAATGCTGAGATATAATAAGAAATAACCTATTATATGTACATAATAGATACTTTAAATACATCCCTAATCCATATACTACTATTATATAACCTTATTATATATATACTACCTAGAACTGCCGCTTCAATACAAGATATATTATATTAAAATGCTACTAATGTAAGTGTGAAATCTACTAGGATATAAAAAAGTATGGAAAGGGTCGGTGAAGCAAAAGTCTGTACTGTATTGTATATGTTATGTATCGTTGTGTACTGTTGTATTGTATTTTACCGCAATTTACTGTAAAGTATCATGGATAATGTTATCCGTAATTAATAACATGTGTAAAAGTAGCTACTTAAGTAGTCTTTTGGAGTACTTTAGTAGCTACTGCTTTAAGTCACATGTGAGAAAGTATAAATAAGATCTATTATACTTTACAATTCTAAGGAACGAGACGAAGTGCTGAGGAACGAGACGCTAATGAGAAAGACAAGTGCGAGACAAATATGTATTCACTATTCAATTGATATAAATACTTAAATTATAGTTAGATTTACTTTACAAATTGAAACTGATCGTTGACATGACATGACATGAGAGAAAAAGGTACGAGAGTGTTTTCTGTTAAAGGGAAGAGAGACAGGTATAGAAAGGGAAAAAAGAGAAGATAAGGCTAGCCTAGGTACAAATGTACTCCTGCTTCTTAAAATAATCTAAAATCTACTACACAAATACATTATATATATGTACTACTTGTTGTCTGGTATAAAAATCAACTGTTAACTAATCTAAACGCGTATTGCAATTTGTTGATACGTGCATATGATATGCTATACTATAATACTTATACTCACATTAAAACTGTGTAATAATTCTATGGATGGAAAAGCTATATAGGATAGCCTACCTATATAATATCATCTCATGGCTGTTTATCTCTTTATTAGTATTGTGTATTAACTACCTACAAGTTATAACTATCATCTTAATGAGGATACCTAATTACAATTTACAATAGTTACTCTTGTTATAATTATTGTTCTATTGTTGTTACTATTTTGTTTTTTTTTTGGATTAGAATATTATCACGTACAAATGACAAGGAGATAAGGAAAGAACCTGTATCATTACTTACTACATGTATTAGTACCTACTATTATAATTAACATATGTAACAAATTCAATAAGGCAAGAACAGACCAGAAAACTCCGTAGAGAAATTATTATAGTCACTAAAAAATGTACTTATCTTTTAGCAGGTCTACAATTAACTCTGCTGTATTATAAACAACCAACTTGTGTCGGTGTCTCTGTCATTATATTATCATTATTATGTAGATTGAAGAGAAAACTTTGGAGAAAACAGTTTTTATATAGAACCAAATAAGTACCAATACTAACAATCAGTACCAATTAATATTAACCAATTTATTACTTAAAAAACAGATTATGACTTCCTTATCAAGTACCAGGGAAAGGGTTCATATAGGTTTCAATTAAGTCCATAGGATAATGATAATATTCTACAAATGTTGGTATAAAGCAGCTAATAATAGTAGAACTTGCATGCCACACTATTGAATCATTAAAAATAGTAAAAAAGGATGTAAAAGAAAAAATAAAGACTAGACATACTATATAACGTGTTACATTTGCGGTGACACTGTACCTGTGGGAAAACTAATTAAGCAACAAAAAATGGGAAAACTAATATTTAAAGTTTCTGAATTATGGAAACTGATAAAACTGTTCTCAGAAATGTTATGTACCTACAATTTGAAAGGGAAGTATAAGGTCAAGTCTGTTAAACAATATTCGCTATTTAAACATGTTTATTACCTGCAATGTAAAAGTTAGGATTGGTGGACAAATTTTTAGAAAAAGTTTGTACACACTATTGGAAATAAATTTAAGGGATGTCATGTCAGGTTCAGGTCATGTCAGATGTGTGTTAGGATTATTGTGTACTCTATTTAAATGGCGAAGGAAGATGGAGGCGGGAAGTGAAATGAAAGCAACTGTGAAACTTTTGTGGAAAGAGAAAGAAAGAATGATTTTTAGCTACAATTAAATAAACAATAGGTTAGTTAGCAAGAGATGTGTGTACTTTACGAGTATGTAAATGAGTGTGAAGGGATGATGGAAACAAAACAAACACCTACTAGTACATGTCGTCGTATTAATGTTATTATTACCTGTTATTATTATTAATTATACATTAATATTTATCTATTATTATGTTAATGTTATCATTAATGTATCTCTGCGATCTTCATTACTGGTATTCTTATTTATTCGAGATACCTTATTAATTGTTACATAGATAATGTATTCGTACTGCATACACACACTGTTATATGTACACACAACAATTATTAATACATACATGCATTATTATTTACATACCAAACAATTACATCTAGCTAATCTAATTAGCTAAACATTACATACACACATACCTACTAAAATGCTACATTATTACAAACAAGAAACATATTGAATGTTACTGTGTTCTCCCCATTTGTGTCTCGCGAGTAAAGCCAGTCTTAATCGTTCGTAATATCTCCTTTCTACCGTCTTTTTATTTTAATTATTTAAGTGCATACCATTTACTAAATACATACCAATAGATAATTAATCATTTACTAATAATCATCAGATTCATTGGCCATGAAATATAACGTGTGGTTCATACAAAACATATTTTAAGTTCGTTACCAACTCAAGAATATTTCCAAATGGCAAAAAATTCGAAAATTAAGTCTGAGAATAAATGCAATGATAATTCTGGACTAAAGTATTCATCCTATAAAAATCAAGTCAAATTCTTGAAAGCTTAAGATAAGATAATCTGTTCATGAACCATGAAATTGTACATTGTACAGGGTCATTACCTATAAATTATAATACTAATATTACCCCCTTCCACCTTCAGACAAGACATTTCCTACCCATTTTGTGGTTTACTCCAATTTGGACAAAATATCAAAAAAGTTGAAATTATTGGTCATCTCTGATTTGGATAATGATTTCCTTGGAAGTGATATTTTGTACATATAATTATTGTATAGTAGGATAATACACGAGAGATGAAGTTTGAAACGTCTGTTGTGGTTGTGACATAAGTATGAGATGGAACGGGAAAATGTTTTCATTCACACTTAAACAATATTATTATAACACGCTGCAGTAGAACTTACATGTAAGTAGGGGAAGGAGATTCAACAATTTCATGGATGCAATTGTATGAGTAGGCCTAGTATATTTGAGGATGGTGATTTCTCTATAATTGCATAGTTTGTGTATATAGAGAAGAGAACCATTAATAATTCTAATCAAGGTTGAGTTTTAGTATGGTGTCATTTTCATAATGTATGTTTTCAACTGAGCATCTCGTTTTGGCCCCTATATGTACAGTTACTACAGACAGTATCATGTCTGTAGTAATCAATCTACGAGTGTGTTCAATGCTCACCCTACGCAGTAGTATTATATAATAGTATTTCTATTTCAGTATATACTAGACTGTATTAAGTAGATTAATAAAATCGGAAAAGGCAGTTCTCCCAGCTTCAAATCTCTGTCTAGATGTCAAATATTTATTACTAAAATAAAATTCAGTTGCATTTGCAAACATTATTACTTAAAAATTTCTCTATTATTATGTATTTTCTCATCAAAAGAATCGTTTGCTCATTATCTTTACTTTCAGTACTAAATTCCAATATTATACAGTAAGTATCAACAATAAAATGCAGATTTCTTCACCCAATAAACCTGAACTGATTTTGAAATCTAAATTTATTTGTTTTTAATAGAGGTTCCCCGTCTCCATCATTGAGCAAAATCCTGGATGATTTACTGGCCAACTATGACAAACGAGTACATCCGTATCATGGAAGTAAGGATTTATGGTATACATGCATTCGAGTATTTTCCGTTTAATCCAATTTGTGATTTCTGCTAGGAAAACCTGTGGAGGTGAAGCTAAATGGTTATATTCTTGCAATGACTGTAAATGATATTGACCAGGTAAGTTTAATTATAAAATTATGAATATTCACTTTAAATCAGTCCTGACCATTTATTTCTTTTCGTGATAGCAAATTACGCTGAGTATGTACGTGAGGCAAATGTGGATGGACCCAAGATTAGCATTTAATGCTACCGAAGACGGCTGTATTGAAGTAAATTGAGAAATAATGTTTTCTTGTCCATTTTTACGATTTTATCTGTTGAAAACTATAAATTATTATCATTGGCTGATACAAAAACTTTTTATCAGTTGCACGAGGACGACCGGCTTAAAATTTGGATACCTGATACATTTATTGTGAATGAAATAAGTTCTTTCGTGCACAAATTAACCGTTCTTAATCAAATGGTGAGGATTTGCCCATTGGGAACCATTCTTCAATCTACTCGAGTGACAGTTACTTTGAGTTGTCCAATGAATTTGGCCATGTTCCCATTCGACTCGCACATTTGTCCAGTTGAAATTGAGAGCTGTAAAATTACCTTTCGATTTGTTATTCTTTGAGAAAACTGGTAATTGTTGCTGAAAATTGAATTTAAATATTTTTAGATGGTATGAATACGTCAAGTTTAGATTTCCAATGGGCCAATGGGAAGCAATCGATAGGAATGTCTTCAGATGTAATCGACCCGGTTTTTACTGTGGAATCCCATACTGTCAGACGAATTGGAATACACCTTTCATCAGGTACTTGTCAAAGACCAAACCAAGCAAACATCTGTTTATATTATAAAACAATAAAATTAAATGCTAAATTTTAATTACCAGGCAATTACACGAGATTATCTATAGAAATTGTACTTAAGCGAGCTTGGTACGCGTACAAATACAGTTTCTTCTACCCAATGATGATATTTTCTTGCGTTTCACTTGCAACTGTTTGGATGGTCAGCTACAAGTTGGGGACTATCGTTAATCTTATAAATGTAATTAATTCAGTTATAAATTCAGTTTATTAAACAGAGTAAAATTATTTACAAATCACATTGTTTTAGATTGGAGTTGTGAATATTTTCATGGCTATACTTAGAATCAGTTCTGATGTCAGGAAGAAGGTCACCTATCCTACTGCGATGGATTCTTACTTTTGCATTTCCAATGGAACGGTGGTAGCTTGCTGCTTAGGTTTACTACAATTTTTTTGTATTTGCTACAATAGAAAGATAAAATCTCAAGTTGTCTAGAAATTGTAGAATTAATAATTTGTTTTTTGAATAGTGACTATGATCAATTTTTACTTTGAGAGTGGAAGATCCTCAACCGCTCAGGTAAACCGGTTGATCATCAATTAAATACAGTACAGATATGCAAATAATGAGCGATTTGATGGGATTAAATCTCTAGGGTATAGAAATGTCAAGGCTAAGTTCTGGAGGGGCTAATGATGATGCGAGTGTCCGCGGTCTAGGCGGAGGCTCTAGAATTCATCTTTGGGACTCGCTTCCTTCTCCTCGAGATATTACACAAGGACGGTGGAGAATAGTGCTGGATGGCATGGAAAGACTCCTGAAAATGTAAATCAACAATTCATTACCAATTCTAAATTTTCTAGACCACTGAAAAAGTTTTTCTGCGCAGTGTCTTCAAATATTCACATTTGGCTATTTTGGTCGTCTACATTGTCTGCAATGTTAACTACTGGATTACTTACCCTTACAATCACCTTGAAATATTCGATGAAGAACATACTTGGGTAGCTCCAAACGAAGACTAGTCTACTGTCAAAGGATATTCGTGAGGGAATCAGCCATAAATGAAGAAATGTCAAAAATTTTCCGCTCTCTATTAAATAATTGTGTTGGGTGGAATTTCCATCTATCCAAACTGCTTGTTTTAATTCATTTTGCTATTTAAAATGTTTTGTAGTACACGATGACATTATGACCAGTATGTATTTCAAATTAGTATACAGCGAAATAAAAGGATTCCATTAGACAGATGCTGAAATTATAAACATGCAGCAACTATTTTTATTGCTTAATGATTTTTGTTGAAAGTTTAATGATTTCAACACAAAAATTTATTTAAACATCCTGTTTACACTCATATTGATTACACTACTGATTTTAGAGTGCATAGAAAGAAGATGTCCAAGTGAGAAACAGTTTTCAAAAGGTTGCATTTTATTCTGTTGAAAATATCGGACGATTATGCAAGAAGATTTGCTTGTTTGCGAAGATTTATTCGTTTTCGGTATCCAAAATTATTCAAATCGCTGGCACCATCTTAAATAAATAACACCAACCGTTGTCAGTTAAACAAGTTAACATTTTAGGGTGACCAAATATTTCATACGCGAGACTTTTCATTTTCATGTGGATTAATATTAGTTAGGATACCAAACCACTATTTGGATTAGTGTTACATATTTTCTCTACTCCTGAATCTCTCGACTTTGTAAGACTGAAGAAAAATGAAACTGCTATTAGTGAAAGTATACCAGATGTAAAACTGACCTTCACTGACCGCCATGGCCTGCATATTATGTCTCCGAATATTACTGCGTAGGGTGACTGCTCACCCTACGCAGTATCTTACAGACATGATAGAGTTCATAGTGGTCATTACGAGATTGCCAGATGAAATTGGGCCACATAGTAATATAGTAGTATTTCTGTTTAATTATACTAGGGTGCTGTAAGTATAATAAAATTGGGAAGGGTAGAAGTTCAATCAGTTTCAAATTGGATTGGAGATTGGAACATTACTAAAATAAAATTCATTTGCATTTAATTGTTACTTAACTAAATAATTTCTCCACTATTATTTCTCCACCCCACTATTTTCTCATCAAAAGGATCCTTTGCTCATTATTATCTTTACTTTTAGTAATAAATTCCAATATTATACAGTAAGTGTCAATTTAAGAAGGGATATTGATAACCCAGAAACTAATAATTGACTTTATGATCTAAATGTAACCTAAATAGATTTTAAAATCTAAATTGAATTGTTTTTAATAGAGGTTCCCCGTCTCCATCATTGAGCAAAATCCTGGATGATTTACTGGCCAACTATGACAAACGAGTACATCCGTATCATGGAAGTATAAGGATTTAGCATGCATTCAAGTATTTTCCGTTTAATTTAATCCAATTGTGATTTCTGCTAGGAAAACCTGTGGAGGTGAAGCTAAATGGTTATATTCTTGCAATGACTGTAAATGATATTGACCAGGTAAGTTTAATTATAAAACTGTGAATATCCACTTTAAATCTGTCGTAATCATTTATTCTTTTCCCAAAAGATTACGCTGAGTATTTACGTGAGGCAAATGTGGATCGATCCAAGATTGGCATTTAATGCAATCGAAGAGGGTTGTATTGAAGTATGACATTATAATGAAGCTTTAAACCCTTGAAATAAGGTTTTTTCGCCCATTTTCACTATTTTATCTGTTGAAAACTATAATAAATTATTATCATTGGCTAATACAAACCTTTTTATCAGTTGCACGAGGATGACCGGCTTAAAATTTGGATGCCTGATACATTTGTTGTGAATGAAATAAGTTCTTTTGTGCACAAAGTAACCGTAGGATTTGTCCACTGGGGAACATTCGCCAATCCACTCGAGTGACAGTTACTCTGAGTTGTCCAATGCATTTGAGCATATTACCATTCGACTCACACGTTTGTTATGTTGACATCGAGAACTGTAAAATTACATTTCATTCCGTTATGATTTGGGAAAATTGCCAATTATTATTGTTTGTTGCTAAAAATTTGATGGCCAATGGGAGCCAATCCATAGGACTAGCTGGGGGTATTTCTGACCCAGTTTTTTCTGTACAATCCCATCGTGTCCAAAATTTCGAAGTACATCTTTCATCAGATATTACCCCATCACCTTTTCTTTGACCTGCATGCATTTTCGATTCATGTCCAGTGTGCGAAACAACATCCACTACCCCCTCTACAAATATGAGAGTTTTCGTTCACACTGTACAGTTCCCATTCAAACTCGTAGACAAAAGAAATTTTCCGAGTCGAGGAAGGCTGACATTATAGGTGATAGTGGCCAGTGGTAGAAACTGGCACGAACGGAATAGGCCGACAGAAACAGTCCAAAATGGAAGATAATGTCCACACACTTCCAATTTCAGCATTTGTGTCGTTCTTTTGACATCAAGGCGTGTCAAAGGGCAAGGTCGACATGCCAATACACTCAACGCCACCTAAAATAATACCAAGTGCAGTCTCCGCTAATTATGTAATGATATAAATTATAAAATTTCGTGTATTGTATTTATTAATTCCGTACTAAATGATATACCAAATTAAATATTAACAAAAAATATTAGGGACCGGAAATTTTCCCAATTTCTCCGGAATTTTTCCGAATTTCTTCGGAATTTTTCCGAATTTCTCCGGAAATTTTCCGAATTTCTCCGGAATTTTTCCCAATTTCTCCGGAATTTTTCCCAATTTCTCCGGAAATTTTCCCAATTTCTCCGGAATTTTTCCCAATTTCTTCGGAATTTTTCCCAATTTCTCCGGAATTTTTCCCAATTTCTCCGGAAATTTTCCCAATTTCTCCGGAAATTTTCCCAATTTCTCCGGAATTTTTCCGAATTTCTCCGGAATTTTTCCCAATTTCTCCGGAATTTTTCCCAATTTCTCCGGAAATTTTCCGAATTTCTCCGGAATTTTTCCCAATTTCTCCGGAAATTTTCCCAATTTCTCCGGAAATTTTCCCAATTTCTCCGGAAATTTTCCCAATTTCTCCGGAATTTTTCCGAATTTCTCCGGAATTTTTCCCAATTTCTCCGGAATTTTTCCCAATTTCTCCGGAAATTTTCCCAATTTCTCCGGAATTTTTCCCAATTTCTTCGGAATTTTTCCCAATTTCTCCGGAATTTTTCCCAATTTCTCCGGAAATTTTCCCAATTTCTCCGGAAATTTTCCCAATTTCTCCGGAAATTTTCCCAATTTCTCCGGAATTTTTCCGAATTTCTCCGGAATTTTTCCCAATTTCTCCGGAATTTTTCCCAATTTCTCCGGAAATTTTCCGAATTTCTCCGGAATTTTTCCCAATTTCTCCGGAAATTTTCCCAATTTCTCCGGAAATTTTCCCAATTTCTCCGGAAATTTTCCCAATTTCTCCGGAATTTTTCCGAATTTCTCCGGAATTTTTCCCAATTTCTCCGGAATTTTTCCGAATTTCTCCGGAATTTTCCCCAATTTCTCCGGAAATTTTCCGAATTTCTCCGGAAATTTTCCCAATTTCTCCGGAATTTATCCCAATTTCTCCGGAAATTTTCCCAATTTCTCCGGAATTTTTCCGAATTTCTCCGGAATTTTTCCCAATTTCTCCGGAATTTTTCCCAATTTCTCCGGATTTTTTCCCAATTTCTCCGGAATTTTTCCCAATTTCTCCGGAATTTTTCCCAATTTCTCCGGAATTTTTCCCAACTTCTACCCAATGATAACATTTTCTTGTGTTTCGCTTGCAACTGTTTGGATGGTCAGCTACAAGTTGGAGACTATCGTTAATCTTATAAATGTAATTAATTCAGTTATAAATTCAGTTTATTAAACAGACTAGAATTATTTACAAATCACTTGTTTTAGATTGGAGTTGTGAATATTTTCATGGCTATACTCAGAATCAGTTCTGATGTCAGGACGAAGATCGCTTATCTTACTGCAGTAGATTATTTCTTCTGTATTTCCAATGGAACGGTGATAGCTTGCTGTTTAGGTTTATATGAATTTCTACTTTGTATTTGCTACAATGAAATGATAAAATTTCAATTCGTGTAGAACTGCAGAATTAATCTTTTTTCAATAGTGACGATGATCAATCTTTACTTTGAGAGTAGGAGATCCTCAACGGCTCAGGTAAAAAAGGATACATAGGGATTGGAAATCCTGAGGACAGTTAGCCTGCCTCGAATGTCTCCCTATGAAAAACATGAATTCAATCAAGGTAAACTTGATCAAAATTTGATTTCAATGAAAATTGCTTGGTAAGAACACGAAATGTTAATGATGTGTGATTTGACAATCTCCAGGGTATAGAAATGTCAAGACTAGGTTCTGGAGTGATTAATGATGATGACGCAAGTTTCCGTAGCCTAGGCGGAGGCTCTACAATTATTCATTTTTGGGACTCGCTTCCTTCTCCTAGAGATAGTACGCAAGGACGTTGGAGGATAGTGCTAGATAGCATTGAAAAACTACTGAAAATGTAAATTGACAATTACTTACCAATTCTAAATTTTCTAGACCACTGAAACAAGTTTTTTGCAGTGTTTCAAATATTCACATTTCTCTATTTTGGTCGTCTACATTGTCTGTAATGTTAACTATTGGATTACCTACCCTTACAATCACCTTGAAATATTCGACGAACATACTTGGGTTCGCCGGTTTGATTCATAAGAAGACTATCCTAATATTGATGGATATTCTTGAGGGAATCAACCATATGATTTAGCCATGAATCAAGAAATATAAATTTTTATTCACTATCAACTGACTATATAATTTCAAGATTTCAACACAAAAAAGATGATAAAAATTATTTAAATATCCATTTTACATGCTACATGCTTTTACATGCTTTTATTGCTACTACAAGTTGTTTTTGAATGCATAGAATGAAGATATATCCAAGTGAGAAACAATTTTCAAAAGTTTGAATTTATTCTTTAAATAAATCAGAAAATATTTCAATAAGATATAAGGTACCCAAAATTATTCAAATGGTTGGTACCAATCACTCACCTATTGTCTATTAAACAAGTCCACTCATCAATATTTTTTGTCCGAAATATTTCATGTGCAAGACTTTTCATTTTCATATGTGCATTAAAATTAATTAGGGTACCAAACCATATTTTCGAACTTATTGTATCAATCGTATCGTTACATTTTGATAAACACCATACAAAATTTCTATTGATTTTCCGAACAAAGGACTATAATGATTTTATGGTGATAGTCAAAGTGAATTTACTACTAATCAAAGAACAACTTATAAATACCAGTTAGCACAACTGTCCATAAAGTTCGACTTAGTGATACACTGTCCGCTCCGCCCACTTCGCGACAAACTCCGATTGAACTGCAGTGAAGTCCTTCGTCACATGATGTAGAACAATTTGAAATTCTACAGCCGTAATTTCGTTGAATTACACAAGATTTGTAGTACTGCAGACTCAATGGATCATAGGTCTCCTCTTTTTCCAGTTTGGAACCGAAGTAACCATTTTCAGGTACTTCAAGGCATGCACATTCTCCATCTTTACAGTACATAGGATTACACATGTGGTAACAAACTTCTACCCAGGTGAACTCTTTCTTTTCACCTTGTTCCTTAAACTTCTTATCCAAAATTTTAACTTTTCCCACTCGTTTATATGTAGGATCGTACTCTTTATCCGTTTGCACTTTGTGGATTGGATATAAATATTGTTTATATTTAGCAGTATCACATTTATCTCCCGGTTTGGCTAATATGTTCTTTACCTTTGGTGTTTCTGGACCTCTGTAGCCCTATAAATAATTTAAAAATAATAATATTTCTATACCTATAATATAGTCATGAAAGTTAGAAGAATTTTAACCATCAGGAAGAAAAGCATCATTCATACTTACTCTGACTATTGTGTTGTACTTCGGTTGCTCTGCAGTGACATGGCGCAGTTCCGAAATGTCAAATCCATAATCATCTTTGTTTATTTCATAATCTTCGTCATCGTAAGTAAATCCACTTACAGTGATTTCAGAGCATTTCACCAGAAGAATAAATGCAACCGTTAACAAGAACTTCATTTTTGATATAATAACTTTGGACAATAAAATCGGGTCGACCAAGTCATATATTCTTGAAATCCCAATGGCAATTTTTATCCTCGGGCATCCAATTTTCACTCTAGCAGCAGGAGAATTTTCTTCCGTTTACAAAATTTACGAAATCCATGAAACTGAACCGAATGCTTATTTTGAAAAGGATTGAAGCTTCTGAATTCCGATTTTTTCAAAGGTGCAAACCAGATGCAAACAAAATATTTAAATCACAATAGCGTTCCCACGGATAATGTTTTCATTTGTGAAATACCCGCCCAGGGGGTAATATTCTGTCAAATTCAGCCTTGATATTCCAACAATGATATCCCGAACTACGAAAATACCCGAAACGCGTAACCTTTGTCTCTTTGGATTGCTTTTACGTCATTCTTTGAAAGAATTTTTATGAAATAACGCTATGAAACTGATGAGATGAATAAGTAGACAGGTTTAGGCTTTGTATTTTGTATTTATAGTTTTATCAACATCAATTTTATTTTAAGTAACTGTTAACATTTTGAATACAGTCAGGTTTATTACTTATTGGCTAACAACGATTAGTCAACAGATAGTTATATAGGTCTCTACAATTATAATTTTGGTCCTAATGACTGTTACATTTCTAAGGTCTATTTAAAATTACGTTCGTTAGATTTTACGACACACGCAGATTCCTTACTTTTCAATTTCCTTTCAAAGAGAAATGTGCAACAGAAAGAAAATATTGTTTAACCTGATGTTCTCATGTACTGGATAGGAACATCATTTTATTGAGTATAATATCTGACCTTACAAGATAATGAAAAGGAGAGAAAAAAAAATGGAGAATGAAAAGAATTGGAAAGAAAAAAGCTCGTTCTATTATCACAAGTGTCTACTGTGTAGGTAATAAGTAGGTACCTTTCTGAAACGGAAAGAATTGGATATTTGTGAATCTACTACCTTCCAGTTATCAAAGTAAAACTCAATGTCTGTTTTGTATTCTCTTATAAATAAAGATTAGTTTGGGGGAGTTATTATACAAAATTACGTATACATACTGTACAAAGATGTTTAAAATAAATATACTAGAACAAATACTATATAAATCAGCTGTACAACACAATCATAATAAAGGAATCTAGGAATTAGTAAGTATAGAGCCAGTATTATAATATTATGGAGAAATTGTCATCTGTGAGGCTTGGCCTGTCAATTGTGCATAAAATAATAATAAATAAATAATGTAGGTTCTGTGATGATGAATTCACAGTCCCGTTCCAGTCTATTTATAAGGTAGACATATTAGAACAGAGCTACCTATGTATTTCTTATCATTTAATATAAAACATGAAAATAATATTCTACAAAGGTATTATAGCAAGTTTACAAACCATTATTATATCCTATTCATGTATCACTATAGAACGATATAAAAGAACAGTCGAGAAAAGACTATCAATAAAAATAGCGAGAAAATCTCAAGGGGTTGACAATTTGAAGCGTTCCTGCATAGTTTCCATCCCTTTTATATTATTCCTTATTCTTATACTAATTACACAGCCAGAATACGATATGACTCAATTCATTTATTCAATAATAGCAGCCATATCGTTAATTTTTATGCAAATATTTAATTTCTACTATATATACCTTAAATTGGTATATATTTGTCGTACATTCATTAACACTCATTGTACATAAGACACTACTTATACTGACAACATGGAAGAAAATATAAATAAAGATAATTAGCTTAAAACTATGAAAGTTATTGTTACTTCCTTATTGCAATTACTGATTGGATTATTAAATTGAGCATTTTGGCACTACCGAGTATAATCAAATGCATAATTAATTACTGGATCTCGTTTACACGAGGAGCTACACACTTTTTTATGGTTAGTTAAAGCCAACGCATCATTTACACATTATTTTCCAATCTTGTTCGTTCGTTTATAATAGATTATAAAATAATACTCGATCACAAACTGAAAGGATCCTCAATACTCACGTCAGTCCGTCTTATCAAATGTCTAATAGTTAAAAATAGGAAAGAGATGACATGGACATTGAAAAACAAATTTTCTCTTTCTCAATCAGACCATACTAGAACAGGTTTACGTATTATTAAGTACGCATCTTGCACCACCTTAATAAGTATGTTATAGTTGTACTTAACTGTCTCATCTACTACTGGATTCAAGGACAGACATACGACACTATATAATATAGTGACTACATTAAATAGTGTGTGGCTATATAGAGACACGGATGTAAATAGGTACATTAGAGTTTACACTTCAGACAGGAAGTTCTCCAGACAGTGGGGGTACCTTGTATATTGTAGAAGACAATTGAAATTGTCCTAATTTACATAATCTACCTAAGTACTCATACATATTGGAGCAGTTACAGGTAAATTTGCCATTCAAATTTCAATAGTTGCCAATATCTAATATTATTATTACCATAATATTGAAACGAACACCATATTTTTGTTGTCGACTCTATAGGCCTATTCACTATACTATAGACATACTTTTTTATTGTACATTCTAATGCGTAGTTACCAAATAATAGCGGCAGTTATGTATAAATTGTCCTTTATTGATTAGTAGAATGTTGGTTTAATTCTCTAATTCATTCTAAACCTCATGAATGCATAGATAGATTGTCATCTAAAGATAAACACTATCTACCTTATAAGTCTATATAGATAGCAACCATGTATCTCTACATATTATTATGTTAATTAAGATTAGTATTGCGTGTTGTGCTGTTTTGATTTCATTGAATTGTTATTATTATTCATTGTAGGCAAAGTACTCTTGTACGTGTTTCGTTTGAATTTCTACTTCCGTTACGTTTTTTATGTGCGTTTTAATACTCTTCTTCATACATCCAACTCAGATACACATAATCATAAAGAACATGAAAATATGCTAAAAATATCAATAAAAATGTCTCATTAACAATTCTGAGACTAAAACAAACAACAATCAAAAATGCATCGTCATTTATAGTAATGGCATAGTATATATAATTATATATACTTTATAATTTGTAAATGATATAGCTCGTTTTGCAAAAAAATCAATATACGTACCACCTGGTATTTGTAAAAACATAAATTCATGTCTTCTGTAGTAAAAGACGTGGAAAATAAATTGTAGAAGGACGAAGATAAAAGTAGGAAAATTCAATTAACTGTAGAAGTATATGGATTAGTAAAGGACAGTAGAAAGAGAGAAAGTACTTGTTCCATATAGTTAGGATATTATGACACCGATTAAATCTGCTCGAGTGAACACTGAACGTAATACTTCCACCCACGCAACCACACAACTACTAAGGATGCTTAAGAACTGTCCTTGTCATTATATCATCCTTGGTAAAATGACAAAGAGCCGAGAATAAGTACATTCATGAATGACTCACCAACAATGTCAACAACGTCGGCTTTCTCTACTACCGAAAAGGATGCACTAAATGCGTCTTTAATTTAATGTCTGGTTTGTATTGTATAAATATTGCTATTTCTATGTAAAGGCAACCCCTACTCTTGTCAGTAGATAATGCTTTACATATTCGTTATGTAGTTAGCACTGGTTATATCTAGGTATTATAGCATTTTTTATAGCAATTGTTAACAACTACATTTATACTTATTTTAAATTGAACATTGATTGTGTTTAATTAGTTACTATCAATAGTTATTGAATGATTCGTTGAAGGATGTCCGTTGATTCTTTTGTGATGATTATTAGTTTTTTTTAATTATGTCACCTTAGGCTTGTGACATTGTCCTATTATCTTCTACTTATTTATATTATATACTATGCGATAACTTGATAAACTGCTACCAAGAAATTTCGTTCCATTATCATGTCAAGCAATTTGTGCTACTGCCAAATCTTGACAGATCTCCATGTAAAATTTCAAAAGGGTTTCACTAATTTTTTTTTGCATAGGTAAGTAGGTCAGTAAATCCCGTATTTTCAATTCAAATAGATTCTGACTAATCCATTTAAATTCCCTTATAAAACAATGAGCTAGAAAAATCTACAAACTTTACTTTCTTCTGTGTGTCAAACGAAAATTTGATCTAACGATCGTTCTCTCAATAATTAAGTATTAACTATATAGTTATTGATTAATATTTTGTGATTACACGCGAGCTTTATTATTCGAAGAGCAGAATAAGTGCTCGTCGAATAAAGTCATGCAATATTGACATGACTAACGAAGCCATCGACAAAATGGCTCTAAATATTTCATTTACTTATTATTACATTATTATTTCTTTTTGATTAGCAAGTCACTGAGGACTTGAAGCGCTAATCAATTGGAGTTCCATCGATCAAATTCGATGCCGGAGTCAGGAGAAGAGCCCAAAGCAGGTGGGCTCAAAAATGTCGAATGGAGCTGTCTTTCTAAATCCAAGAGTTGACCCTGTAATAAAATACAAATTATTTAGCAATCCACAAAATTATTTGCATTTTAGCATATTAATATTATTCAGTGTACAAAATACCATTTACCACTTACCAGTGATAAGTGGTTTTTAATGGTATTCAACGTTAAACACCACTACCTAAAAAGTAGTGGTAAGTGGTAAAAATTGTTTTGTTTAAATTTCATATGTAGATTTTGAATAAAATTCAGTGCCAAAGTATGAAATAGCTTAGCAGCTGATGATTGTTTTTTACTAATTAATAAGTTTTCACTAATCAGAGTTAGATTCAACCAATGTGGGCATTAATGGTCCTTAATTGCCGATTGAGAAATTAATTGCAATTAAATTGCCTTCAAATCAATTTTAATTTGACGATACCAAATGCAATATTAGTTTTAGTAATATTTACTTGATCAATTTGATAATTAATTAAGGGGCTAATTGTAAATGTTTCATAGAAAATAAAATTTTAAAACCTATATATTTTAGGAGTGTAATATCTGTACTAAGCTGTCTAATCAATCTCAAATATTTACCATTTTTACCATTAAATGCATTTATACCAGCATTTTTACCACTGTTATGGTAAAAATGCCAAAAAAGTGGTAAATTTTGTACACTGATATTATTATTACCATAAAATGGAAATTGGGAGAAATATTGGATTTCCTCGCTCGGACCAAGTCATAAGCTTCGTTTAGCGAAAGCCCCAACTTCTGCATCAGGTATGCCATTGTGATTGTCACGGATCGGGATATTCCTGCTAGGCAGTGCACGAGCACTCCTTCTTCCTTTGATCGGCCTTCGTCTAAATAAATAAAATTCATAAGTATACGTCAGCTCCCAACAGAGTTTAAATCTAAATACAAAATTCTATAGGAGTAGGTGTAGGTTCTAAGAATTCTAGACACTAGAATACATCCACTCAAACATTCAGACATCAAAAGAACAAAGCCTAGAGAATGCCTGATGAAAGATAAGCTATCTACATAGTCAACCTTCTACATTTCATGTCTTTGTGCAAATAAATCATTCATATCATCTTTCTATACACCTACAGATACTATATACAACGTATCGACAAATATCTCTCTGTTGTACACCTAGATTACAAAAATAATATCAACTCTCACAAGTCTTAAATTACAAACATGCTAAAAGTGGCAGATATAAAATGTCATTCAAGTAGGCTAAGCCCAACTTAAGAATTATGGAACACAGGTGGTCTATTTATGTTTCTAGCTTTTACAGACTTTTGGTGTAATTTCTTTGATATCTCTTTTTTCATATTTTCTTTCTCTTCGTTTATTTTTCTCAAGTCAATTCAGGTCAGACTTAGTCTATGCTACTTATAAGATTCACTATGTTTATTTTGTCCTTCGTATCTCTAAGAGTCTACTGCATATGAAATGTGTATATACTATAGCAGACACACATTAAGTAACGAGCTAGCGTGGGCAGAAAAGAAGATAGAAATCTTTGAGAGAAGAAAGACGGAAGACGGAGAAAGTTGCGACTTTCCTTTGCTTTCTCCGTAGAATCAAAGTTGAGCCATTATAGATATTTTAGTAGTATATACGAATCGGAAAACTGTGTGTGGGCACACTAAGGAAGTCAAGTCAAGCACAGAGTATTATTTACTGAACAAACTATATAGCTATATAATAAGTCTGCCTTTATCCTTAAAGTTGTTTCATGTTGAAATGAGAGGAGGAATATTGGAGGAGGCGGGTGTGAATTCTACAGGCGGGTTGCGGCCTCCGTCCCTCAGCCACATTACACTTGGCTAGATTAATGTTTTCGACTGGCGTGTCCAGTCTTATTACTTACACACTTTATACATTAGTTAGCATCTTCCTTACCACTGTGGTAATTACATATGCACTGTATCTAGGTCGGAGTAGAAGAGGAGAGTAGTGAATCATACGATTCAACTAATCGAATTCACTAATCGAGAGCTTAATGGAGAGCAGAGCTTTTTGCCACTCTTATTGGATTTCCAGCTTAATGCACACATGTGTGGGAAATCTCTAGCTCTGGCCTTCTCTCTCCATTCATTTTAATCTGTTTACATGTACATACATGTGTCTCCTATATATTGATATACAAATAATACCTTTCTCTCTAGCTTTTCACTTATTACTTTCTCTAAGCTTTCACTAAGGTCTCAGCTTATTTATACATTAGAGTAGGAGGGAGGGAACAACTGGAATAACAGAATATAACGCTGTAATATAGGAGCAAATAGTCTTCCGTCGCGTGGGCGTCTATCGATTAGACATTCGAAGCCAGACTGAGTGCATTGCATTATAAGTATTACCACAGTATTAAAAGGGATAGAGAGAGCTACGTAGGAGGAACTATACACTTGCAGTTAGTTCCTGTAGGAATCCTAATGGATTTTCTTTGAACATCATATATACTTATCTTCTCTCCGAAAACAGGGAGGATTCTATAGATATAACGAACAAGACAAGGCCATAGAAATAGTAGTGAAACGAGGAAATGTGGGGACTTGCCTAAAATTTCAAACCAGCCATTCCACAAATTCGTCCCTATACAATAGTCGCCTAGGTTCGGGTTTCCTTCCTGCTCCCGAAAAAGTAACGTTGTGAGCTTACACATGGCTTATCGCTATCCTGCCTCTTTCTCAATTGGACTTCAAAAGAATAACTAGTATTACACTCGAAAACGTTACCCGCTTATACAGGTACCGATGTACGTAGAAACTTGCCACATGAATGACATGTACGCTGAAATGCACACAGAAATGCACGAAATTTAAGCATTTCCTTTAACTATGTACATACATATATCTCATAATAGCTATTGACATTTTTCTCTTTATTATACAGTTTCTTTCCCTCTGTCTTTTATATCTACGAGATTAGGTCTTTCAGGAACTACGTGCTATACACTTACTTACTTCTATTAACTCCACTCAATCTAGCCTTGCTTTCTCTATTAGTTTGCCCTTGTATTTTCTCTCCACCTCCTTTACCTTCACTTTTACCAAACTTTTCACCTGCAACACTTGTCTAAATTGAACCGGCCCTGACTTAAATTATACCTTCCTCTTTCCGCATTCTGTAAATCTACATACTCAACTTCCTACAAAACTTATTAAATGAATCCTCCAGTTTTTAATAGTCTAGCCTATATTTTATATCTAGTCACGCATCAAGAAATAAATTGCAGCAAAAATTGACACCGTAGGGCTTGCATCTCATGATGACATAAATTCCTAATTAACTTGAAGTAGATGCGAAATTGGAATGATGGTTACGTTGAAGATAATTTTAGGTTCCTGTGTACTGGTTTCTGTTTTTATTTAGGAAAAACGGAAATAGTACTCGTAATAATGAATATTGGATGGAAATAATAAAAACTGGAGCATATGAGAGTTGGTAAGAATGGAGTTAACATGAAAGGATAAAGAGGAGCTGAAGGCGAGTTGAATATCAGGAGGATGAACTCGTTTATTTATGTTGGGATCCAGTGGTTGTTGTTTCTAAATATGGGAATTCCCAGGGTTAAGCCGCATAATGCTTCTGGTGGAGATAGAAAAGGAGTAGGAGTAGTGCTTGAGTATAATGATTGAATATATAAGTTAGTATAGAGCTAGTTTAGCCTTCTAAGGCTGAGACAAGAGAAAGATAGTGATAAAGTGAACCTCTGTTTGTCCGCCCACACATGAAATGAGCTCTTCTAAGTCAAAGTCTCGACTCAAGCTCTCCCCCTCCCATACCCTAACAATCCGTTGCATTTTGCAAACTTGGAAAACTATGAATGGAATGAATTCCATTCCATCGCCCGCCCGCACCGAATACGAACACGATTCCATTCAAAATAACACCATTCCATAACATAACCATCCTCAGCATAGGCAGATAGGTATTTATGGCATATGCAATACCAAATTGCCTAACCACTACTCACTGCTATTTAAACCAAAGCAAACTCAACCTGAACATGTGCATGCAATCTTTATTTCATAAGTCTCTATCCTATTTAAAACTAACTAAGCATCTCAAACTTTCCCCAAGTGTAAACTTTCCCTTCCATGTCAGCTAACTTGTATCTACTTTATCCATAGAGTTACAAAACTGCATATCTTAAATGTTCTCAACTATAATATGGAAAAGACGTGAGAAATTTGCTGTATAAATAGTCTGCCTGGAATTTATTATACCTAACTTAGTTTCCCATTCTTTTCCTAAGCAAGATTAGCTGCCTAACTATTCAACTTTCTCTATTCCTAAGAAAACTTCTCAGAAACACACATTCATTATTTTCTGGAGCAAATTACCAACTACATTAACAGATGACTTTGACAGATTCCCGATATTACTATTAAGAAGTTGCAAATAAGTAGCTAAAAGCTTCTATTATCATAATTTGTCTATCAATCAACTTTATAAATATAAATAAACAATATGGAGGAAACTTGGCTCAGACGAACATTGACAAATAACCTGAAACTTATCCATTATGTATTAAAATTAAGATGATGAAATGCTATTGAATGCAGCTAAACTTCGAAGCCGTAGGTTATACCTAACAAAACTTGCCAGTTAACTTTGACAGGGAGAGACAGATTTGAATAGTGAAAGAAATATCGGTGAATATACATTTCATCTCCCACGCTAACGCCTGTCTGCCTGTCTTCTTATCTTGCTGATGAATTATACACAGGAATAAACAAACCTGTCTGTTCTGTATTTTATAGTCAACCCAAACAGTGCGGGATGTCAAAGGAAAATAACTAATATTTCAAAACCTTTTCCTCAGGCCAAACTTTTAATACCTATCAGATTACATCTGTACTTTCTATAGGAAAATTCAAAATGTGAAAGTTTTGGTACAGAAATATTTTTCATTGCGTAACTTTCACTAACTGTTTCATTCTGAATCAGTATAGCATTATAGATAAGAAAAGAGAAAATGTTGTAAGTGCTTTTGAGCAGTGTTATACCATTTGGGTTTGGGAAAGTCGTAAATAGAGAAAAGAGATAGATCCAACTAGGAAAAGGTATCATATAGGATTTTCCTCTGCCCACACACTTTCCCTATACGCCTCGTTTCCTTTCCTCGTCTTTGACATCCCTTTCCCTATGCAGCCATATAAAACTGTATTCATCTGCACTGTGAGTGAACTGAACTGTGAGTAGTACAAGGTTCTTTCTCCCGAAATAATAAGGGAGACCGACAAAACTGCAAGGATCTCTACCAAGGCCATCCCGCAGGCTGTCATATTTTGTTACATTATTATACTTTACATACAACAAGCTAACGGCTACTATATTATTAGGTTAGTGTCCACGCTCTATATCACAATGGCTTAGAGCAGGAAACATATGCGTCTCAGCATACTAATGGGATATTATTTCTACTCATTCCACTATGCATAAATTACAATAGCATGAATTAGTAATGACTCTATTTAACTATTTAGCATTTAACATTGCAGTAGTTGCTATTTATACACAGGTGTAAATTTTACCATAAACATCTAGAGGAAAAAGAAAACAGTGAAAGTTATATCTAGCTTTCCTTGAATTTATTATAAATAGAAGAGACATAGAGTTTTAAGTAGTTAAAACGTAAATGGAAAGGATAAGTGCATTTGCAAAGTGTAAATATATAGAAATGCATACACTTAAGCCATTGCTACGCAGAATCAACTGTAATTCGCTTGGTAAACTCCTGTATAGATAGCAAAAGTAAGTAGAAGAGTTGAGATGAGAGCAAATCCGTTAGTCTACTGGGACATGGATGTTTATAAATACAATGTCACACGAGTGTATATAGATACGTTTACTTTAGATATAAAGTGTAGAAAGTGAACGAGTCCAGTAGTAGATGAGGTTTGGTTGCAGATAGAACGTCGCACTACCACCACCCACACATTTTGAGCGAATGTATGAATGAAGAAAGGAGGGAAGGTTTTGGGACATCGTACTAGTAAAGTGGATCCTTCATTCTCTATACTATACCATTTTGCTCATTTTCCCTCCGCCATAAAACTCCGTCTACACTACTACTTGACTACTCTCTCAGAAAAGCACTTATATATAGTAAGAAGGCTATACTTAGTATAATGGTAATAGTAGGAGTGTACATAAACGACAGCCATTACTGCTCCTTACATTCCATTCTATAGTCAAGAGATAGACATCAGTATATATCGCGAAATGTGGTATGCGAGGGAAGAAAGCCTATTGAGTAAATCAATAAATGAAAGGAACGGACTAGTAGAAGTAGGTATCCCCTCTCGTACCTAGCAATTCTGTGAATGAATGAATGAATGAACCAAGAACCAGTGCTGGGGAACTAAACGAATGAACGGAATGCGATTGCAATTCAAGGAACCTCAACCCAAACTCATCTCACACAATAAAACATATATACAACTCTGTCCAACATGATTTAACAAGGCTAGCTATGATGTGACAAACCTATTATATTACACAATTACATCATCCTGTTTATGTACGACTTCTTTTTTCAACTCCCATACTCAATTATACTAATCTGCACACTACACATGTTATGTTACTCAAGTTCTTATTTTCTGCACGTATCATTCTGAATAAATGCTGAATATACTATTTACAACCCTGACCCTGTTGTTCAAGACATGAGACTGCATTATATTACTTATTTGTTAAAACCTCCTTATGCAATAATTTGCATATACAAAAATTGGCAACCTATACAAATATTATTGCAAATAAATCATTTTTTCTTAAATGCAAGCTAAGCTTCTAGTATTGACATAAGTGTATAGTGTAGGCAGAGATTTCTTTTACAAATGGGCTTGGCTGGATGCAAGAGCTTGGATTCAATTTTTATCCATCGTAAATTCGCTTAGCTCTATTCTACTATCAAATCAGCCATACATCATAACTTAAGCAGAGAGAGTGAGAGGTGCATATGCGTAGTACTACTACAAGTCGGAGGAGTATACACACATACATTAGTTATCGTCGTTGCTTGAATTATACCAATTTACATAGCGTATATATGCATACTCGATAGAATCGGGTTTGTTTAGGTGCTCTGGTCTGGAAATCCCCAGGCAGAGGTAGTGATACATTCATACACAATAAAATTCAATACATGCAGAGTCCGTGTTTAGTAAAATGTGAGTCTAAACCCATATCGTGTGCCATATGTATATAAGTAACTTGATAAGTATATAAGAAATATAGGATGACATGTCATAGACACAAAGATGGAAAAGCCGTGGGTGTGCATACTTATTTTGTTTTCTTTTTTATGAATCGCGTTCATGGACTATCTCTGTAACTTGGTTATTGCATGAAGAGATATGTTTTTGTGTACTTTTGCTTTGCATACACAAAGAGTACCTTAGGATCTATGCTAGTTAAATAAAGTTACTGGGAAAATTATAATCTGTTCTGCGCATATAGTATAAAAGCATATACAGGTAATAGACACTATATCACTCTCAGGGAATTTACATCTGTTACTAAAATGAATTAAACCATGTTTTGTAATTTGAATGGAGGAATAAGTATATTTACAATTAGGCACATACAACTAGGTACAGGCAGAACAGAAGAGCAAACAGCAAAAGATCTATAAATACTCTCCTAGTATCTAATATGCAGTACAACTTTCCTACATAAACAAACGCTTTTATCTTGGAAGCTTTTCATAATTTAATTTTGTCCTAGCACGTTGCTTTCTGCTTTGTATTGGAAAATGCCGTCCTTTCTCTTTCGCGGAACGCACACACGTTTTATTAAACATTGCAGAATGATTATACTATGTACACACAAGAGAAAATCGCAAAATAATAAAACATTTGTTATTAAACTACCCGTTTTATCCACCAATATTAATAAAACTTGAAGGAGAGCCAGAGAATTAGGTAAATAGCACCGCAGAAATGAATTAGTTTGGGATTCAGATTGTTGTGACAAGGATTATGACGTCAGATAAAATCTCTTAACAATACGCTTATTTTTAATCTCATTATTAAAAATGTAATGAAAACCTTTAATCTGAGTTTCAAATTTTTTAAACAATTTCATACGGTCGAAAAGAAATTATTCGGATGCAATCTTGTAGAAAATCAACATAATTTATGGCAAGTATATTTTTAAATAGTCCTTACCAATAAACTGAACTGCTACAGGAAAGTAATTCAGCATGCTTTGAGTCCAGTGATCAGAAATTGGGATTTGAAGGTAGCGGATTGTCGAATCGAAAACATTTGGTAGATCGGGAGTAACATTTATTATATGCTTTATATTGTGCCTCTCAAGTGCTGATTCGTCTGCGCTTATTGATGCATTTCCCAAGTATAAATATTTGATAATCTCAACCGGAAATGCCTGTAGGAGTAAAAAATATTTACGATGAAAGATTACGATTGAAGCATGTGTACGTGAGTTACTAGCAATATCGTAAACACAACATTGTAGTAGCACACAGTACTAAGTACTAAATGCATATCAATTTATTATTAGCCAGTTATGTACGTATCATGAACGGTAGCCATAAAAAATTATCTTGGATATAAAAGCCATTTAATGGTTTTTTATGCTTACATCATCAGGGTCTAGTCCGATTGACGAGTCGCAAGTGTCCGGCTCGTCTTTAATTTTTAAAGAGGCTAAACTTCCTAAGCCTAGTAAAGGAACTTCTCCAAGTTCCAGAGAGTCTGTTGATGAAACTGAAGAGTTTGGTTTTTTGGCATCATGAGTCTCCACCCATTCTGGATACAGCTCGCGAAAGAAAGGTAATCCACCTGTAATTTACAAAATTAAAAAAAATTAAATATGAATTTTTTTCGGCAAAGAATTTTTTTCTTGAGTGTAAATTCGGATTTGTTTACCTTTAAGCGTGACGACTTTACATCCATGCTGTGCTAGCTTTTTGGCAACCAAATTAACGAGATCAGAAAGCTCTGAGTTGAAAGATGACATGGGCAAAGAGCAGCCACTACAATGTCCTATGTCATGATGACTGTTGCCACTACTGCCACCACCAAGTCCTCCTCCAGAAGAACAAATAGAATTCGGGGTAAAGGAATCGTAAATCACGTATGTGATTTTTGAATTGGCAATTTTCGCTTTCAGTTCCTTCGATTTTTCAAACAGGTCAATTTTTCCAGTTGCCATTCTTCTGACCATTATGGCAGGGAAGGTAAAATTAATTGCTCCCCTTATGTGACACTCGATATAATCACATGGATTCTGGCAATCAAGAATAACAACCTCTTTGTTTTGATTTTGACAATCGGCAGGACATTCTGTAGAGTTTTCTGTAATTTCTTCGCATTCTTCTTGCCAAGGAGGAGGGGAGGTGGAGGAGGAGGATGAAGAGGAACTTCTTTGCCCTTGAACTTGTCCAGCTCCAGGGTAAGTATGACCTCTGAGTATTTCATTGACCAATCTATCCGGAGTCACGATATCGGGTTGAATATCCTGCATCTTAAATTGTTTATATTTTCTTAGTTGTACTTTTCTTTCCAGTTTTCTCTTGTACTTGAATTCAAAAGGCTGCTACGAAGTAAATTCTAGTCTAATTTTCTACATAATAGTGATCGTTGTTAAAATACTGAACTTGAACTTGTTTACTAGTAGTTTAAAGTGATTGTACTAAAATTGTAGATGTGTTTGTATATTTATCTACTGAATGTGCACTTCTTACAACAGAAAACTTGTATAATAATAATGTGTCTAATCAAGATAATAATTGTATCATCAGTTCGTAAGAAAATCTTCTAAGTTATCATTAGCAAATTAGAAAGAAAACCTGTGATTTCCTACAGAAAATTTGATTTTCCACAACGAAAATGAAAACTGGAGTAAATAAAAAATAGTGTACTACATTACATCTCCAGAAATATAAAATGAAAATCTAGGAAGTGCAACAATCATTGTCCAAATGTGATAAAAAGGACAAAGGAATATCTGTGAATTCTTCAAGACACAAAAATTGTAATTGATTTTCATTTATGTACATGAAAACAAAGAAACTAAGAAGATGAGTGTAAGGAAGATAGTGGATTAGCTCGAAGATCAGTAGAAATCAAATGAGCTCACTCAGAAACAACAGATGAACCTCACAAACCAGAGTCAGTCTGTCGCCTGATGCAAATAAATGCAAATTCAAGTCCGGCTTGGTTTAGCAATTGTTTCTTGAGTGTGATAGAGACACAATGTGTTTTCTTTGCAAAGTTGACTTGGATATGAGTACATGGAGTTGTAACTCGTTTTTTCGTAGAGATCTGTCTTGCTTTGTGTGATGTTATGATGTGTTGTGCTCAAGTTATATTGTGAACAACAGGCAGGAGAGACCAGGCCAAGTCAAACCAGGCGCAAACCAGGCAAGGCATGGAATATTGCAAATTCTCGTATATAAAATCCTATATATCTATTAGTATAAAGAGAAGAGCAAGTTGAAGTTGAAGGCTGGCGAGTTTGTCTTTGCTTTACTTGACTCTCCTCTCCACCAAAGTAAAGTGAAATGAAATCAAATAAATGCTTCTCTATAATACTCCTATATAATAGAATGTATCTCTATGTACTTGTTACAAGGGAGAGAGAGAGAGAGAGGATGAGCAGTAGAGCTGACTGAGTTAACTGAACTAGTACTGAAACACACATTCAGGACTAACACGAAACTTGGTACATACGTTAACACATATCTAACACACTCGTACAATGTAAAACCAGGGTAGGATAGCAAAGGACGAAGCAAGGAAATTATATATATCCAACAACTTGTATTTTGTGTGCTTAGATATCAGTCGTTCTCTTTTCCTAGCTTAGAGAACGCATAGAAAGATAAACCTTGTGCTATGTTCATTATTCAATGGTATATATACAGGATGGAATAAAACTCCTGGGCTCTGTGTTATTTAGTATATAACAAAATAAGCTGCAGAGCGTTTCCAGCATGCGTTCCATGGCTATGGAGGATGCTCTTTACTTTTCGTGGTGTTCAGGTGAAGTAATGGCTGTAGCAAACAACTTTGCTTGCTTTTGCTTAGCTTTCAACTGAAATGGTCTACGAGGACCAGGCCAACCATCAATATTCAACTCTCTGTGCTGTACCTCTTCTGTTATTGTTACTTTACTTATCCTACCCTCGCTATTTTCCTGTTTTATACTTAAAACTTGTATGTACCTTGCTTTTCACTTGTTGGGCCATGTGTATATGTTAATCATATAATATTTATGTGCTACTTATATGTATCACCGCACCAAATACAACACAGTTATATTATTAGCACTACTATATAATAATATAGGTGATATAAGTGGGTAGCTATGTTAAGTGCTATGAATAGGTGTTCGTTGAGTTATGCGAGTGAATCTCCTGTTATTCTCATACGTTAGCTTTTTATACTTTTTCCATTTTACAATCATTTACAAGAATTACGTACATTTATAGAAGAGCCCAAAATGAAACAGGAGCTTTGCATGAGTTGACTACAGAGGTGTTTCCCTCCTTCACCTTATCCACTATGTAACTAAACCATTTTATTACTTTTTATACTTAACAATGTTACCAAATTAAATACGATATTAATCATCACCACTTTTACATGATACTAAATGCATTTATATCTCTAACCGTGTACATCTGCATTTGTTTTATAGCTAGATAAATATAAATGCATAATAGAACTTCTCACTACGTCATATTTCACTCGAGATGAGTTCCTTCTCTAGATCCGTAAGTCTTTCGTCCGTTAAATTGTGCCTAGTAGCTAAATCATGCTTACGTTGGATTCAAATTAATATTTCAGACAAGAACCTACTGCGAAACTATTAAAAACATCCGCTCTAGGCATAATGTATACGAAAATGAAATTAGGGCAGTTAACAAAAATATTATTTTGGATTGCCAAATGTTCTAAATTACTAAAGGAGATACTGTATATGGCAGTGTAAAAGATATTCAGTTAAAATGATTAAATTGACGTTCATGAATTACGGTTGATGACAACCTAGGCCAACAAAACTGTTTCAATGACTCTATGCCTTTGAGCTAAGGATAAAATTTTAGATAATGGGATGCGATGTCATCGTGCTTAGTTTGGCATGATTGAATTGAGTAATAAGTTGGGTTTAATTTTTGTATATAGCTGTATAGGTTCATATCTCATTATTTAATGTATTTAAGAGTTAATGATAAGGTAAAGGGATTTTACGTAATGTAAAGTGAGACTAGACTTCTTGACCGAGTGTTTGCATGCAACGTTCTAAGAGTAGGCGAGACCAGGATCATGTTATGCAGGTTAAGTTAACCGTCTAATAAAATAAGTCTGATGAGAGTATAAAATGATATGAGTCAGAGAATTGAAGGAAGGATAGGTAGCCCGTATACGAATGTGTTTATGTAATATATTGTGTATAGGTATAAGACTGAGTGCAGTTTTGCATGAATGAAATGAGATGATCTCAACTCTCATGGCTTTTACTACTTTTCTTCATCCTGTTTCATTTCTGCTTGACTTTACTTAATTAATTCACTATGGATTTTACACTTGAACTCTTATTGGTACTTTAACCATGTAGAGGAATGAAAGATTAGCATAGAGAATATACATAGCTTTAATATGCTAACCAGTCAAGTCTTTTCATCACTCTATGTATTATCCAAAACGTAACCAAACCAGGATGGAGAGAAGTTTGCATTCACCTGGCCTTGTCTTCTCTGTCTCTTATTATTCCATATAGTAACACATACTTATGTATACGGATTTATTCACAAACTTGCGTTTTGTATGTAAGCACAACTCTACGCTCCTTCAGACTGCGCACTTCTTTCAGCCAACTTGATTTGGGTGACTAATCCTACGTTATAGTTGAAGCTGTAGCTAATCTAATCTCTTCTAGTAACTAAAATAAGTGGCTGTTGTACCTCTATATGCTAATCCATAAGACAATCTAAATACTTATACATACAAGTCGTGAATGAAAGAACATATACACTCTAAATACTAAATTATTGATTTCCCAAAATATTTTTGAAATATTCTAATGAATTAATAATTTACATTGATAACCTATTTACTTTGCATTAATATTTGTATGTGGCGTGTGGAGGAAGAGATTTTCCTTATCGCATAAGACGTGAATGATAATTATTAATAGTAGAATTTCCAAGAATTACTTATGCAGTGTATAGATAAGTCAGAGCATTAAGGTTTGGATTTGCAGACAGTGGAGCACTGGGGAGTGATAATATTAGAAGTGTTCCAGCTAATATACTGTGGTAAATAGTTGCTTTTAAATTAGGAGTTGCATAGACATAGTATAGTGCAATGTTGTGGAGTGCATGTCTGCACGTGGTTGGGCGAGTTTTCAACTTCCCTGGAATACACTGCACAGACTGAATATAAGAGTATTAAGGAGATAGCTTGGGATTGGATAGCGTACAAGAGTCCCGGATGTTGTTCCCCGTAGACGCCAAGACTCCTCCTTTCTCCATTCATTCTTTCCCTATCGACCTTTTTGTCCATTCACAATTTTATGCTTAAGATATTCTTTGACTTGGCATGCATTGTCCTTCCTTTTTTGATTCACACACAACAGAATTAACTAACACTCAATCCCTATCTATTAATCTCTTAAGCACTTTACCACACTCATGCCAATATATACCAAATCAATAAAAGTTAAATGATATTAAGTACATATGCACTTACCAACCATGTAAGTACAACCAATTAAAACCTATTGTCTTTTAATTATCTTTTTCTCTATCCATTAGGTCAACAACATGTACTTATGGCATCTACAATTCGCTTTTAAAGGAAAAACATCCTGGAATCATCAAACAACTCTCCCAATAAGGAGTTACTAATTGAATCTCTATACACTATGTACATTTTGTATTTTACTAAACACAAACATTTCGTCTGTCATTACAATTTATGCTTATTGTTTACTGGAAATTGACATGCATGTTAACCTCTCCAGTATTAGTTTCATATCCATATACATATAAGGTATATAGCCATTGCTGATTTCAATTGGATATTCCATACACTTTATTACGTTGTGTAAAATATTACCTTGGCCTTAAAATCCACAGTACTAAATGTCCATGATTTCAAAGTCTTTTTGCAAAATGTCTACAGATCCATTACCACCTAAAAACATTGTATGCATAATACCCCCAAGGTTTATTTACTTGATGTTTTGTGTCTATGATCAATATGATGGTGTATATAATATTCCAAACAATCCTTGACCAATGATTTAATACCATTGCATCATTTTCAAATCAATATCCACTTTTGTTTTGATAAAATGAAAATATTCCAATGGAATTTTTAATTACGTACTCTAGAGGTGAAAACATTGTCAACTGATAAACCTATTTAGAAAGGCTGAGATAAAAACAAATGCCAGTTTTATATTTTCTTCTTGGAACATGAATTTTCAAAAGTGATAAAAACTTTCCACAACGGATATTATTATGCAAATATTTACCTAATGTATATTATGGACCATTAGCGAGTTATTAGTGTACTACTTTGCAATATAATGTTTCCCAATACTCAGAACTATGATACAGAACGCTACAGCGTATCGATGTCGTATCATTTGACTGATAAATATTCGGAGAATGAAATGTTTTTTGGTGAAAATCAGTTTTGATATTATTAATCTTACTACAACTTTTTTTTTACTTCTGTTTGAGGTATGATATAATGTAACAGCAGGTCAATTCGCATCAACGGTTTGAGTAAACATTTCGTTTACTACAGGAGGGAAGCCAGGAAACGTAATTGTGGTAAAAGCTACTCATGGAAATGAAAAGGCCACACCCTGTTTAAATATCGTATCATATTCGTGGTTTAGATATAAAAATCTCTGATATCTTGTTTGTGCCGTGTTTCACTGTGCTGGATATACACATTACATATTTATTTTTCTGTTTTAACTCCCTGATAATGTAGTTCATAAGAGTTTCATACAGGATAAAGCCGTTAGTCTATCTCTTGCATTTATTCATTCGCTACACAGCTTATCACTTATCGTTGTTATTATAGCACTAGACTTACTGACTGAATAACTGACAATGAGTGAGTGAACCCGAATGAGATTCGTGTAATAATAATATTTACTGCATTGTAGAGAGTTGTCTGGGCTGAATTCTCCTACTACATTTAAAGTTTCACAGGACATGAAAGGGCAAGTTTTAGATATCAAACAAAAAGCCCAAAAAAACCCGTGATTTTGGGTTAGGAATAATTTTATCAAACAAAAAATCTAAAAACCCGGATTTTTGGGTTGGAATTTCGGGTATCAAGCAGCAAAACCCCAAAATCCCGGGATTTTGGGTATCAAATAGCAAAAAAACTGGGTTCTTCATGCCCTACTCAAATTACTATTTGGAGAAGTAACGTCGGTAAAAAACGAATTTTAGTCCCCTTGTTTATTTTAATAGCATATAAAACAGGTTATTGATATATTTGAAAATGTCCAGTCTATGTTCTGCAGAAAATAAGATTTGAAATGGAAAGTTATTAAGTTTTCTCAAACTATTATATATTTGGATAAGCAACGTCGATAAAAAACGAAAAATAGTCCTGTTTTTTAATAGGTTTGTCTCGTTGTTTTCTGTATCCAGTTAAAAAGCTAGCAATACGAACCTTCATAATAGACACAATAGACAGCATTGCCCATCACGCCTGTTTTCACCGCTTTCGCTCGCCCACATTCTTCTCTATAAAGCATGTCAGCTTTGCCTGTTCCATTTACTCCTTTTATTAATAATCGTTCACAATGTATTAATGTGTTTTTCACAATCCTAATCTATTTTCCCTGATAAATGTTCCATGTCGGAAGGTAATTTACACCGTCAAAAATTAGATTGATTGGACGGATGTCGGACGTCTCTGTTTAGTTTAGATTAGGCACTGATTATCGGATTAATCATTCTTACTTTAGATGAACTCACATTGGATAACCACTAAATATATTTACAGCGGAAGGAATTTGGCTAATGACATTTTTAGTTCATTCTTATTTTTTGTATCAACTATTTATTACTTGTATATTTTGCATACTGCAGTTAGATATAGATTTGGTTCACTACATTCAATACATACTAGTAATCGAAAAGCATAGCATAAAAATGATTAGTAGATCAGGGTCTCTTATATAAAAAAAATTTGACATTTCCACCTAAAAATACTACGTTAATTATTCTAACAAAAATTGTTAAAAATAATATTAGCATTAGAGTTAATTTATTATTCTCCAAAAATCAATAATAAGAATAGTAGGATGTTTATTAATTAGGTGCACTTGCAGTTGTTTTCGTTCTGAGAAAAGTTACTAAATGAATTAATGCAATAAATGCAGAGAGGAGAAATAGCTGATGAGGTTGGGCTGCAAGGTCTTAGCAATTACACAACTCTGAAACCACAAATAAACACGAAATGATGAAATGGTTGAGCTTAATAGTTTAGTTTAACCGAAGTAAATACCTTTTAGCAAGTTACATAGAATATGTTCATATGCATATAAGGATGTTAATTCAAGTCATAGGATTATGATGAAAATTCATAACATGGTAAAGGAGTCTTAATGTAATGTAACCATAACATAGAGTCAAAGCCAAGTCAAGCAAAGTATTTTAGTGATTTGAAGTTTGAGCATGCAAATTCTCGATTTAGCATAGCAGAGACAGGAAGAATTCATATAAGTATTTTTCATTACAAGTTGCTCAACAATTTATTTATACCATATAGAAGCCATACCTGACCAAAAAGTTGCATTATACATTCTTCTAGGTACTTTGTGTGAAAACATTATAAATTGCACAATATTATGCATATGCTTCTTAGTTAAGATTTTAAATGACACTACTACAAGGAAATGTTTTCTATTCTTTACACCCGGGTTAAGCATAAATCAACAATTCGGTTATTTAGTAAGAAATTCTTGATTTAAAAACCAGAAGGTAGTCACACTATAGTAATAAATGTGTTTTGCTTAATAACATAACAACATGCTGTGTTTCTCCATTATTATAAGGCTAGTGTTTTAGTGCTTTTAACGAAAAGGTCAAATCTTGGTGTGGTTTAGTCTTGACTTTTTATCCATGGTCATGTGCACTAGCATTAGGTGATTAGTTCCGTTCCCGAATAGAATTCGGTAATGCTGTGGTTTGCTTGTAATGAAAAAATGGATGGGAGATGGTTATTATGGTTCGTTGCCATTAAATTTCGGTTCTGGTCCTAATATTTTCCAGGTCCTACCTTCTTTCTGTTTTTACTGTATTGCATTGCCTTCTTCAAATGGAGCATTGGCCGCAATCCCATATACTCTAAGTGTGTACTAACAATAAGTAAGATGAGATGAGCTTTTATGTTGCCGTTGCCTGCTTAGTCTCGCCTGGGTCGCTGGGTTTCCTTTGACTTGTCCAGAATTTGTTTCTCAACTTGATTGGATCAGTTCAGTCACTCCAGTTCACCAAGCTGCTCCTGACAGCTAAATCCTACTTTATATCCGCTGCAGGAGTCAAATGTACTATATGGACAATAATATTCACAAGGAAAACACACCTTTACACTTTTAACTTTTCAAAATTTTCTGTTTTACTATTCTGCAAAATGATCTTCAAAGTAGAAACTCTGACTGATAATACGGTGAAATTAAAATTCGTGTCAATTGTAAGTTTTCATTTTCTTTACCTTTGTCTACTTTAAGCTTCAGCGCCTTTTTTTCAGTGAAATATTTTATTAGATACCGCTTAATTTTCATATGGTTTCAAATTAAATCAAGTCGAAACCATTTTCTACCACTTTTCAAACATTTTACACTTAGAATTGGTAAATTTTTACTGGAAAATATATAATTGTGCAAATTTTGAGCATATTTAGTACATCCAGGCTTTTTTACTATCAACTATCACACTGGTATTTTGTACATGTATTTGGGCTTGCAATTTTACCACTTCTTTTTTACCAGTGGTATTTTTGTACGCTGAGTGTACCCCTGTTGTGTAAGATAGCATGTCGTGCTTCAATTTGAATTTTAATTCCTGAATGTAACCTGTATTAACAGAAATGTATTTATTTCATCATTTATTGTTTTTCAGTTACTTGGAATCGTGGATGTGATTTTGGGAAGCGTAGGCTCTTGCGGCTATGCAAACGATATATTTTTCCTCGTAACAATAATCGTCTGCTTTTGTTTTTCTTTTTTACTTTTACTCTGTACTTTTCTTGACATGTTCAAAGTTAATTGTACTTCCAAAGGAATGGTAATCCCCACACAGGCAATTCATTGAGATCTTTCAATCATCTCTAATTACCATGCATGTTGTAGTATATGGTACATTTATTTAAGAGAATTTAATGAACATTAATTGCTAATTCATTTTATCCATAGGATTTTGTGTACCATCTTATTGCAGCTTTAATTATTCTACTAGCATCCATCATTTTACTTTCGTCAACTACCCCATCCACTTGTGGGGTCATGGAGAAAACCAGCAGCGCTGTAATTTCATTTTCTAATATTTTAAAATATACATAGTGTACTGTATTACTCTTTCGCTTTCTATAAAAACAGCAGCTGAGTATTTAATTATTACTTTAGTAGATATAGATAGATATATATATATATAGGTATAGGTTTGGATTGTCATATTTGGGTATATTTGGGTAATTTTAGAGTTATGACGTAAAATCAAAATTCCATTGGTATTAGGAGTTAGCAATACGTAAATTGCAAAAAACGCAGTTTACTACCGATATTCAACGTATCACGTCGTTTTTTTAGAAAATACGGCTCCAAAATGGAAAAATAGTGCTAATATCCTGAATGAGTGAAGATAGTATGAACAGAGAGGAATTCTGTTTCCAGGTTTTGAGTCCGGGAATCTGTTCTATCCAGGGTTTCGGGCATAATCTTAAAATTTCGTGGTTTTCACAGAAAATTTCTGTAATACCAAAATTACCACCTGAAAAACAATTTAAATGGTTGTTTTGTCTTTCGTTTAAGAACAGTGGTCCCTAATTAGTATTTTGTACTAGATGTAAATTAGTTTCATCAGTTAATTACAAAATCTACAATAAAATGTACAATTTCTGATGAAATGATTAGAATTTGGACAATTCGCCCGACTAATTATGTTCTACCTTGACGAGAACAAATTGCTTAGCATAGTACGGATACTGTAGCATGTTATATTGAGCAATGAGTAAAGCGAGATTGAGGAATTTGTGTATTTACATTCCTAATAAGTACTTATGGCGTTTAAAAGAGTATGAATGTCCTATGCACTTTTAATCAACAGACTTTGGCCATCATCAACAGCTGCCTGTACCTGTACATAAGCTGGGTGGTTCTGCAACACCTTCGAGATAAGGAAGATAAAGCCAGATTCCTCCCATTATACTTACTTTGCATTTTCAGTCGAAATCCTGTTGTGATGCCTGTTAAGGATAGAGCGACGTCGCCGGCGGATATGCCACAGTCTCCATTGCCTTCGTATCAACTACAGCAGCAACAGCATTACTCACAGTCGCAGTCACAAATCGTAGCTGTGAAACCTAAAACTCCCATTTCCTCTCCGATTTCCCCGCAACCTCCAGTAGAAACATAATTTCCGTGTTTTACACTCCGACCTTAAAGTAATACGTTTTCTTCAAAATGAACCATAAAACCACTAAAACTGCTTGAGATTCTTCGTCTTTCTCTCTAGCCAATATCCTGAATTTACATACTCTTCTTCATAATCAGCTTTAAAATCTTATTAGTGCTATTTTATCTTCATTTAAGAACAAGTACAAAATTTCGCAAAATTTCTAAGCAAGTATTACTCTTAGATGCTTTACTAACTAAAGTTATATTGGAATTTAGAAATCTTTTACTGCAATGCAAAATGTACTATATCGAAGTATATTATAGTTGTGTTATTACGTATTTCATAAGCTCTATTAGATATTTTATATTAATTCTGTAAGAAATCATGTAACAATACTAGGAAATTGTAGTTTAGTTGAATGACAGAACTGAAAGGAAATTAAAGAGATTTCAATTGGATTATTAATTGGTACAATTACAAACCATCTCTAAGTTATGTAAACTTCCTCTGCATGCATTGTATGAACTAAAAAAAGCACAAGTAAAGTATAGTTAGAAGTATGTTTTTTATTAGAATATACTATAGCATCCTTATCCACCATAATACAAGCACATTAGAGTAACAGAGGTCAATCCAATTTTGTTTCACACTAATGGAAAATAATTCACTGATTAGATTTAATATAACTATTGCATAAGATATTCCCATATGGCTATACTAGAGATACAAAGAACATAAATGATTGGAGGGAAGAAGAACATTTATTAGAAATGCATTTGGGGATTACCAGTTTACAGCTTAGGTGTAATGACACCAATACTTATCTACTGCCAGACTGTACTTTGTAAAATTACACTATTTATCTAGTCCACATAGACATCTGCAACTCTTGTGAATGGATATGTTGTTCCTAAATATATTTTAATCTCAGAAAAAGTATCTTCCACATGGTGGGACATCACAAATACAATCTACTTATGTAAGCTAATAGAGATTAGACACGGCACGCACATGGCATAAATATCTACACTATTCTTTAGGTATTCAGTACGGAATAATAGAGATATATACTAATGTAGCGTGTCTTTGCCCTTTTCCTGCCTACATTAGTTTTTATTATGTGATTGCTACTCTATAACAAACAAAATCTATTTCACTAGTAGTTAGCACCGATTGTCTCTTTAACTCTTATTGTCCGTTAAAAATAATTGTCTACTTAGAATGTGTATATGTATGTACATATACTTAATTTTATTTACTACACCAGCCAGCCCCGTTGGCTGTCTACTTCTCGTGTTTCAGAATGAAGTTGATTATGCCCTGGGTAGAGCTGTCGTGATTTCCTTTTGATTTTCCAGCTAGCTCTGGTTCAATTGCTTTAGCCAGCTCTTTGCCCAACTCCACACTAGTACAAACAAAAAATAAATGTCACATGCCATAAATAGACAGCTAATTTAGTAATGCTGGTCAATCTACATTATTACACCAAGCACTCTTGACATTTCACGTATAATGATCTACTTAATATAGATTGTGGTTATATTAATACTTACCCCCACTGGTCGAAAGAGTTGATATTCCAAATAGATCCCTGAACGAAAATCTTATGTTCGTAGAGAGCAATTAGGAGTCCCAGTGTAAATGGACTCAGCTTTTTAGCCAGAATCATATTAGTTGGACGATTTCCAGGGAAATATTTATGTGGCCGAAGTGGTTCAGGAATAGAGTCTGGAAGTTCAGTCCTTCCTACCATTAAAGCTTCAGGTTGAGCGATCAAATTAGCCAGAAGTATAGAATGATGACTTATTCCTGCGATTTCTTCTTTCTTCTGTACGAAACCGATGAAATCTACAAAAACATACGACAGTTCAATGCTAATTGGAATTCATGTGAATTTTATATTGCCTGTAATAATTGGTAATTATGTCTATGCAAACTCAGGATAAGATTAGATTACACTTACCCGCAGGCACAATCCTCGTTCCTTGGTGAAGCAATTGATAAAACGCATGCTGTCCATTAGTGCCAGCAGCACCCCAAATCACCGGGCCTGTGTTATAACCAGAAATTCTATTTCCAGACATCGTTGCAGACTTTCCATTCGATTCCATATCAGCCTGTTGCAAGTATGAAGGAAGTTTCGACAGAAACTGGTCATATGGTAATATGGCATGGGATTCGTAGCCAATAACTGAATTGTACCAAACGCCCAACAACGCCAGAATGACAGGAACCTGAAATCAGTAAATAATTGCTTTTTTATCTGATTTTCGTTCATTTCCTTAGATTATTTCTGAAAATGGGAAAATTACATTTTTCTCTAGAGGAGTATCTCTGAAATGTTGATCCATGAAACGAGCTCCATCCAGCATTTTTCTAAAGTTGGCAAATCCGCTCTGAAGAGCAATTGAAAGACCAATGGCCGACCACAGAGAATAACGACCGCCAACAAAATCCCAGAACTCGAAGGAAGTGCTGATTCCAAACTCCTTTACTTTTGGGATGTTTGTTGAAAGTGCTACGAAATGTTTTGCTACAGCCGCTTCATCTTTTGCCTAAAAATAAATGAGTTCCATAATTTACTTAGTTTATAGTTACACTTTTAGAACTGGAAAGCAAATTAGATCAACTTTACTCTGCCACTAAATACATAACTTCATTTAAAAAGGTAGTACTTGATTAAGGAACCATTTTCGTGCAGATTGCGCATTGGCGATAGTTTCTTGGGTTGTAAATGTCTTGCTTGCAATGATAAACAGCGTCGTCTCAGGATTAACATTGGAGAGGACGTCAGTCAAATGAGATTCGTCGACATTCGATACAAAGTGAGTTTTGGGCCCGACTCTGTATTGAGTTAAAGCTTCGCACACCATATTAGGACCCTATAAATTAAATAGTATTTTGATTACCAATCATCTTTTTTAATACAATTCATTAATTATCAGTGAAAGGTAATTTAGGTTTGATGGTCTTAATTTGTAAGCTCTACAATAGATTATAAAAACTAACAATTTGTATATTGCTTATTGGCAATGTGATTGTAAGTCATAAAATGATAATTAGCTATGGACTATCTTTTCAGGAAAATTGTCAGTACATGGTTCAAAAGGATATAGTGTAATAATTTAAACACTTACAAGGTCAGATCCTCCAATACCGATGTTAACAACATCAAGAATCTTCTTGCCAGTGTAACCAGTCCATTTTCCAGCAATAATATCATCACAAAAGGTTTCCATTTGCTTCAAGACTCTAACAACATCAGGAATGACATTTTTCCCCTCCAAATTAATAGGAGAATCATTTTCTTGCGCCCTCAGAGCAATGTGGAGTACAGCCCGGTTTTCAGTACTATTGATTTTCTCTGCTGAGAACATTTGGTTCCTTCTTTCTTCAACTTTTCTGGATTTTGCCAAATCCAACAAGAGTTGCAAAGTTGCTTCATTGATTAAATTCTTAGAAAAGTCAATCAAAAGTGGGCCGCCCCCATCTGGACATGGCAAATCTACCTCAAGCCTTAAAAAAATGAAGAAATACTATTAAAATCCAAAGAACACACAAAAAATCGATTGTATACATTATAAACATGTTTCCTCCTTATAGAAAGTGTGAGAACTTACTTAAATTTGTTAAACCGGTCAGCATCGCTAGCAAAAAGTTGTCGCAAATCGAAACTGTGTCCCTGTTCCTTCCAGTGGGCCAAAAGTTTAATCCAGACAGGATCCTCGAGAAGATTTCCCAATGCCATTGTAATTCCTGTAGAATTATCAGTTTCAGAAAAAAGTAAATTTATTCCCCGAGAAATTTTCAACGCTGTCGATCAGTTATTGTAAACACGTTGAATGGAGGATACAAATAGACCTTGACTTTGACTTTGAGCTCTAATAAACCCACTCGAACCGGCTGCTTTTTTATCTCTATCAATGTCAGCTGCCTCTCCTGTAACTTGCTGCGAGTTTCGTATTGAAATCAAACTAGGCACTGTACCCATATAACAAGTTTTATATACCTAGGCTCCTTCGCCAGTTTTCTTTAGGACGCTTCACCGTTCTATTTGCTCTTGAGATTTGAATGTTCACATTAAATTCCTATGCAATACAAACGAGATTAGTCATTCTATGTATCTCTCAATACACGTATTGGGAATACTTAGGTAAACTTCGATTTGCTAAGACCACGACCCAAAACTTTTTATCTCTCCTTTATGGCTTATTTCTCCTCTGTACCTAATTATAAGATTTTTTGCTTATTATGTTAAATTGGCCTATTAGCATTAACGTTCTAAGATATTAGATAAATACACCCATGGATGTTTTAGCAGACTGAGACAAGAGACAGTTGCTGATTGATACAAAAACTTAATTTTTTTAAGCTTAAAAAATAATATTCTTTAATGCTAGTGCTAAGGGAAGATATGGCACTAATGAATTACACGACTCGACGATTTGCAATGGCAAATGTTCATTTGCCAACTCTCTCTCCCTTTATTTGTAGAATTAACGAGTCGTGACATCATAGAAGTGTGACAGAGTTCATGAAACATAAAAAATAAGCCAATGTCATATTTTGTGTACCTGTTGGTAGGTGAACTTTGAAAATATCAAGCCAAGCCAGCATCACAAAAATCTTTACACGTAATATGCGTATTCAATAGAATTCTATGTATTTCATCAGTATAACATCATTTATTCATACACCAAAGACACAATAAACCACATGGGTACATACCAATCATTATTGAAGGAAGTAAACTATTTTTGCATAATTTTGAGTTTAAATTAAGTGAATATTTTGCTAAATCATTTCACTATAGCCTTAGAACATAACTATGAAATAACATTTGAAAAGTAAATACAAACTTTTGATATGATACCCATTGCTACAACTTTAGAACATTACGAATAGCTATTATTCAATCATAAATATGAAGTCAAATTCAAGCTGGAAATTTTGCTTTATTTTATAATTATAAATGTACCTTGCAGTATACACTAAATTCATACGAATAAACATACAAATAGGTTCAACACTAATTTTAATTGCAGTGCACTATATAATTTTTCTTTTTTGGTGTATTTTCAAAGCTAAAACTAGATTTTAAACATTCATGTGCTTTGGTACTTACGCTAGTTTTTGGCCTATAAGCTGCAGATCATTCAAAACTTCATTTACTACTTATGGACATACTTATGTAGTTAATTGATACGTACAACGGATAATCAAGATCCAAAAGTTTCAGGTTTAAGTTAGGACTCTGAACAACGTATCTTTGACAAGCCATATTATTACATTCAATTTTACTACTGAGCAAAACCTAAATTGAGAAATACCACGTTTCCAATAAACATAAAGTTGAGAAAATGTTCTATAAAAATGTACTATATTATATTTTTCATTTACATGCTTACATCACGTCGATTTAGTTAAAAATTTCTTTCCTTTTGGATTTGGGTTACAATATTACTACGTAGATAGTGATCTTCAAAGTTCGGTAGACATCAATATTTTTGATATAATTACAATAAAATACATCTTTGAGGACTACTACATAAAATTGTTCCAAAAGCATACTAAAAAGACATAGAACCAACTTTATAATGAGCAAAAATAAATTATTATAAGCACAATATTGCAATTCAAGATTTCTGGTTATGACTATCGTTAATTTTTGGTAAACAGTAGAGTATTCTTTAAGCCTTAAATACATTATACTACTATTAAGTATTTATACTCAACCATTATGCACTCACGTGTAATAATATATTATATCTCTAATGCTTAAGTAAACTAATTTAATAATTGTGCATGTATTGATAGTGCTCAGTATATTTCTAGCACACGCATTCCCACATTAATAACTATTTAACAATATCTACTTTTTATATTTTCTTTACACATTTTCTATTTACTTTTCCCCACATACATTCATCTAGTATATGTTTGCATTACAATGGATATTATTACTTTGTACCTCTACATTACTTACGACTAAATAAATTATCGTTTTGCTTGCATTATCTAGTTATATGGACGTATGTACCACTGACATTATTCACAGAGTAAGTATTGAATTTTGTCATTATGTGTAAATGACCGACTGAAACAATTAATTGCATCTAATTCAATACTAGAACTAACGATACATTAAAAATCATGCATTTCATAAATTAAATATGCATAGTGTACGGCATACGGTACAGTGAATGACTTACCACAAACTATTACAATGTAAATTACTTTTGCAGTTGTTGAACAGTTGTAATCGATCGAAACAGAAACATTAGGTCTGCAAAAACCAAGTTAAAAATAAATAATACACTTAAATCTTACTTATAGACACGACTAAAATTCAATCAGACAATTAACTGTAAATATAAATACACACACACATTTCTTCCACTTCAAAAAATTTACTACTTACATATTTGTTATCTCCTTTTTGATATGCAGTAGATCATTTCACTATTATTACTATTGCAGCAGATTTCGTTTTTAAAAATGAACATCTTTCTATACATTTTTTGTATTCATACGTATTATTGGTGATGTCTTTCAACATAACTGTCACAGTCCTACAGTCCTAGTGCTAAGTCACAGATAGAAACATTAGATAGAAATTCCAAAACTCATTACAATGGATTTAGGTTCGATTACCGAACTTTATAAACACATTATACCAAGTAAAGCACATGACACATCTATAACTAAAACGTAAGTAGCGTAAGTAATTGAAACGTGCAAATCTTATGTCACGATGTCATCATTATCATAAGTAGTCGTCTACACTTAAAATTATTTCTTTGTTATTGTACCCTGTATGACTAATTTTAAGGCAATCATCCAAAAAGCTATATTACCGTCTATCAACACGAATAACGTTCATGATACTATTAGTAATATTCGATAAAAAATTAAATTACTTGACCACACTTTTTTGACATAAACTCACGAATTCTCATTGCTCAAGACAAGTGCATTTTGAGAAATGAAAATCAGACTTAAAATAGGTTCAATTCCGAATTGTTATATTTGTATGTAAATTACAATCGTAATATAAAATTAATTACAATTATACAAATTACTTAAAAATAATAGAGAACATGAGTTTCATTGGTAGGAAAAATCATTACAAAATTTGTAACAGATTTGAACAAGAAACAGAATTTTTACTCTCCTACTGTCTATAAATACAGTTAAAGTTTAAAACTATTAAAATTACTGACATTATTAAATATGTAACTGTAAATACCTTCCGTTTAAGACTTTTATTCAATGCTGGAAATTCGATATTTGCCTTCTGTTATGTAGTATCTGTATGAGATATCTTAATATACGAATATAATATGCATTTATGTATCTACCTAGGCACAACTTGATAACATGACTACTAATTCAAATGGCAACCGCACGTCAAAACGTACGATTTAGCTTTTACATGCATTTCCATCCTTAATTATGAAAATTCATTATCTACAATTCTATTCCTACTCTGAATGTTTCTATATATCAAATATACGTAACGTGTTTCCCTTTAACACTAACACAAGTTTCACATTACAACACAACATTACGATTCATCATAATCAGAACCTAGTGTACCATGCTTTTCTTTTTCATGCACTATTGACAATTCATTTTGGACTTAATTTAATGGACGACGGAATATGAGAAGTATTTTGATTTGAATTATGCTGAGATGTGATGACAGCGGTAGACGTCTGAATCAAAGAGGAAGATCCACCCAAGGAAGAATTACTTGCACTGTCCATGTCACGTTCTGCTGATATATCTCTTACACCGTTACGATTAATATTTTCTGAAGTATTTCCGGTACCATTAGCATTCGTGTGCGCAAATACTTCCATTATGTCGGCTGTGGACGGATCGCTAAATAAGCCACCTTCAGATTTCTATATATAAATGTACATTAGCATCAACTCCGTTGCAGCAACTAATTAACAATAATTCAAGTATTTGGTTTCTTATTTAAGTGTACTATGGGCTGTTGATCTGATTTCCCAATGACAGCTATCGGAACAACCCCTGTCACTTGCGCGACACGATGCTCCACAAGATAAAACATGTACTCGTCGTACAAAAGGCGGAGTAAATGGAATGATCCGAAGCTGGCGGCACTTCTTAACGTCAAATCTCGAATGATAAGAGAACTGCAAATTCAAAGATTAAAGAGTGTTTATCGAAACTGGAGTTTCAATTTGTAAAGCTTTTTGAAAGAGTTATACCTGTAAAATGACCATTTCAACAAGAATTGCCGAGACAAATAAACAAACTTTGGTGAAGTCAAGTGCGGACGGAGGATTCTATCAACTACACCTTCTAGCCATGTAGCCCATTGTTCAAGTGTTTGTTGCTGAGCTAACGTTCCCTTAAAATCTTGTTCCAGAGAGGGAACAATGTCGCTGTCGCAGCCGCAAACCCAGGAAGCCTAATTAAAAATGACATTTAATATAGTTATTCTCAAAAAAACTACATATAATGTATTTGAGATTCAAAAGGTTAATAATGGCGCACCTGCTCTTCCACATTATTAAAATCGACACGATTGAGATCTGTGAGCATCTGAGCAATCTGGTTCTGGTTTTGTAAAACAGCCCTTGCCGCTTGGGCTAGATGGTTCAAAGACGTATAGCGCCGTAATGTTTGGGCAAGGGAACTCACTGCAGAAACCTTAAGCGTTACAATTTCTTGAGGAAAGCCTGACATTGCAGATGTCAACCATCCTTCAAGAGCCTTGGCAAAGTTACGAATAGCTTGAGTCATGGAGCCTTAAAAAAATTCCAATCAATCCATTTATTATTTTTCATTTGTTCCATCGTATACAACCGCGTGATTATAAACGCACAAACAAAACAAATACACTTACTTGGAATAGGTCTTAACACGTCAGGAAGAAGGAAGCCAACGATATTCTGGTAGAAATTAAAATCGGCATTGCGAATGAAATCTTGAACTTTTTTGAAGGTGCACAGCAAAATTAACTTCTGCCTAAAATTAAAATGTCAATTCAATTATTAAATAGAAAAGGTCAAAGTGGCAATACAATAGACATTAAAAGTTACTTTGGAAGAAGGTTCTCATAGTTTTGTGGCTCCATCGGTGCGCCAGATACCAAGTTTGATCCACCCGCTCGCCAAAATGTTCTCCAATACGATTCCACATTAGCCATTTGGAAATTAACAAGTGCATCTAGTAACGACTGAAATAAATACAAATCTATTTACAACCAAGGTTTTAAAAGGCTTATAACAATAATGCTTATATTTCTAATATATTAAATTCCTCCAATATTTTTATTGTACCTCACAATGTTCTTTGTACAAACTTCTAAATATGATAATATCATTGGGCTCGATCCCTTCTGGCAATTCCATGTTTTCATCCAGGTCTGGAAAGTTATCTAGGACTTGTGTATGATCTCCCAAAAACTAAATAACGAGTTCCATAAAAAATTAACATTTTGCCATTATTAAAAACTGCAGAAAAAATCTTAAGAGTATATGTCTAATTTCAACCTGTGAGGCCGTAGGGTCGTGAACTTGAAGCCCATTTACATGTGATCCATCGTATCCGTCTCCTTTGCACACTTTCATTCGTTTCCCCATATGGTTATTATTGTTGTGAATTGGCGGATGTTGCCTGTGGTTATCTAAATGTCCATTTCCTGGGATAGAAGCTCCCATCACTCCGGTTCCACGTCCATGTACAGTATAATACCCGTTCGGTCCATTTATGGGTGTTCCATCGTCATATAATTGATTTAAGGTTGAATTGGGTTTGAGTCGTATTCCATAGTAATGATATTTAGAGTTCCCTCGTGTTCCCAAACGACGGGTTCTCAGACCCAAAAACACAGATCGAATTAGTTTTCCAAAAGAGGCTGCATTTACAGGATCCAATTTGTGGTCAGCGCAATGGCGGAGGTAATGATAATACATTGTATACCGCGGCAGGCTTACACCTTCTGCTGTCTCATAATTTTCCAGTAGCCATTGAACCTAGAATTTATATACATTTCCGCATCAAAATTTAATTCCACAAGGCCTGGTACATATGTAACAGACCAATATTTAGACAAAATAGTATAGCACCCATTAACCCTAATCATGTAGTAAAGTGTCAACTTGCATTTTCTTCATTTGCTTTTACTTTTCGAAAACTATCCGCGAAACATACAGACTTGATTAATCAAAAAATTATTACTGACCATTATGAAAGAATGTCATTGTTATGTGAAGAATGAGAGTAGGTCAGATAATTCACTTCAAGAGTAACTAGTTTACTGAAACCAGTTCACAAACAAAAACTTTCACAGGAAAGCGCATTTACTAAACATACGTATAGTGTAAATTATTTCGTTATGAGTCAAAGAAAAAGTAGAATAGAGCTGCTAAAATGTCACAAATACAATAGTGGTAGCATGAAATGATTTGAAAGTAGATATAAATACTATGTGCAAAGTTACATTATTGAATAACTACGTGAAAGTGGCGTGTGTTGTGAGCATTCCGGTGATCTACAAACAATGAAATAATTCAAAGAAAATGTGAAATAAAAGGAATTCATACAGTGACAGGGCAAGATTTGAACGCAGCATTTCCGGCAGAAGGAAGTGATCCATTAGTGACAGGATACATATTCATTTTTGCTAATCGGTTTAAATCTTCTTCCGTAATCACAGGAACAGAACTATTTTCATTATTATCATCTAGCAAAGACTGTTCGTCGCTGTCGGAATCTCCGTAGAACAGTTCCCTTTTTACTCTTTTCCGTCGAACGGGCATTCTTCGCTGTTTAAGCACGGGGCAAATCAATATTAAACATAACAAAACAGACTAACAATAGCAAAATTGCATGCAAAAAATAACATTCATAAATAATACTCAAATCCATGCTTGTGCTTCGTGCATTTGTTCAATTCAATTCAATTCGTGGTCAAAGTCAAATGTACACAATTCATATTTAGTCAAACCAAATCTACAGAATGATTTTTAATAACATAGTAAATTTTTTCTTGTACGAATCCTACAAAAGACTTTCACCAATATATGATTTTTGCTTCACAAGTATTTATTCTCTCTCAGATGAGGAAACTGGTACCAAATTTAAGTGTTATTCAAAAATCATTCTGTGCTCACAAATAATTCTTAATTATTTTAAATGTTATTAAACTATAAATTAAGCAGAGAACAGTATAGTAGACAACAGCGCAATGGGATCAAGAATGCAGTTTTCACTCATTGTGACCAATTGTAGAGTTAAGACCAAGGAATTTAAAAAAAACTTGAATACGTACTTACAGTACGCATTATTATAACAATATATAAATATTTCTGCAACTATTACCACCATTTTACCTCAGAATATTACATTATATGTAAATAAACACATAAACTCTACTTACAGAACTTTAGTGAAAGTTACTTTACATATTCTAGCATTACATGAAATTTTCACCACCTTTCACCTCGCCAAATTTTCCTTCGTAATTTAAGAAAGTTACAGATGAGACAAGAGAAAGTTTTTTCGAAGAATATTGACAAACAACACACATTAATTTTCAACGCATTCAGACAATGTATTAGTGCTTATACCATACTACCATACCACTAATTAATTATCTGTTGAATGGGAACACAATACACAAAATGCCCAAAGAACTTGATCACTTACAGTGGCCGGAGACACACGTGTAGCATGAGTAATGTTAGGTACTCCGTCAACATCCCCAGCGATGTTATTGCTATTACTTCCAGTTGATGGAATCATAAACCCTCCACCTTCCTAAATTTATTACGTGGAAACCAGAACCGAATTAAATACAAGGTGCGTCGACTTAGGTACACAGTTCATCGCAATCATTGCATACCAACAAAAGTATTTTGTGCACAGAAAGTATTAACACAAATAGCACTATGCACTTTTAGAGGATTAAAAACTTAAAATGTTGATAACACTTACGAAACATGCGGATAATGCACGAATGCATGAAATTTCAGATGCAAACTACAGAAACTTTTACTTTTCTTAGCTATAATTACTATAATTCAAATTTAAAACACTACAATACAGTTTACTATTGCCCCTACTGGACTCACAAGTCATCTAGCTAGAGTGCACACGGAGAGTGAAAGCAGCACACGACATAATGAATTAACTAACTAAACATTAAATAGTTATAATTTTCACTACCAAACTTGATATAATGTAAGCAGACTATATACTTAAATTAAAATTAAAGTTACAAGTTTAAGATAGTTTTGGTCTGGCTGATATTGCTAAAATAACTGTGTCGCATATAAATATTACCCAATATTACCAAATCAACACTAGAAAACCAGAAATCCCAACAAATTAAATTAACTACCTAGAAAGAAACCTCTAGAACTAACTAAAATGTAAAATAGAAATCTATAGAACTAAAAAGTCTACATCATTAGGAAACCAACTAACTAGATACTCGTTATAATCTTCCCCCACCAGCAATGAATTTTATAGGCGTGCAGCTGCAATGGAAAACATCATACGCAGCAAAGTAACTTAAATATAAAATGCATTATTATAAACTACTTCCGAAGTTCGCGTTGATAACTTTCCCCAACTTTGGGGCTAAGTAACGTGCTAATAAATTTAATACAGCAAACAAGTGAAAAGTGCATTCTTGAAGCGCAAAACTATTTTTAGAATTTAATTATATATTATAAGAAATATAGGACAAGAACACGAAGCATATTACTACCAAAGGAAACTTAGATCTACTAATTTCCCTGAACTGTTCAGTGTATACGTTAATAGTAGCAACAGCATTACCAGTTCAAGTCCACTACTTAAATTATAGGCTATCCGTCATAGCCTGTATAATTGGAAAGGGTAACTAATAAATACCTGAGTATAAGAAGTTGATGTTCCAGCGGTGGGTGCTGAATAAAATTGTGTTGAAGCTGCGTTTGTGCTATATACCCCCGTTGAGTCCCCTACTGAATAAACCGGGCATGGCCTGCAATGTTTACAGTGAAATTTATAAGACCTTAAGACCTTTTTAGAAGCAAAAAAAATGCATTTTTATACCAAAAAAATTTCTCTTACATTGCCTTCCCGTTTGTAGTCGTTGTAAAAAGATTGGAATGATCACTTGAGCCTTCAACATAGGTAACATATGAAGAATTACTATTAACGCTTTGGCCTTCAGCTCCAACTGTTGTATCTCCATCCACTAAAAGAGACATGAAATTAAATTGCAAACATGTATTACTATTACTTATTACTTTACTAACATTTCCAACCGTCTCAATCATACATTTTACAAATCACGAAAGTTGTAACATTTTGTAATTTTTAAGATTGGATCAAAATAGCTATCAATTATTATCAATTAGGATTATCAATTTTGTTTTCAGAATGCTATAAACGGCTGGCCTACTTCAACTTCCGTTACTTCTATTATTAATGTTATACGATTTACAAACTACAGTACCCTACATATAAATACAGAGAGTGAGTAAGATGTAAGATTTTGAGGTGCGTATTGTATCATAAGTAGCTTAATCCCTATGCACCCGAAACAGCCGACAAGTAATTGTAACTTCAGTCAAACTAGGTTCAGTTTAGATTTACAAACGTAGATTAATTGCGTAGTAGATGACAAATTTAATGACATCCTTGAGTACTAACCAGTAATAGTAACATATTGTGGTGAAGAACTCATCATGCTGTTCGCACTGGTATTTCCAGGCGTTGGTGGATTAGGAGTGCTATTTCCATGAGAATGATCGGGAGGTGTTGTTGGCGTTCTCGGTGTCGATGGTTGAGCCCCTCCCGCGACAAGCTGCATTAAATCATAAAAAGTATATTCACAATTAGATCAACACCACAGTCACAGTCAGATAATCGACGTTTCGGATAAATGTTTAAGTCTGGCCTGAATTCATAAAAGTATTCAAAGGAGTCAAATGTACTATATGGACAATAATATTCACAAGGAAAACACACCTTTACACTTTTAACTTTTCAAAATTTTCTGTTTTACTATTCTGCAAAATGATCTTCAAAGTAGAAACTCTGACTGATAATACGGTGAAATTAAAATTCGTGTCAATTGTAAGTTTTCATTTTCTTTACCTTTGTCTACTTTAAGCTTCAGCGCCTTTTTTTCAGTGAAATATTTTATTAGATACCGCTTAATTTTCATATGGTTTCAAATTAAATCAAGTCGAAACCATTTTCTACCACTTTTCAAACATTTTACACTTAGAATTGGTAAATTTTTACTGGAAAATATATAATTGTGCAAATTTTGAGCATATTTAGTACATCCAGGCTTTTTTACTATCAACTATCACACTGGTATTTTGTACATGTATTTGGGCTTGCAATTTTACCACTTCTTTTTTACCAGTGGTATTTTTGTACGCTGAGTGTACCCCTGTTGTGTAAGATAGCATGTCGTGCTTCAATTTGAATTTTAATTCCTGAATGTAACCTGTATTAACAGAAATGTATTTATTTCATCATTTATTGTTTTTCAGTTACTTGGAATCGTGGATGTGATTTTTGGGAAGCGTAGGCTCTTGCGGCTATGCAAACGATATATTTTTCCTCGTAACAATAATCGTCTGCTTTTGTTTTTCTTTTTTACTTTTACTCTGTACTTTTCTTGACATGTTCAAAGTTAATTGTACTTCCAAAGGAATGGTAATCCCCACACAGGCAATTCATTGAGATCTTTCAATCATCTCTAATTACCATGCATGTTGTAGTATATGGTACATTTATTTAAGAGAATTTAATGAACATTAATTGCTAATTCATTTTATCCATAGGATTTTGTGTACCATCTTATTGCAGCTTTAATTATTCTACTAGCATCCATCATTTTACTTTCGTCAACTACCCCATCCACTTGTGGGGTCATGGAGAAAACCAGCAGCGCTGTAATTTCATTTTCTAATATTTTAAAATATACATAGTGTACTGTATTACTCTTTCGCTTTCTATAAAAACAGCAGCTGAGTATTTAATTATTACTTTAGTAGATATAGATAGATATATATATATATAGGTATAGGTTTGGATTGTCATATTTGGGTATATTTGGGTAATTTTAGAGTTATGACGTAAAATCAAAATTCCATTGGTATTAGGAGTTAGCAATACGTAAATTGCAAAAAACGCAGTTTACTACCGATATTCAACGTATCACGTCGTTTTTTTAGAAAATACGGCTCCAAAATGGAAAAATAGTGCTAATATCCTGAATGAGTGAAGATAGTATGAACAGAGAGGAATTCTGTTTCCAGGTTTTGAGTCCGGGAATCTGTTCTATCCAGGGTTTCGGGCATAATCTTAAAATTTCGTGGTTTTCACAGAAAGCTTCTGTAATACAAAAATTACCACCTGAAAAACAATTTAAATGGTTGTTTTGTCTTTCGTTTAAGAACAGTGGTCCCTAATTAGTATTTTGTACTAGATGTAAATTAGTTTCATCAGTTAATTACAAAATCTACAATAAAATGTACAATTTCTGATGAAATGATTAGAATTTGGACCGACTAATTATGTTCTACCTTCAAAAGAACAAATTGCTTAGCATAGTGCGGATACTGTAGCATGTGTTGTTGAGCAATGTGTAAAGGGAGATTGAGGAATTTGTGTATTTACATTCCTAATAAGTACTTATGGCGTTTAAAAGAGTATGAATGTCCTATGCACTTTTAATCAACAGACTTTGGCCATCATCAACAGCTGCCTGTACCTGTACATAAGCTGGGTGGTTCTGCAACACCTTCGAGATAAGGAAGATAAAGCCAGATTCCTCCCATTATACTTACTTTGCATTTTCAGTCGAAATCCTGTTGTGATGCCTGTTAAGGATAGAGCGACGTCGCCGGCGGATATGCCACAGTCTCCATTGCCTTCGTATCAACTACAGCAGCAACAGCATTACTCACAGTCGCAGTCACAAATCGTAGCTGTGAAACCTAAAACTCCCATTTCCTCTCCGATTTCCCCGCAACCTCCAGTAGAAACATAATTTCCGTGTTTTACACTCCGACCTTAAAGTAATACGTTTTCTTCAAAATGAACCATAAAACCACTAAAACTGCTTGAGATTCTTCGTCTTTCTCTCTAGCCAATATCCTGAATTTACATACTCTTCTTCATAATCAGCTTTAAAATCTTATTAGTGCTATTTTATCTTCATTTAAGAACAAGTACAAAATTTCGCAAAATTTCTAAGCAAGTATTACTCTTAGATGCTTTACTAACTAAAGTTATATTGGAATTTAGAAATCTTTTACTGCAATGCAAAATGTACTATATCGAAGTATATTATAGTTGTGTTATTACGTATTTCATAAGCTCTATTAGATATTTTATATTAATTCTGTAAGAAATCATGTAACAATACTAGGAAATTGTAGTTTAGTTGAATGACAGAACTGAAAGGAAATTAAAGAGATTTCAATTGGATTATTAATTGGTACAATTACAAACCATCTCTAAGTTATGTAAACTTCCTCTGCATGCATTGTATGAACTAAAAAAAGCACAAGTAAAGTATAGTTAGAAGTATGTTTTTTATTAGAATATACTATAGCATCCTTATCCACCATAATACAAGCACATTAGAGTAACAGAGGTCAATCCAATTTTGTTTCACACTAATGGAAAATAATTCACTGATTAGATTTAATATAACTATTGCATAAGATATTCCCATATGGCTATACTAGAGATACAAAGAACATAAATGATTGGAGGGAAGAAGAACATTTATTAGAAATGCATTTGGGGATTACCAGTTTACAGCTTAGGTGTAATGACACCAATACTTATCTACTGCCAGACTGTACTTTGTAAAATTACACTATTTATCTAGTCCACATAGACATCTGCAACTCTTGTGAATGGATATGTTGTTCCTAAATATATTTTAATCTCAGAAAAAGTATCTTCCACATGGTGGGACATCACAAATACAATCTACTTATGTAAGCTAATAGAGATTAGACACGGCACGCACATGGCATAAATATCTACACTATTCTTTAGGTATTCAGTACGGAATAATAGAGATATATACTAATGTAGCGTGTCTTTGCCCTTTTCCTGCCTACATTAGTTTTTATTATGTGATTGCTACTCTATAACAAACAAAATCTATTTCACTAGTAGTTAGCACCGATTGTCTCTTTAACTCTTATTGTCCGTTAAAAATAATTGTCTACTTAGAATGTGTATATGTATGTACATATACTTAATTTTATTTACTACACCAGCCAGCCCCGTTGGCTGTCTACTTCTCGTGTTTCAGAATGAAGTTGATTATGCCCTGGGTAGAGCTGTCGTGATTTCCTTTTGATTTTCCAGCTAGCTCTGGTTCAATTGCTTTAGCCAGCTCTTTGCCCAACTCCACACTAGTACAAACAAAAAATAAATGTCACATGCCATAAATAGACAGCTAATTTAGTAATGCTGGTCAATCTACATTATTACACCAAGCACTCTTGACATTTCACGTATAATGATCTACTTAATATAGATTGTGGTTATATTAATACTTACCCCCACTGGTCGAAAGAGTTGATATTCCAAATAGATCCCTGAACGAAAATCTTATGTTCGTAGAGAGCAATTAGGAGTCCCAGTGTAAATGGACTCAGCTTTTTAGCCAGAATCATATTAGTTGGACGATTTCCAGGGAAATATTTATGTGGCCGAAGTGGTTCAGGAATAGAGTCTGGAAGTTCAGTCCTTCCTACCATTAAAGCTTCAGGTTGAGCGATCAAATTAGCCAGAAGTATAGAATGATGACTTATTCCTGCGATTTCTTCTTTCTTCTGTACGAAACCGATGAAATCTACAAAAACATACGACAGTTCAATGCTAATTGGAATTCATGTGAATTTTATATTGCCTGTAATAATTGGTAATTATGTCTATGCAAACTCAGGATAAGATTAGATTACACTTACCCGCAGGCACAATCCTCGTTCCTTGGTGAAGCAATTGATAAAACGCATGCTGTCCATTAGTGCCAGCAGCACCCCAAATCACCGGGCCTGTGTTATAACCAGAAATTCTATTTCCAGACATCGTTGCAGACTTTCCATTCGATTCCATATCAGCCTGTTGCAAGTATGAAGGAAGTTTCGACAGAAACTGGTCATATGGTAATATGGCATGGGATTCGTAGCCAATAACTGAATTGTACCAAACGCCCAACAACGCCAGAATGACAGGAACCTGAAATCAGTAAATAATTGCTTTTTTATCTGATTTTCGTTCATTTCCTTAGATTATTTCTGAAAATGGGAAAATTACATTTTTCTCTAGAGGAGTATCTCTGAAATGTTGATCCATGAAACGAGCTCCATCCAGCATTTTTCTAAAGTTGGCAAATCCGCTCTGAAGAGCAATTGAAAGACCAATGGCCGACCACAGAGAATAACGACCGCCAACAAAATCCCAGAACTCGAAGGAAGTGCTGATTCCAAACTCCTTTACTTTTGGGATGTTTGTTGAAAGTGCTACGAAATGTTTTGCTACAGCCGCTTCATCTTTTGCCTAAAAATAAATGAGTTCCATAATTTACTTAGTTTATAGTTACACTTTTTAGAACTGGAAAGCAAATTAGATCAACTTTACTCTGCCACTAAATACATAACTTCATTTAAAAAGGTAGTACTTGATTAAGGAACCATTTTCGTGCAGATTGCGCATTGGCGATAGTTTCTTGGGTTGTAAATGTCTTGCTTGCAATGATAAACAGCGTCGTCTCAGGATTAACATTGGAGAGGACGTCAGTCAAATGAGATTCGTCGACATTCGATACAAAGTGAGTTTTGGGCCCGACTCTGTATTGAGTTAAAGCTTCGCACACCATATTAGGACCCTATAAATTAAATAGTATTTTGATTACCAATCATCTTTTTTAATACAATTCATTAATTATCAGTGAAAGGTAATTTAGGTTTGATGGTCTTAATTTGTAAGCTCTACAATAGATTATAAAAACTAACAATTTGTATATTGCTTATTGGCAATGTGATTGTAAGTCATAAAATGATAATTAGCTATGGACTATCTTTTAAGGAAAATTGTCAGTACATGGTTCAAAAGGATATAGTGTAATAATTTAAACACTTACAAGGTCAGATCCTCCAATACCGATGTTAACAACATCAAGAATCTTCTTGCCAGTGTAACCAGTCCATTTTCCAGCAATAATATCATCACAAAAGGTTTCCATTTGCTTCAAGACTCTAACAACATCAGGAATGACATTTTTCCCCTCCAAATTAATAGGAGAATCATTTTCTTGCGCCCTCAGAGCAATGTGGAGTACAGCCCGGTTTTCAGTACTATTGATTTTCTCTGCTGAGAACATTTGGTTCCTTCTTTCTTCAACTTTTCTGGATTTTGCCAAATCCAACAAGAGTTGCAAAGTTGCTTCATTGATTAAATTCTTAGAAAAGTCAATCAAAAGTGGGCCGCCCCCATCTGGACATGGCAAATCTACCTCAAGCCTTAAAAAAATGAAGAAATACTATTAAAATCCAAAGAACACTCAAAAAATCGATTGTATACATTATAAACATGTTTCCTCCTTATAGAAAGTGTGAGAACTTACTTAAATTTGTTAAACCGGTCAGCATCGCTAGCAAAAAGTTGTCGCAAATCGAAACTGTGTCCCTGTTCCTTCCAGTGGGCCAAAAAGTTTAATCCAGACAGGATCCTCGAGAAGATTTCCCAATGCCATTGTAATTCCTGTAGAATTATCAGTTTCAGAAAAAAGTAAATTTATTCCCCGAGAAATTTTCAACGCTGTCGATCAGTTATTGTAAACACGTTGAATGGAGGATACAAATAGACCTTGACTTTGACTTTGAGCTCTAATAAACCCACTCGAACCGGCTGCTTTTTTATCTCTATCAATGTCAGCTGCCTCTCCTGTAACTTGCTGCGAGTTTCGTATTGAAATCAAACTAGGCACTGTACCCATATAACAAGTTTTATATACCTAGACTCCTTCGCCAGTTTTCTTTAGGACGCTTCACCGTTCTATTTGCTCTTGAGATTTGAATGTTCACATTAAATTCCTATGCAATACAAACGAGATTAGTCATTCTATGTATCTCTCAATACACGTATTGGGAATACTTAGGTAAACTTCGATTTGCTAAGACCACGACCCAAAACTTTTTATCTCTCCTTTATGGCTTATTTCTCCTCTGTACCTAATTATAAGATTTTTTGCTTATTATGTTAAATTGGCCTATTAGCATTAACGTTCTAAGATATTAGATAAATACTGTTTAAGCAGACTGAGACAAGAGACAGTTGCTGATTGATACAAAAACTTAATTTTTTAAGCTTAAAAATAATATTATTCTTTAATGGTAGTGCTAAGGAGAGATATGGCACTAATGAATTACACGACTCGACGATTTGCAATGACAAATGTTCTTTTGCCAACTCTCTCTATCCCTTTATTTGTAGAATTAACGAGTCGTGACATCATAGAAGTGTGACAGAGTTCATGAAACATAAAAAATAAGCCAATGTCATATTTTGTGTACCTGTTGGTAGGTGAACTTTGAAAATATCAAGCCAAGCCAGCATCACAAAAATCTTTACACGTAATATGCGTATTCAATAGAATTCTATGTATTTCATCAGTATAACATCATTTATTCATACACCAAAGACACAATAAACCACATGGGTACATACCAATCATTATTGAAGGAAGTAAACTATTTTTGCATAATTTTGAGTTTAAATTAAGTGAATATTTTGCTAAATCATTTCACTATAGCCTTAGAACATAACTATGAAATAACATTTGAAAAGTAAATACAAACTTTTGATATGATACCCATTGCTACAACTTTAGAACATTACGAATAGCTATTATTCAATCATAAATATGAAGTCAAATTCAAGCTGGAAATTTTGCTTTATTTTATAATTATAAATGTACCTTGCAGTATACACTAAATTCATACGAATAAACATACAAATAGGTTCAACACTAATTTTAATTGCAGTGCACTATATAATTTTTCTTTTTTGGTGTATTTTCAAAGCTAAAACTAGATTTTAAACATTCATGTGCTTTGGTACTTACGCTAGTTTTTGGCCTATAAGCTGCAGATCATTCAAAACTTCATTTACTACTTATGGACATACTTATGTAGTTAATTGATACGTACAACGGATAATCAAGATCCAAAAGTTTCAGGTTTAAGTTAGGACTCTGAACAACGTATCTTTGACAAGCCATATTATTACATTCAATTTTACTACTGAGCAAAACCTAAATTGAGAAATACCACGTTTCCAATAAACATAAAGTTGAGAAAATGTTCTATAAAAATGTACTATATTATATTTTTTCATTTACATGCTTACATCACGTCGATTTAGTTAAAAATTTCTTTCCTTTTGGATTTGGGTTACAATATTACTACGTAGATAGTGATCTTCAAAGTTCGGTAGACATCAATATTTTTGATATAATTACAATAAAATACATCTTTGAGGACTACTACATAAAATTGTTCCAAAAGCATACTAAAAAGACATAGAACCAACTTTATAATGAGCAAAAATAAATTATTATAAGCACAATATTGCAATTCAAGATTTCTGGTTATGACTATCGTTAATTTTTGGTAAACAGTAGAGTATTCTTTAAGCCTTAAATACATTATACTACTATTAAGTATTTATACTCAACCATTATGCACTCACGTGTAATAATATATTATATCTCTAATGCTTAAGTAAACTAATTTAATAATTGTGCATGTATTGATAGTGCTCAGTATATTTCTAGCACACGCATTCCCACATTAATAACTATTTAACAATATCTACTTTTTATATTTTCTTTACACATTTTCTATTTACTTTTCCCCACATACATTCATCTAGTATATGTTTGCATTACAATGGATATTATTACTTTGTACCTCTACATTACTTACGACTAAATAAATTATCGTTTTGCTTGCATTATCTAGTTATATGGACGTATGTACCACTGACATTATTCACAGAGTAAGTATTGAATTTTGTCATTATGTGTAAATGACCGACTGAAACAATTAATTGCATCTAATTCAATACTAGAACTAACGATACATTAAAAATCATGCATTTCATAAATTAAATATGCATAGTGTACGGCATACGGTACAGTGAATGACTTACCACAAACTATTACAATGTAAATTACTTTTGCAGTTGTTGAACAGTTGTAATCGATCGAAACAGAAACATTAGGTCTGCAAAAACCAAGTTAAAAATAAATAATACACTTAAATCTTACTTATAGACACGACTAAAATTCAATCAGACAATTAACTGTAAATATAAATACACACACACATTTCTTCCACTTCAAAAAATTTACTACTTACATATTTGTTATCTCCTTTTTGATATGCAGTAGATCATTTCACTATTATTACTATTGCAGCAGATTTCGTTTTTAAAAATGAACATCTTTCTATACATTTTTGTATTCATACGTATTATTGGTGATGTCTTTCAACATAACTGTCACAGTCCTACAGTCCTAGTGCTAAGTCACAGATAGAAACATTAGATAGAAATTCCAAAACTCATTACAATGGATTTAGGTTCGATTACCGAACTTTATAAACACATTATACCAAGTAAAGCACATGACACATCTATAACTAAAACGTAAGTAGCGTAAGTAATTGAAACGTGCAAATCTTATGTCACGATGTCATCATTATCATAAGTAGTCGTCTACACTTAAAATTATTTCTTTGTTATTGTACCCTGTATGACTAATTTTAAGGCAATCATCCAAAAAGCTATATTACCGTCTATCAACACGAATAACGTTCATGATACTATTAGTAATATTCGATAAAAAATTAAATTACTTGACCACACTTTTTTGACATAAACTCACGAATTCTCATTGCTCAAGACAAGTGCATTTTGAGAAATGAAAATCAGACTTAAAATAGGTTCAATTCCGAATTGTTATATTTGTATGTAAATTACAATCGTAATATAAAATTAATTACAATTATACAAATTACTTAAAAATAATAGAGAACATGAGTTTCATTGGTAGGAAAAATCATTACAAAATTTGTAACAGATTTGAACAAGAAACAGAATTTTTACTCTCCTACTGTCTATAAATACAGTTAAAGTTTAAAACTATTAAAATTACTGACATTATTAAATATGTAACTGTAAATACCTTCCGTTTAAGACTTTTATTCAATGCTGGAAATTCGATATTTGCCTTCTGTTATGTAGTATCTGTATGAGATATCTTAATATACGAATATAATATGCATTTATGTATCTACCTAGGCACAACTTGATAACATGACTACTAATTCAAATGGCAACCGCACGTCAAAACGTACGATTTAGCTTTTACATGCATTTCCATCCTTAATTATGAAAATTCATTATCTACAATTCTATTCCTACTCTGAATGTTTCTATATATCAAATATACGTAACGTGTTTCCCTTTAACACTAACACAAGTTTCACATTACAACACAACATTACGATTCATCATAATCAGAACCTAGTGTACCATGCTTTTCTTTTTCATGCACTATTGACAATTCATTTTGGACTTAATTTAATGGACGACGGAATATGAGAAGTATTTTGATTTGAATTATGCTGAGATGTGATGACAGCGGTAGACGTCTGAATCAAAGAGGAAGATCCACCCAAGGAAGAATTACTTGCACTGTCCATGTCACGTTCTGCTGATATATCTCTTACACCGTTACGATTAATATTTTCTGAAGTATTTCCGGTACCATTAGCATTCGTGTGCGCAAATACTTCCATTATGTCGGCTGTGGACGGATCGCTAAATAAGCCACCTTCAGATTTCTATATATAAATGTACATTAGCATCAACTCCGTTGCAGCAACTAATTAACAATAATTCAAGTATTTGGTTTCTTATTTAAGTGTACTATGGGCTGTTGATCTGATTTCCCAATGACAGCTATCGGAACAACCCCTGTCACTTGCGCGACACGATGCTCCACAAGATAAAACATGTACTCGTCGTACAAAAGGCGGAGTAAATGGAATGATCCGAAGCTGGCGGCACTTCTTAACGTCAAATCTCGAATGATAAGAGAACTGCAAATTCAAAGATTAAAGAGTGTTTATCGAAACTGGAGTTTCAATTTGTAAAGCTTTTTGAAAGAGTTATACCTGTAAAATGACCATTTCAACAAGAATTGCCGAGACAAATAAACAAACTTTGGTGAAGTCAAGTGCGGACGGAGGATTCTATCAACTACACCTTCTAGCCATGTAGCCCATTGTTCAAGTGTTTGTTGCTGAGCTAACGTTCCCTTAAAATCTTGTTCCAGAGAGGGAACAATGTCGCTGTCGCAGCCGCAAACCCAGGAAGCCTAATTAAAAATGACATTTAATATAGTTATTCTCAAAAAACTACATATAATGTATTTGAGATTCAAAAGGTTAATAATGGCGCACCTGCTCTTCCACATTATTAAAATCGACACGATTGAGATCTGTGAGCATCTGAGCAATCTGGTTCTGGTTTTGTAAAACAGCCCTTGCCGCTTGGGCTAGATGGTTCAAAGACGTATAGCGCCGTAATGTTTGGGCAAGGGAACTCACTGCAGAAACCTTAAGCGTTACAATTTCTTGAGGAAAGCCTGACATTGCAGATGTCAACCATCCTTCAAGAGCCTTGGCAAAGTTACGAATAGCTTGAGTCATGGAGCCTTAAAAAAATTCCAATCAATCCATTTATTATTTTTCATTTGTTCCATCGTATACAACCGCGTGATTATAAACGCACAAACAAAACAAATACACTTACTTGGAATAGGTCTTAACACGTCAGGAAGAAGGAAGCCAACGATATTCTGGTAGAAATTAAAATCGGCATTGCGAATGAAATCTTGAACTTTTTTGAAGGTGCACAGCAAAATTAACTTCTGCCTAAAATTAAAATGTCAATTCAATTATTAAATAGAAAAGGTCAAAGTGGCAATACAATAGACATTAAAAGTTACTTTGGAAGAAGGTTCTCATAGTTTTGTGGCTCCATCGGTGCGCCAGATACCAAGTTTGATCCACCCGCTCGCCAAAATGTTCTCCAATACGATTCCACATTAGCCATTTGGAAATTAACAAGTGCATCTAGTAACGACTGAAATAAATACAAATCTATTTACAACCAAGGTTTTAAAAGGCTTATAACAATAATGCTTATATTTCTAATATATTAAATTCCTCCAATATTTTTATTGTACCTCACAATGTTCTTTGTACAAACTTCTAAATATGATAATATCATTGGGCTCGATCCCTTCTGGCAATTCCATGTTTTCATCCAGGTCTGGAAAGTTATCTAGGACTTGTGTATGATCTCCCAAAAACTAAATAACGAGTTCCATAAAAAATTAACATTTTGCCATTATTAAAAACTGCAGAAAAAATCTTAAGAGTATATGTCTAATTTCAACCTGTGAGGCCGTAGGGTCGTGAACTTGAAGCCCATTTACATGTGATCCATCGTATCCGTCTCCTTTGCACACTTTCATTCGTTTCCCCATATGGTTATTATTGTTGTGAATTGGCGGATGTTGCCTGTGGTTATCTAAATGTCCATTTCCTGGGATAGAAGCTCCCATCACTCCGGTTCCACGTCCATGTACAGTATAATACCCGTTCGGTCCATTTATGGGTGTTCCATCGTCATATAATTGATTTAAGGTTGAATTGGGTTTGAGTCGTATTCCATAGTAATGATATTTAGAGTTCCCTCGTGTTCCCAAACGACGGGTTCTCAGACCCAAAAACACAGATCGAATTAGTTTTCCAAAAGAGGCTGCATTTACAGGATCCAATTTGTGGTCAGCGCAATGGCGGAGGTAATGATAATACATTGTATACCGCGGCAGGCTTACACCTTCTGCTGTCTCATAATTTTCCAGTAGCCATTGAACCTAGAATTTATATACATTTCCGCATCAAAATTTAATTCCACAAGGCCTGGTACATATGTAACAGACCAATATTTAGACAAAATAGTATAGCACCCATTAACCCTAATCATGTAGTAAAGTGTCAACTTGCATTTTCTTCATTTGCTTTTACTTTTCGAAAACTATCCGCGAAACATACAGACTTGATTAATCAAAAAATTATTACTGACCATTATGAAAGAATGTCATTGTTATGTGAAGAATGAGAGTAGGTCAGATAATTCACTTCAAGAGTAACTAGTTTACTGAAACCAGTTCACAAACAAAAACTTTCACAGGAAAGCGCATTTACTAAACATACGTATAGTGTAAATTATTTCGTTATGAGTCAAAGAAAAAGTAGAATAGAGCTGCTAAAATGTCACAAATACAATAGTGGTAGCATGAAATGATTTGAAAGTAGATATAAATACTATGTGCAAAGTTACATTATTGAATAACTACGTGAAAGTGGCGTGTGTTGTGAGCATTCCGGTGATCTACAAACAATGAAATAATTCAAAGAAAATGTGAAATAAAAGGAATTCATACAGTGACAGGGCAAGATTTGAACGCAGCATTTCCGGCAGAAGGAAGTGATCCATTAGTGACAGGATACATATTCATTTTTGCTAATCGGTTTAAATCTTCTTCCGTAATCACAGGAACAGAACTATTTTCATTATTATCATCTAGCAAAGACTGTTCGTCGCTGTCGGAATCTCCGTAGAACAGTTCCCTTTTTACTCTTTTCCGTCGAACGGGCATTCTTCGCTGTTTAAGCACGGGGCAAATCAATATTAAACATAACAAAACAGACTAACAATAGCAAAATTGCATGCAAAAAATAACATTCATAAATAATACTCAAATCCATGCTTGTGCTTCGTGCATTTGTTCAATTCAATTCAATTCGTGGTCAAAGTCAAATGTACACAATTCATATTTAGTCAAACCAAATCTACAGAATGATTTTTAATAACATAGTAAATTTTTTCTTGTACGAATCCTACAAAAGACTTTCACCAATATATGATTTTTGCTTCACAAGTATTTATTCTCTCTCAGATGAGGAAACTGGTACCAAATTTAAGTGTTATTCAAAAATCATTCTGTGCTCACAAATAATTCTTAATTATTTTAAATGTTATTAAACTATAAATTAAGCAGAGAACAGTATAGTAGACAACAGCGCAATGGGATCAAGAATGCAGTTTTCACTCATTGTGACCAATTGTAGAGTTAAGACCAAGGAATTTAAAAAAAACTTGAATACGTACTTACAGTACGCATTATTATAACAATATATAAATATTTCTGCAACTATTACCACCATTTTACCTCAGAATATTACATTATATGTAAATAAACACATAAACTCTACTTACAGAACTTTAGTGAAAGTTACTTTACATATTCTAGCATTACATGAAATTTTCACCACCTTTCACCTCGCCAAATTTTCCTTCGTAATTTAAGAAAGTTACAGATGAGACAAGAGAAAGTTTTTTCGAAGAATATTGACAAACAACACACATTAATTTTCAACGCATTCAGACAATGTATTAGTGCTTATACCATACTACCATACCACTAATTAATTATCTGTTGAATGGGAACACAATACACAAAATGCCCAAAGAACTTGATCACTTACAGTGGCCGGAGACACACGTGTAGCATGAGTAATGTTAGGTACTCCGTCAACATCCCCAGCGATGTTATTGCTATTACTTCCAGTTGATGGAATCATAAACCCTCCACCTTCCTAAATTTATTACGTGGAAACCAGAACCGAATTAAATACAAGGTGCGTCGACTTAGGTACACAGTTCATCGCAATCATTGCATACCAACAAAAGTATTTTGTGCACAGAAAGTATTAACACAAATAGCACTATGCACTTTTAGAGGATTAAAAACTTAAAATGTTGATAACACTTACGAAACATGCGGATAATGCACGAATGCATGAAATTTCAGATGCAAACTACAGAAACTTTTACTTTTCTTAGCTATAATTACTATAATTCAAATTTAAAACACTACAATACAGTTTACTATTGCCCCTACTGGACTCACAAGTCATCTAGCTAGAGTGCACACGGAGAGTGAAAGCAGCACACGACATAATGAATTAACTAACTAAACATTAAATAGTTATAATTTTCACTACCAAACTTGATATAATGTAAGCAGACTATATACTTAAATTAAAATTAAAGTTACAAGTTTAAGATAGTTTTGGTCTGGCTGATATTGCTAAAATAACTGTGTCGCATATAAATATTACCCAATATTACCAAATCAACACTAGAAAACCAGAAATCCCAACAAATTAAATTAACTACCTAGAAAGAAACCTCTAGAACTAACTAAAATGTAAAATAGAAATCTATAGAACTAAAAAGTCTACATCATTAGGAAACCAACTAACTAGATACTCGTTATAATCTTCCCCCACCAGCAATGAATTTTATAGGCGTGCAGCTGCAATGGAAAACATCATACGCAGCAAAGTAACTTAAATATAAAATGCATTATTATAAACTACTTCCGAAGTTCGCGTTGATAACTTTCCCCAACTTTGGGGCTAAGTAACGTGCTAATAAATTTAATACAGCAAACAAGTGAAAAGTGCATTCTTGAAGCGCAAAACTATTTTTTTAGAATTTAATTATATATTATAAGAAATATAGGACAAGAACACGAAGCATATTACTACCAAAGGAAACTTAGATCTACTAATTTCCCTGAACTGTTCAGTGTATACGTTAATAGTAGCAACAGCATTACCAGTTCAAGTCCACTACTTAAATTATAGGCTATCCGTCATAGCCTGTATAATTGGAAAGGGTAACTAATAAATACCTGAGTATAAGAAGTTGATGTTCCAGCGGTGGGTGCTGAATAAAATTGTGTTGAAGCTGCGTTTGTGCTATATACCCCCGTTGAGTCCCCTACTGAATAAACCGGGCATGGCCTGCAATGTTTACAGTGAAATTTATAAGACCTTAAGACCTTTTTAGAAGCAAAAAAAATGCATTTTTATACCAAAAAAATTTCTCTTACATTGCCTTCCCGTTTGTAGTCGTTGTAAAAAGATTGGAATGATCACTTGAGCCTTCAACATAGGTAACATATGAAGAATTACTATTAACGCTTTGGCCTTCAGCTCCAACTGTTGTATCTCCATCCACTAAAAGAGACATGAAATTAAATTGCAAACATGTATTACTATTACTTATTACTTTACTAACATTTCCAACCGTCTCAATCATACATTTTACAAATCACGAAAGTTGTAACATTTTGTAATTTTTAAGATTGGATCAAAATAGCTATCAATTATTATCAATTAGGATTATCAATTTTGTTTTCAGAATGCTATAAACGGCTGGCCTACTTCAACTTCCGTTACTTCTATTATTAATGTTATACGATTTACAAACTACAGTACCCTACATATAAATACAGAGAGTGAGTAAGATGTAAGATTTTGAGGTGCGTATTGTATCATAAGTAGCTTAATCCCTATGCACCCGAAACAGCCGACAAGTAATTGTAACTTCAGTCAAACTAGGTTCAGTTTAGATTTACAAACGTAGATTAATTGCGTAGTAGATGACAAATTTAATGACATCCTTGAGTACTAACCAGTAATAGTAACATATTGTGGTGAAGAACTCATCATGCTGTTCGCACTGGTATTTCCAGGCGTTGGTGGATTAGGAGTGCTATTTCCATGAGAATGATCGGGAGGTGTTGTTGGCGTTCTCGGTGTCGATGGTTGAGCCCCTCCCGCGACAAGCTGCATTAAATCATAAAAAGTATATTCACAATTAGATCAACACCACAGTCACAGTCAGATAATCGACGTTTCGGATAAATGTTTAAGTCTGGCCTGAATTCATAAAAGTATTAATGTAGAGAGAATATATGTATAAACTAATATTAATTCACTGTAAATGTAAATGATCAGAAGATCTCAAATATTAGATTAGAATCTCATCATTAGATTAGGTATCTAAAAGGTAAGACTTCATATGACTTTCACCACAAAATAACTCCATATAAAACTTTCACCACAAAATAACTCCATATAAAACTTTCACCACAAAATAACTCCATATAAAACTTTCACCACAAAATAACTCCATTTAAAACTTTCACCACAAAATAACTCCATTTAAAACTTTCACCACAAAATAACTCCATTTAAAACTTTCACCACAAAATAACTCCATATAAAACTTTCACTGGTAAAAGTCTGCGACTTTCAGTTTCGTTTATGGGTTTTATTTACAGTTTTTCCAAATGCATCAAAAGAGAAATCTCATTTGCAAGGCATATGAAGCGTTACTTATATTTTGTTTTTACAATGTAATGTTATCATAAAGTTAACTACTGTAGTAGTGAGAGCAAGTAGGTAGTAATTAGGTAGAGAAAAAAAATTACCTCAGATGCAATTTGGGCCGTGGATGCCGATTCTGAGCGTCCATTATCCAGTTCAGTTGCATTTAGCTGAGTGGTCTGCAAAGATTCGAAAAATAAAATTTCCATAAGAAAAGCATAATCAACATTCAACAATATGAAATTTTCCAGGCCCAACATTGTAAAAATATGACATAAATATGAGGTAGTTATCAACAAACAGTATCTTCCTTGATTGAGTGAAACAATTGTCACGAAAAACATTTAACCCACTCGCCCGGCATTAAAAAATTGGACAAGACTTACACCGACAGAAAACTGTGACTGTACCCTGAATACCTTCACGATTGTGCAAAATCTTGTACAATCTATCATTTTATTTAAAGTTTAAAGTCAAACAGCTTACGCCAACAAAGCAACCGAGATTAAAATTAACTGTTTCATAATTTTTACATAATATTTAGAGGTCAAAGATCACTGTTAACAAACTTCACCCAAGTTGGGAAATGTTAGAAGTGAAAAGCCAGTAGAAATCTGACCACTATACTATAGTATAGAGTATAGACAAACTTTCACCACCTCGTCACTTGAGGCAGTATAAAATCGTATAAAATTTAAGTACATAACAAGTGGCATTACCTGCCTGAATGTAGTGTAGCTAAAAATATTTATGTATGAATACGCATACATGCATGCATACTAAATTAATTCATAGTATGAATTTCAGACCATATTCATACTAATCAATTTTGCAGGCATCTCGAATTTTTGGCAACTCGGCCCGCCACACTATGTCCCTCCCCCTAATTGGGCGGAGTTTAGGGGTTCTAAACCAATAGGATATAACGCTTCTAAATAGGGTGTGGCTCTAGGCAGAGACAAAACCTGAAAATCTGGTAATGGGTGGGACACATTAAGTTGGCAATTGGAAAATTCTGAATGCCTGCAATGAAATTTAGTAAATTCATAAGGGATACGATAAAGAGAATTCCTTTTCAGTATAGTTGCAACTAATTGATACAAAAACAATCAACAGGTAAGCAATTTCTCTATGTCCGAACTCCTAATGACTAATGATGTATTTGCATGCATTATGCTACAGATGGTATGTATATTATTGAGTAAATACAAAAGAGACCATGCAGGCTCGGAACAAAATGTCACAGCCAAAGTTGTTACTTTCAGATTTAAATCTACTTAGTGATATGAAAAAAACAATTTCAGGATTTTTTTGAAAACCCTCCGTTTTTAGGTTATGGCGGTTTTCCGCCTTATGCCGTTCATCTATGATTCATTTCTAAACTACTTGACCGATTTTCATGAAACCGGCGCCATTCTGCTCGCAAACGCTTTCATCACATGGCCCCTTTTTTAGTTTTTCAATATTTTTTCAAAATTTTGAAAAATCTTTCGAAAAATTTCGAAAAAAATTTTTTTTGAACGTTTTCATTAAAATTACTATTAAATGCGATAAAAACGCTAATTCTGACCAAAAATTCAATAATTAGGGTGTATATATCAAAAATAAAGTCATTAAAATTAATGAATGAAAACCACTATTGAGTTTTTGGTCAGAACTACCGTTTTTATCGCATTTAATAATAGTTCTAATAAAAACGTTCAAAAAGTCTTTTTTCGAAATTTTTCGAAATTTTTTTTAAAATTTTGAAAAAATATTGAAAAACTAAAAAAGGGGCCATGTGATGAAAGCGTTTGCGAGCAGAATGGCGCCGGTTTCATGAAAATCGGTCAAGTAGTTTAGAAATGAATCATAGATGAACGCCATAAGGCAGAAAACCGCCATAACTTAAAAACGGCGGGTTTTCAAAAAAAATCCTGAAATTGTTTTTTTCATATCACTAAGTAGATTAGAATCTGAAAGTAACAACTTTGGCTGTGACATTTTGTTCCGAGCCTGCATGGTCTCTTATGTATTTACTCTATTATTACATTAACCACACAGTAAGCAACGCAAGTGTAAGGCACTTTGACAGTACTGCCAACTTTATGTGGTCATGATACTATAATGATTTCATACAGTGCCTAAAGTTTGAAGTACTAGTAAGTACCTAACGTCTTTCATAAGGAGCTAACCTGATGACAACCATAATGACAATGGCGAATCCAATTTAGACGTTGACGATAAATCCAATCGCTATTATGTGGTATTTCGTATTGTTGATACTGATGATGAACATGACGCTGCCTAGCCCACCGAACTGCAGCAGCAGAGACAGAGTAAGGACTACTTTGACGTGAAATTATTGTATTATACATTGCAATAAAACAATTTTTCAGTATAAGCAAGCGATTCTAAATACAGCGTAGATGTAAATTTTTTGCAACTTTCTGAGCTAAGTATCTAATTGTTAAGTGGCACTGTTGCAGTAATGATATGACTATCAATCCTATTACGAAAGGGTGACGACACAAATAGCACAAATATAATTAAAAGTATTAAATATGTATTTTAACAACTGTAAAGAAGAGAAATATAGTTCTGCGAATATTATCAGGAAATCGGCCTTCCTTGCTCTGCTTTATGCAGTCTTTGGTGATCTCTATTATGACAAACAAGTTCACTTTCTATAACAAGTGAGTGGGGTTTGACAATTAGAAATTAAGTCAAGCTTAACATCTATTTTGAATAGGTAATAAAAGTACAATTTTAGAACCTATTTACTTGTGCTTATGCTTACCCAATACCTAATAACTATTTTACTATCAATATCAATTAGAGTCTACGTCAAAACAAAAGATCATAAAGTTACTTTAACGGAATAAAGGAGTTGTATTCTAAATCGAAACAATGAGACAATTGTGGATACTAAAAAAGTTATAATATTTAGATTTGCATTTGACATATAATACAAACAAGTACTCCTGTCCCTGTCACCGCATGTACATACTATCAAAAACCAGTGACCAGTGAGCCGTCAGAGTATAGTATTAATTTAAATATACATATGTGAGCAGAATTTACATACAATATGTATGTATGTTTGTGACTTGTCTTGTGTGCATAGGCTAGGCTATGAAGGTATATTAGTACTACAGTCTGGACCAGACGAGGTTAAGAAGTAAATATTAAAATTTAAATCGACCAGAGTCGACGCGAATAGCTAGGCTAGAGGCAACATAGTTAAAAATATTTATACTAGCACACTAATACTTTGGTGGGTTATATGCATTTGGCTAAAAATACTGCACGCACACGGTTGAACTAAGAATATAATAATGATGATGATGAGCCTTTATTGTTTTTACTTTTGGTATAATTCTTTTAGACATTTCCCACACTTCCAATGTTTTAAAGTAGAACATTTTGCAATTCTAATCACGCAAAGCACCACGGTTATTGCAAGTCTTAAATGCTACATGCGGGCATAAAATATTAGAGGACAGTATGAATTATTAACTACATTTCAATGAACATGGTTTGGTTGATTATTGGGCTCAGTGGGCTGGTAATAGGGAAACAGCTTTGAGTAAACAAAACCTAAATGTCTTCATTCGATAAAGGCAAAAATAGCTAAGTAAGAGCTATAAATAAATACATTTAAGTAGCACATGGATTTTAGAATCAAAGCGAAATAATTATTACATGTAAGAAAGCCATTTTCCAAAAATTCCCAAACTGGTGCTGACGGAGAACCTATCATAGAAGTTACCAAAAATAGCAGCACAAGTTTTTACTTTAGTTTAGACTACCTGTTTAGAGTCTAAACAGTCTTTAGACTACAATTAATAATTTAGTGCTACATATTTATAAATATCCAACTTGTCCTTGACGGCCAGGCTACGCTACGGTCAGAAGAATAGAAACTTTGGGGAAATTAATTCTGTTTTCAAAAGGTTTTGTCATCAGCCCGATAAGGATTAACAATATTCTATTCACTATTCCTCACTCCTGACTGTCCTGACGTCGATATGACATATCATTTCCTTAGACACCAGACAGACATGCCTTGAATGGCAATAATATAGCATGGACATGGACGACTTGGAATTTCGAACAGGTACACTATTCTGGCTTGTAATTTCTTTGAGGATTCGCGGATGGCACCCGCGTTGGGCTCCGCCAGGTGCCCCGAGGATATTATACGTGATGGGCGCTCAGGCGCCCAAAAAGGTCAAATGGGGGTTTGCTTTTTGATGTCTTTTTTCATTATCGCTTTTAGATTCGCGAAAACTGTCGTACTTTTTGCAGAGCACAATTTTTTTAATTTCTCACGGAGACCCGCAAAAAGGCGTCCATGTGTCAAAAAATATGTACCTAATTTTATCGCTATTAACCGATTAGGTTTAAGAATACAGTAATTTTAACTTTTGATTCAGATTCAAAAGGATTTTTAATACTTAAATAAACCTATTCTTCAGTTTTCCTACGCCTATGCTTTTCTTACTTTAATACAAAGTAGTAAGCAGAATCTGCCTAATTTCTAATGAAATCAAAAATTATAAATATTTTTATTTTCCCAATTATTCCTCCCGCCTCCGACCTCACATAATACAATAGAATAACCTACACATTTTCGGGTAGGAATTCATACAGTTTAACAAGGAGCCAAGTATCTTCTCTGCTTTCTGCAAATGCCAAATGCCAGCGCTATAACTGGAAATTAGATTCTGTTACTATATATTAATTATTCTCGAAATTTTGGACTAAGTAAAGTACTAAGTATTAAAATGCAAAGAAGAAAATTGGGGAAGGGAGGTTTCTGGTTTTCAAAAGAAAGGCTTTTCTTTATCCTCAGGCACTACCAAATCAATGACTTTTTCGGTTTGAATTTTTTCCTTCCCTTGTATATCAGCTGAAACATTAAAACTAAAACGTATTTTTTTTCAACGTTACGGCAGAGGCCACAGGCACAGGGGAGGGAATTAAGAGTTAGAAAGTAAACTATCTGTCACCTATAAAATGTAAATGTGACAATAAACTATCTAATCTATGTTTCAATTATAACAAAAACAAATCGGGTGGTAGTAGGGGTTTGATTCGTTAACTGCCCCATCCCCAATGCTACTTTTGAGTAATGATAATGGTAGTGGTTCAAACATCCAACATGGAGCCGCTTGCATTGGACATTGTTGGGGGCTATGTAGCGAAATCAAAACCTTTATTACCCCATACATGATACACCATTATTGCAAAAATAACCATTTACAATCTCGAATGGGGAACAAATAGTGGGGAACAAATAGTGGGGAACAAATACCTGACCTGAATGTCAGAAAGAATGAATTATTGCGTTTGTCTTTTTTTGCCAAAGATTAAATGTTTAAGGGTTTTCAAATCAAATTTTTTTAGATCCCTTGGTGGCAAAATAAAATTTAGACTTAAACAGCATTCATCAAGATGACATCCGGTCAGGTCCCTTGTCCGTCCGTGTCTACAGCCAACGGTCAACGGCTTTTAGCTTTCACAAAAATCTCCCACGACGGTTTAATTAGTGAAAGTGCACACATAGTAATTACTACGTAGTAAATAAAATAAATTATTTCAAATCACACTTGCAATGAATTACTTCAGTTGACACTAAAAAATTCTTACCTTAGCCATAACTGAAGATTGTTTCGATGACGAGATGTCTGGCCGTGATGGAAAATTAACTTTAGGTTGGAACTTGACGTGAAAACCTCCTCAGCACATTTATTTCGATGTTTGTTACACTATCGCATTTCGGAAACTGGCAAACAGAGAACATCAATTACGTAAATGATTGATAAAATGAATTTTATACAATAACAAAACAAGACTTGTTCATCACTTCAGCCAAATCTCTCCCCTCTGTTTTGAATAGCGCGCAACATCTACTAAATTTAAGCTACCGTCTACATTCTACTTCATCCCTTTATCTAGTCTACCAATAGGCCTCCGACATAATCTAAATCCTGAAGAACTTACACTCTAAAAACTTTTACCATACGGTTGCTTAGCAATGAGCAATTTTACTACAGGGTGCATTTTAGAGTAACCGGTTTCAAAATGTAGTAGCTGAAAAAATAAATCACAAAATTCTGCAATGGCATTGTCTTTTCTTGTAGCTTTTCATCTAACAGAGAACGAGACGAGACTATCGACTAATTTGCCAAATTACCATGCATTTCTTCCACTCCAAAAACTATTTTACTTTGAAAAAAGCAGGGACCTTTGGAATCCCCGTGTTATCAATGTTCTGGGCATCGAAGAGTCAGCCTTGAAAGTTATAAACCCGTCGTCAATGAATAGCATGTGTCAGTGTCAATGTGTCCCGGCTGTGGTCTCTTAATATTCATTGGATGCATATAGATAGGATCATTCCTAGGAGTTGGAGTCTTAAGGGGATTGCGAATTTAAGAGATAGAGCTTATCGTAAAAATGATAATTTGGTATAATATATTGGAGGTTTTCGATGATGGATATCTACAATCTGATGTATATTATGTAGCTGACGAAGCTGTAGCATGATGTTGATGGCCTAAGAATCTCCATATGGCCCCAATCCCAAATACCAAACAATATTCTAAGGAGCATACCAAAATATGACCCAATGTAAATATTTTATAAATTTTGCCTGTTTGACAAAAATATTTCACTTTATCGATTTATAGAAGCATTCTTTCGGACTAATAACCATATTATGGTTATTAATTGTTTTGATCAGAGCCGGCCTTACACATGGGCAAAATTGGCAGTTGCCCAGGGTATGCGCAACTCTGGGGGCCCCGCGCTGATTCTGGGTAGTCGACGATTCGCGCAATATTATATTTTTGGAACTTATTGAATTTTTTGAGAAAAATGTCACCTCGTTCACGCGAAGGCTTCAACATCGAGCTAAACTGGTTACCTTTTTTACCGGGGTCGAGTCAATGAGACATAGGAATGAGAAGCATTATTATTCATTTTATTTTATTTTTAATAGTGTAAAGTTGTTTGTATTGCATTAAACTAATGATCCCATGTTTTCTTGAGAGGGAGTATTTGAAATGGTGATAAACAAATGAAAATTAAATGGGTGCACAAATGCAGCAGGTCGAGCAAAGGCAGCCGACATTGAACAAATGGAATTTTAATAATCTTGAAAGATAAATGTATTGAAGTCACCAGTCTTGACTCTAGACTATTAGTCACTATGAATTAAGCCACCCAGATTAACAACAATTAAATTCATATACTACCTTCAAAATATATCATACCTTCTTTAAATAAAATGAAAATTGACCATAATATTTTGTATAACGATAATAGGTGATCTAATAATGTAATAAAACCATTAAATTTTAATTGTGAAGGTTTAACAGAGATATTCATTAGATAGATTTTACACTAAACCACTATTGTCGGCTGTCTTAAGTTGGCGCCTTTAGTTTGGTTACTTACTGTCACTTTTGATCGGCACTTTAGAATTAGAATGGGAGGAACGTCCTTTTAAACGAATAAATTTCACCAAAAAGAGTGAAAATCAAAGGATTTTCTGTTTTTTGTTGTAATTTACAAATATAATCCCAATTCCATATCGTGGACTATTTCCCTTCGTTATTACAATGTCGCGTCTCGGGATAGAAAAGTTCTGATCGTCTGATGATCAGCTGATCAATTAAGAGATTCATTTCGCTGCTTTATTACGCCAAATCCGTATTAAAGTTTTCACGCATGGTTGCACCTTTATAATCTTGCAAAGGACTTGAATCAGAAGAACTTAGATTACACTCTATATTACTCTTCGAGAAAATGGATTACAATAACGATGTAAAAAGCTTATTGACTATTAAAGGTGAGATTTCTGTTTTGGAAAAATTCATGGGTTTTGCTCTGTGGTTATAACGTTAAATGCTTTCACCGTTATCATCTATATGGAAAATCAAAATTGGAAATTCTCGACACTGATATGATTTTTATGTTTCACAGTCCTACGCTTAGTTCGCCCAAATTTAATTGGTCCTTTAGCCCTAAGTTGTGACAGCAGAGATCTTCCGGGGGATCTTTGGGACAGAGAATTAAAAAGTGATGTCACGGCAGTAAATGGCTTAGAATTATTATCATTGGGTCAATTTCTACGATTGCCTCAAGGATTTGGGTGAGTATCACTCTTTATGATAGAAATATCATTTTATATCTTAATATTAAAATTTAAAATTGATTTATTTATAAAAGTTATAATAGCCTAAGCCTATAAATATCGAATACTATTACTGATTATATACGAATGTAACTAATGTGTTAAAATAAATGTGGTTGATGATTTCTTTGCTTTTAATAGGAATATGTATTTGGGCGAAACATTTTCCAGTTACGTGTGTATTCAAAATGAAAGCTCTGTTTTGGTCACGAACGTCTCAGTCAAAGTTAGTGAGTGTAGTTTGGAGTTTGGGGGATAATTGGAAGATTCATTTTTTACATACGCTTTATGTAATATCTTTCCCTTTACCCATGTTGATGAGATTTCTTTTTTGAGCCTAAACTCTATGTAAAACTTTCACATGTGAAAGTAGTGTAATATGGTGAAAGTCGTGTGACTTTCATTTGTGAAAGTATCATTTGGAGTGTAAGCATATGTGGTGATAAGCATATAAAACGTTACATATTTTATACACATGTGTAATAGACTAGAACTGTACTTTATTCAACACGTTTTTTAATTAAAATTCTTAATTTTTAGATCGAACTTCAAACCGCTACTCAAAAATTTACCATTTCGGATCAAAAGACTATGTCCATGATGAAAACAGGGGACACGATAGATATTGTTATGCACCATGAAGTGAAAGAAATGGGAAAACACATGTTAGTTCTTTATCTAACTGCAATAAACTAATTTCTTTGAACCTATACCCAAATAAATAATAATGTATACTTTATATTTGGAAGGTTGATATGTACGCTGTCGTACTCTGTTCCAAACTCTGCGACCCCAGATCCAGTTTTTTTGGAAAGATTCTTCAAATTTCAAGTAAAAAAGCCTTTAGATGTCAAAACAAAACTTTATAATGCAGAGGTAAGGCAAACTTGTTTGTTGTTGCGCATAATGATTTTATTTTAGTGAGATTCTTCGTTCTCATTATATAATACCATAGCTGATAGATAATAATAATATGTCTTATTGATAGTCAGATGAAGTTTTTCTGGAAGCTCAAGTCCAAAACATTACCTCAAGTGCTATTTGTTTAGAAAAGGTTGATCTGGAGCCATCCGCAGCCTTTACATGTTAGTAATCTTAGCAACTTTTTCATGGTGTTACAATTATTATTTATTTGAACATTTTTTTTGTACTGAACAATAAGTAATGACAAGTGTTTACTAAACTGCTATGTGATTATGTGATAATTTTAGGTGTACCTATGAATACCTTTGATGAATCAAGTATTCTTCGACGTGCTAAACTTAATATGCCAGATATCTCAATGAGACCGAAATGGCCGAACATAATGCTTGATGTCGAATCATCTCATCAATTTTTGTATCGATTAATCCCGAAAATGGAATTTGCTAGATCTTCCACAAATATCGGTAAAATGGATATAGTGTGGCGTACTACAATGGGTGACCGAGGTCGCCTTCAAACATCTCAGTTGCAGCGGCAGGTATTTTCCATACATCACACATCACGCTAAGTCAAATCAAATGAGGATATAATTTCTTTTAAATATAGCCTCCATTACTAAATGATTTGAAGCTCACAATGGATGCTCCCGATGTGTCAGCAGTTGATAAAGCATTTGACGCAAAGTGCAAATTTGTCAACACTACTACGTAACTAAAAATCTTTTATGGCAAAATAGATTGAAACAAAGATCTTGTTTTAATCATAATCTGGGATACATTTGAGCATCTGCACCTGCTCAAAGGTATCCGGCTACCTTTGAGCACTTGCTGAGCACCCAGAGCAGCTGCTCAAATGTAGCCGGATACCTTTGAGCAACCCCGGAGCAGCTGCTCAAATGTGTCCAGATACCTTTGAGCACTTCTAGTGCATTCAGAGCATCTGACATGCAGTCATCCGACAATGATAATGAACAATAGTAAATGAACACAAATAGCGAACCAAAATCCTTAAAATCAGTAAAATAAATAAAAAGCCACCAAAATAAATCAAAATTACAAAAATAAGTATTGGTTCGCTATTTGTGTTCATTTACTATTGTTCATTATCATTGTCGGATGACTGCATGTCAGATGCTCTGAATGCACTAAAAGTGCTCAAAGGTATCTGGACACATTTGAGCAGCTGCTCCGGGGTTGCTCAAAGGTATCCGGCTACATTTGAGCAGCTGCTCTCGGTGCTCAGCAAGTGCTCAAAGGTAGCCGGATACATTTGAGCTGGTGCAGATGCTCAAATGTATCCCAGATTTAATCATACTAACAGAATGATTTGTATTTGTTTCAGCGATAGAGATATGGAGCTGCAACTGGATCTGGATTCGGACACCAGCGGCTATTGTTGGTTGGGAACAACCAAATCGAAATTAGGTGTGCTAGGTGCTGCACAATCGTTTGAAATAAGCCTCAGTATTTTTCCAATACGGACCGGCCTAATAAATATTTCAGGAATTAAAATTACTGATTTAAAACGAGGCGAAAAATTTTCCTTTAACGATATGATACAAGTTTTTATAACTCAGGATGTCTAAATGTAAGTCATTAAAAATACTATATTATGTTATAAATTGTTTTCTACTTGAAATTACAAGTTATGAAGTGGAAAAAATAAAATCTACTTTATTGTACCAAGTCAATTAATCAATGGAGAAGTTTTGACTTTATTTATAGAAAAAAATGACAAACATTAGCACAAAAAAATGTGTTCTTTAATTTAATACAAGTAAATGAGCCAGGACTCAACTAGTGATTTAACATAAGAATATACGTAATAAGTAATTAGTGCTCCATATTAAATTAATTAGTATGCCATCAACAAGCAAGTTGCAGTGCATTTAGTACAACTACTTACCAAAATTTAAGGTTAAATAAAACAGAAAAGTATCTTATATAATTACATCAATGCAAAACGTACGTAATAGTAAGTAATTATTACTGGCGAAATTAAACAGGCGTTTTCGGGTGTGCACATAGCAGAAAAATAAAATAAATTGTTCGCATTAGTACACTACAAAAGGCTGCAGGGAGATTTATCTTTAATAGGATTGCTTTTCGGTGGATGAAATCCATATATGAGACAATCCTCTCGCTGATGATCCGTTATAAATTTCTGAAACATGCATAAGGAAATTATTATTGCAAAAGAAACAAAAATGCATAATTAGAACCAAAATTTAAAAGTTGGTTATGGAAAAGTGTCACATGCGAAGTTTTGGCTTCTTCACCGAAAACCGATTCTCCCATGCTGTGCATAAAAAGTATCCCATTTATAGCATATAGACCTTACTACGGTCAAAATTCTACTATAAGACAATTAATTAGCTTATAAGTCAGTTTAATAGTGATATCATTTATGAAAAAACTTAAATGATAATAAATAAGACGGGAAAACGATTATTTACAGGGGAAAATGGGAAAAGCTTGAGTAAAAAGTGCAATTTGCTGTGAGGCAATCGACTAATTATAATAAAACCATAACCGTACCTTTGATGTAAAATGAATATCGTGTAAAATAGGATAAAGTAATCGTAATAATTATGTTTATAATACATTCGTCATCAACTTCTGGTTTATTGGTATGTATGTTTGCAGCAGTACTTAAAATCTAATGATTACACTACTAGCGCATTAAATCCACAGAATGTTTTTATTTACAAATGATGAGTTTTCAAAAGCGCATTGTATTTGTAGGACAAGGTGTAGAGTTAGGTTCGATTTATTATTTCATTGCAACCACCACTAATCACACTTGCAGGCAATAAACAAAACAGATCTGAATTGACAAACATTATAATCACTAAACTATAAACATAGATAACTAAATTCTTTAAATTATTGTGTAACATGACCCTAGGATTTAAGTACAACACGGATCATAGAGTACATAGTACATCATATAAGTAGCAAATCAATAATGAATAAAATCAAATGATTTCATCAATGCATGATGATTCATTCATGACATTTTAAGTAAAAATTAAAAATTGTACCGCACCATAATATTGTTTCATTGGCTTATGCTAACGATAAGGTTTAAAGTAAAAGTCTTCTAAAGGAAGGTACACAAATAATATATACAATTAATATATTCAAACAAAAGCGCAACACAAAAAGGCACAAAAAACATAATTTCCCATTGTAAACAGTTGAAATTTCACATATACAGAATTGCCATATTAAAGTTCATAAGCCACTTTCCCTTTTCCTATGTTAATTCCATATGAAACTTTCACTGACCTTTCACCATAAGGTTTACCATCAGTAAACAGGTGGGAAAATTAAATATTAGTTAGTATGTTGGGGAAAAGGTATCTTCGCTTTAATATGGCACATTGGGAACACGAAGGAAACGAACATAAGTTTTAACTTTTTTTCAGTAGCAAATCCTATAAAGTGAAAGATAACGAGCACAAAGTAATATTTAGTTACAAAGGCGGAAGAAAGACGTGGTGAACAAGATGAGGGCGATGTATGAGGCGTTAATGAACGATGCAAAGTTGAAACTGCGATGGTGAAACCAACCGATAGCCATTTTGGAATTCGGTCGGCTTTTTGACAGACATGACAAGAAAGATTTAGATAACTGCACAGCTACTCTTTTCACGGAATGGATTGGCTTTTTGCGAGCTGAACCCGATGAGCAAAAAATCCTCTTGCTCGTGCTCTGCTATATATTTCTATACATATCCAACACAATCAAGACTTCCTATTAGTTTGAAATGTTTTACTAACATTTTTTTCCTTTCTACCACATAAATTAAATACTAATTTGTACTTTCGTTTTATAATACTGAAAAACTACTACTATTTACTACAGTACTAGTACACGAATATAATCTGCATTCTACATTGGTACACCCAAAGATCCCAAGAATAAAGCACACATGCAGTTAGGTTTATTCTAGATAGATTTAGCCATCTTAGCGAAATTAAGATTTGATTAGTTATTACAAAAACTATAGCGTCTTGTACAGTTTTATAAGGATAGATGGTATACAATATTCACATTTACTTACAACCACAAGTTACAAATACAAGATAAAGACCCAAACCCGTAAAAGGTGCTACGAAATATGTATGTACAACAGTAACTAATTACAACTTAATAACTAAGTACTATATAATTGTTTCGTATTGGTAGCAAATCTAATAGTATGGTCACATAATCCAAAAACTTACCTTTATGTCATCCACAGCTTGGGAAACATTGATTCGTTTGATAGCCGCTTCCCTGCGAAGTTGTTCCACTATCAAACGTTGTTGTTGGAGAGTTGACATCTGTAAAAACATAAACTCTCCTTATAAAGCCTTGAATCTTTATTATACAAATTGTAAGTTTACAAATATAATATATATCTTAATTTAACTTAATTTATCATCTAACTTAAGATTAGTTAGGGTTAAGTTACGGCTGCAATTTAAGCATACACAAAGGAGAATACTGCATATCTATGTGTACAATATTTTACAATACTTTCATTTAGTTCAAGAAATTCCATATCTTAAGCTCGTAAATAAAAATCGCTGCAAACTATGTTGGTGACATTTGTTCACACTCAAATTGCTTGTGTGCTACTGATTTTGATCTCATAAATACTTTGCTTAAGTTATAATGGATTTAATGGAAACAGCTAGTGTACATGTATAAATGCTACAAAGCAAATACAGAATACAGAGTGTGTGGGAGTGGCGCCATATTATGCACTATGCACCGTTCGTTTACATAATATTTATTATGAAATTGATAGTATAAGCTGAAAATTTAAAGAATTTCCTTTCAAATTCCCTGCTATACCAAGTTGAAATCTCTTTTAAATTAAGATCTTTCCATTTAAAATGCTAACCCTTAATTCATATACAGACCCGCTTCTATTTTTGTAAATGTTTCTCAACGAGGTATACATCTTTAAAGAGAAATGAGAGAATTTTTTTATTTTGTAAATACAAATTAGCTGCAAAAACTTAGTTTTCATTTTAAACCACTGGATAAAATTATTTCATATTTTTACGGCTATTGTGAAGTTAGCATAAAATAAAATAAGGGGATTTTGATTAATTTATAAACAATATGCCAGGCTGGAAGTTAAAATAAATCTAATAGCTAACTATTAAACAATCTAAAAATTAAACAAATTCAACATTGAATTTATTGCTTTTTCAAATCAAATAAGGTTACCTCGATTTTGTTGCTGGTTTGTGGAGTAAACTCCTCCTGAATTACAGAAAATCGATATAAAAATTATTGATTCCACGTAAATGGACTCAATACAACAAGAGTTGACAGGATGCAGACGTTTCGTTAGTTCTCGTTCCTTGTTTATTTACTTTAGTTGTACATTAGCATCAGCTGAAAACAAATTAATACAAAATATAATCATTTTCAATTGAATTGAATGTCAAATTTGTAAAGAATAAAACTGAATAAACCACCCACATTTGAGAATTAATGTTTCTGATAATACATAACAGACCTTAAATACTAATTATGCTTAAAGTGATGTAAAAGTAGATTTCTTACCTTCCCACAGTTGAGAGAGATCAGAAACTGTATTACATATACACGGAGTATGATAGCAGACGCATACACTTCATTGAACTCTCATTCAATAGGAAACTTTTCTTGGGAGTTACACACGAGTGAAGTTACTACAGTAGTAAGGATATACCTATACGTATATTGAAATTAGAACTTTAAACTTTTAAAGTTTTCGTTACAGTTACATACGATACAATACAAGTTACATACATACAGCTACTTTTACACAAGAGACACATTAGCAGAACAATTTACATTTACTAAACAGCCACACCAACGAAGAGAGTCTTCACACAGCCGCGAGAGTTCACACCGGCGGCGGCGTCGCGACTCATCGTATCCTAAATTATTAAAGACAATTAATAATTAATGAATCGTTCCAATAAGTTCAAAGTTCATGATCCAGACTTCAATGTAGTTTTTATTTACAACACGATTTTTCATAAAATTCTCAGAACACTTGGCAAATCAATTGTATAATCTGAAAACATAATAAATATATTGGGAAAACCATTTCATTACGAATTATGAATGAATGACATATTATTAATTCGTAATAAATGGATATAATAATCAATCCAAGAAAATTGATAATTTAATAGATTATCATGATTTTAACGAAATAAATGATATAGCCATATTACACTTAGCTTTTAATCCCATATGAAACCCTACGTGGTATAGCTTATCTAGCTTTTATTTGATTAATCCCTTGAAAGAGACATGATTATCCATAAGAGAAATGTCGAGAGAGTAAAAATATTATAATAATAAATATTATAAATATTGTAAAGCAAAGTGAACACAAAATATGGGGATTGGGATTTAATTGGATATTTTTCTCAACCTCAACATTTTCTTAATATTATAAGGATCGACCTAGGCCATTAAATATCAATTCGGAAAATTAGGAAAAATAAAAAGGCATCAGCAATTGATCAGCAAATTAAATTGCACCGATGGAGAAACCTTGACTTTATTTGTCATAAAAAGTAATCACATAAGCCTTTACAAAAAAATGCGTCCTTTAACAACAATTTGTTTAGCTTCTTATCTGTAATGTGCTAAAGAAGTCAAGTAAGATAAATTTTAAAAATGTTTCCATTCCTTTATTAACAGTGCAAACACCGAGATATGTAATAATAGTTTACTGGCGAAATAAAACAGGCGTTTTCGGGTGTGCAGAGCAGAAAAATAAAATAAATCATCAAAGCTAGATTATAACACGCTACAGCCTTTTCCTTTATGAAAAGGATTGATTTTCGGTGGATGAAATCCATATATGAGACAATCCTCTCGCTGATGATCCGTTATAAATTTCTGAAACATGCATAAGGAAATTATTATTTGCAAAACAAATAAAAATGTTGCATATTTAGAATGAAAAATTAAAGATTAGTTATCGAACATATCACATGCTAAGTTTTGGCTAATAGATACTACACCTAATACTGATAATATGATCATGCTGTATAGCTACATAAATTAACAAATTAAATTGATAAATATCATAGGTTAAAAGTAGCCCTTCTTAAACAATTCTATTTAAAACCAATAACTAATTAAATAGTATAGCTGAGTCAGATTATGCTAGCAAACCCATCCACATAAAGGTTCACTAATATTTAGACAGAAAAAAGAAAACAAAATAGAAAAAGCTTTATACGTAAAGCAATGTGCAATTAGGCAACATAAAATTATAACAATTTAACTATTCTTGATCATTAAGTATTTGTATGCTATAATTATTTTACTACTATTATGAGTATTACTTCAATATGTGTTTAGTAAAGTTGCGGTTTCAGCAGTGCTAAAGTTTTGAATTTAGCGAACAAATCCCACTGCAATATTATTGTTTTTACAAATGAGTATCCAAAAGCACATTGTAATTACAAGTGTAGTTTTATTTTCGATTTATTAATCTTTATATCCTATCTTAAGCACATTTGCAGAATGCAGACATAACAAATACAGAACCAGGCAAGCTAATAGTAATAAAACATTTAGGCATCAATACTGTTAAGTGATTTGTATATTTTAAAATACTGATCCTAAAAAGTGATGTTTATTACAACGTGAATCATTCGATGATGTTTGTTACAATTTGAATTATTAGCTTTCACCTTCACCTTACAATACAATAGTGTCAATAAAATCAGGCAATTGGTCCATTAAAACGTAGAAATTATAAATTACATAAGTATAATAACGTTATTCATTTTTCGTTGGCTTATTTCGTTAGGACATACATTAATGCTAAGATAATTTTGTTCCCTAGCGTTAAGTACTTAAACCTAGTAGTATTGAAACAAAAAAGCAACATAAAAAGCACAAAAATAACACAAGTTGAATTTCTATAAACATAATCATAATATACACAAGGAAATAGTAAAAGCATTATTCAATTATCATCACATGTGACTGATTCAAAGTATTTCAGTTATTCTGGCGGAAGTAAGACGTGATGAACAAGATGAGGGCGGTGAGGTGTTAATGAACGATGCGATGGTGAAACCCTTTAGATAGGCATTTTGGTATTCGGTTCATTGAAAGACATGTCAATCCATGTTTAGATAACTGCACAGCTACTCTTTTCACGGAAAGGATTGGCTTTCTGAGAGCTGAACCCGATGAGCAAAAAATCCTCTTGCTCGTGCTCTGCTATATATTTCTATACATATCCAACACAATCAAGACTTCCTATTAGTTTAAACCTTTTACCACAACTTACTGACCACTTTACACGGAAGAAATTTTATTTAATCATGTAATCATTTTATATTATAACTATAATTACGCAGGTACCATTTCTTCATAAATGCTTACTATACTCACGGGTAATTCCAAAAATCCCAACACTAACATAAACAGTAAGCGCCAGTTTATATATAGTTACCATAAATAGAATCTTACACAGCTTTATAGGATATAGACAGAGTTACAATATTTACAGCATCAAGACTCAAAACCAAACCCGTTAACTTATCTATAGATGCACTACAATAAATGGTACTTTAAATGATTTATACATTGTTATTATAACCCAAAATCTCACCTTTATATCATCCACAGCCTGAGAAACATTGATTCGTTTGATAGCCGCCTCCCTCCGTAGTTGTTCCACAATTAACCTTTGTTGCTGTAGAGTTGACATCTTCGAAAGCAGAAAAATTATGATATTTTTTATTACAAACATAATTTAAGATTATAAATAAATAATACATTTTTTAATTAAATATACTAATATAGATATTTATTTCTGCAGGTACTATACGGTTTGGGTTTAACTTGTGTTTAGATTTATTTCCAGTGCGGTAGGTTGGAAAATATATTTATATCTATACTAAGATTAGTATGGCTTACAAATCCTCTCAGCTCTGGAATTTCCATATCTGAGGTAAAGAATAGTTCACGTAAACTAGGTAACAATTGCACACGTTCATACTGATCGTAGTATCGCGGTGTGTATGGGCCACTCATTTTACTACTTAGAGTACAGAGTAAAATACAAGTAAAAATGTTTAGAATTTTTAAAATTTTGGAGTCTCTGCGGGTATCAAAATCCCTGTATATTCGTTAAATAGTGAAACGAAACTAAATTAATGGCTCTGCTGAGTTGCAAATTAAGAATGACAACAGCAAAGGGGTTGCAAAAATGCAAACTCCCAAAGCGCATTTGTTTCTGTGTAAAACTCATTAATTTGGGCATGTGATCTGTCTGTGTGGAGTCTTTGTAGGAACAAGTAGGAAATCCCTTTTAAATATGAATTAAAGAGCTCTCAATTTATGCCTATTAATATACATAGACAGACCGTAAAACTACTGTTGTGCAAGTCTAGACCAAATGGCTAAATTACCCATGACGCAGTTCGCACATAGAGATGTGTATTTTAGGTACTCTGTTTTCTACACTACGATAGCATCGTTTATTGTGCACGGTTTTACTACACTGTTGTTAAATATAGTTACAAAGACATTTCAATCACAATCAATTTTTATTGCGCACTGATATTTCATGCAGATCCTATGTATCTACAATAATGCAAAATGAACGCTTGTACTCGCAGTCAACGTATTAATACGAATATTTTTATCGAGTGCCTCGTACAGTGTTTACTACAATTTACAGTTACCTTTGCACATAAAAAAATACAGAAACATCCTATTGTACCCTATATTTTACCAGTTTTGTTTATACAAATCGAATCTTAATTTTATTTGCTCTGGCATAAATTTTCATACATGCCTATAGGTAAAAGAAAGTTCTCATAGAACCATACAAAATGCCAACGACAGTCAGTAGAGTCAATTTTAGGCTTAAAAACAAGTGCAAGGGTATATGGACCGAGATCATAATTATCTTTTGCATAGTCTGACTTTTTAAACATTAAGTTTTAATACTAATTTTGATTTTACATATTTGTACCTGTAACCTAATAAGTTATGTTATGTGCTCATAAAATATAAATTCAAAATTTAAACACATATGCAGGTGCAAGTGAAAGGATGGATAAGTTAAATCCAAATCGTGTATAATTGAAATTTCTTATATTTTGTGCATAAAGTTAGGATTTAAAGAAAATCACAGTGAAAAACTTACTTTTGAATTTGTAGCTTGCTTAACTTGGTCAAAAAGCTCCTTTGTCTTTGTAATTTACGAAATTTTGATATGAAAGTTGCTTATTGCTGGAGACTCAGCGAGCTGTCAGGATGTTTTGGTTCCTTTTATATAGTTGTACATAGGCATCAGCTGAAAACAAATTACAAATATACATTTAAATGTTTTATGAAGTAAGATAGATTGGATAAAGGATTGGTGTTTGAAATATTGAAGAGAAGATGTTCAAAAATCTATTTATAATTAATTAATTATGTAATAGTTTGTTTTACCTTTTTACAGTTTAGATCAATCAAACTGTTACGCGAAATAGTAATGTATGTCGTATGTGTACGCTTCATTCAGCTCACATGCATGCAAAACTCTAGGTATTAGGTTTAGTGGCATTATACACAACAAGACAGAGTTTCTTTCGGCTAGGTGTGGCCTTTCCCGAATCCTGACGTCATTCTCCACAAAGTAGCGGAGTTCAGGCTGTAGCCACATGGAATTACGCGAATTAGATATGCATATAGTTAAAGTTTCTAATCTTTACTATTTCCGGTAACGGAAGTTTAGAAACGGAATTATTTATACGTCCGTTTCTTATTTTCATTATTATTTCTACGGTGAAAATTCCTACACTTGTACGCATTGCTGCTGGTCTAAATTGGTATGTCATGAAAAGCTATAATCTAGATGTGAAATTCGTTTTTAAGTAAAATATGGTAAATATGCACATTAGTAGTGAATGCTAAATACAATGTATATTTAGGGGAGAAAGATATTCAAGATCATGATCAATAATGCTATGCTATAAAATTCTTATCTTAATTACACCATGAAAATTATACTACGCATTGACTCGACTGTTTTATCTTACATTATACATCAGGTTGTCCTTAAATAAATTATTTACCTGTGTAAAAAAGAGATTTGAGTGACTAGAGAAGGTGCAGTGCAGCATAGTGCGGTATTTGGTGAATGAATATGAATAAATAAAATCAGAAAAACTGTTTTCAAGAAAACTTTAATAACTTGCACATGCATTTATACATTAATAAATTAAAAACAACGATAACTCAGCTCAAAAATAATCAAAAGTTTCATCATTTGGGTTATAAATCCGTAAGTGCACAAAAGGGCTTAAAATTGATGCTTTAGTAACATAAATTGTACGTTGCACTTGATAGCGTTATGATTTATTCATATAGTATTATACATGTTATAACCATTAATTTTAGTCCAGTGAAAAGTAGGTCATCAAACTAGGCAAGGTTTGTATTTTGACCTCTAATACCTGCATACCTGTACTACTATAATAATAATTCGTTCTGTAAGTATACTATTTACTAGACCAGTTCTTTTGTAAATTATACTAGAGAACATTTGAAATATAATAAATGTGCTCTTTTAATTTAAGCCTTCAATACAAAGGTTATTTTTTGTGCGACATAAATAACTTAGAAGCTCATGCAAAAAAATTGTTTGAAACTGATTTTTAAATAACGTTTGGGATTTGTACCGTTTAGGAAGAGAATTTTACATAAACACTTAAAATAACGAAAATGTATTTGTGTATTCACTTTATATCTAATTTACATTAGGTTAGATACGTAAAAGTCTAAATTGTATTAAGCACAACTATTTAGGCAATTTTCTAATCTGTGTCAAGAATATAATGCTTAATTGATTATTAACATTGTTTATTATACTATGTGAATTATCTAGAAAAGTTTTCAGATAGAGTTTGAAGCATCAGATTTACTAATTGTTTATCTTAAGTATTAGTCAACAGTGGCATCCTATATTATGATTTTGGATGACCATAACGAGAAACATATTTCTAAATACGACTATCTTGTAACATTTTTCATGCACAGTAATACATCAAGATAGTCTGACATAGAATTAGACTAGCAGATGAAGAACACAAAATATACATTTGCTATGTAAATATATAGAAAATAAGTAAAAGATATCATTCAGTCAACAGGGAGAAAATTTCTTGCAATTAAACTCAACTTAGTGATTTTAATTGTTTCGTTGAAACCGTTATCTAATATTTCTTGGTATGCCCTCTGAGTAATGACGCTAGGAGGATCATTGATATTGAGGATAATGTTGGTACTTTTGCTATAAGTTCTTTTTCTTTGCATATATGTAAATTGTATTTTGAGGCTATCAGGTCTTCGGGTGTGTCTGACAATCTCTTCTTCGAGTCTTTCATGCATCTCTCGACACAGGTTTCCCAAGTGTAAGAGTAAGTCCTGTCGACTTCGAATTCCCAAAAAGACTAAATGAAAAAAAATCAAGATTAAAACAACCTTGTGATTAAATTGAGTTGGGATATATCGAGTTTTGGGCAGTGCTATTTTAAGACAAGGAGATAACTAACCCGTGCGTTAGAGTAAAAGATAAGAGATTTTTATCAGGGGGAAATTAAATTACCGGGGAAAACTTTGCCGACATTTATCTCATCCTTCATCCATTTAGCAATGACCTTCTGATCACAAAAACCGTGGCTCCATGAAAATAGCTTATAGGCGATTTCAGGCTCGAATGCAGATTCCAACTGTTGCAAATCAATGTTTGCCAATTCTCCCATAGTTTGTATGTGAAATTCTTCTTTAACTTCCACGCCCAATCGTCCAGCAAGTCCTGGAATATTTTCCAAGTCAATCGCTCCTGAAAGTCGTAAAAGACCAGTTTGAGGTAGTACTGTTATAGATCCGGGTGGGTTGACTATGGTTGCCAATTTCGCCAAAAGTTTGTTAGCTCCCACTCCTGTTGAGCATTTGAATTGTGTTTGAGTAAAAAGGTATTCGGTAACTTCGGTTAAAAATGCAGCTCCATAAACCAATCTCTCCTCATCATGATATTTTAAGTAGGATGTTGGATACACTTGTTCCAATTTGTACCGCAAATTATTTCTTGCAGATCTTTTCCTTGCTTCTAGAAAAATATTTTCTCCGATAAGAATTGGATATCTGAAAAGAATAATTTTACAAATTAATTATTTATGATTTTCAACAGCAAAATCTAATTTTCTTTTATTGATATTATTTAAACTGACTCGTTTCTTTCTTGCATTCGGCGTGTGACTTCTTCTGTCACATCAATATAGAATTCATCACTGGATGCAAATTCAACAATAATATTCTTTCCCGTGTCACAAAACTCTTTAATGACATCAAACACTTCAAACGATGCATGTCTTAGCTTCCGTGTATCAGGTTTATTAAATACATTTGGTTTCTCGAAGACATGTAAAGTACGGCACGTTCGTTTTGCTTCAATTGTGCGCATTGTTTTTGATATTCCACAAACCTTGGCTTCGTAAGATACGGAAGTTATCCTGTAAAGTGATCAAATGCTAGTTAAGCATGTTGGTAAACAAGTACTTAAGCGTATAAAAATGTAATTTATTATTAGTATCAAAGAAATACTTGCCTCCCCGTTTTATCAGCCACGACGCAAGGATAGTGCCAAAATTGTGGATATTCTCTCTGCCACACTTGACATTCGAAAGAATCCATGTCAATGTGGGCAATGACACTAGAATTGTGATCTCCGTACGACATTGTGTACCTAAAAACCACGATCTTCGTGTGTGATACAGTTACAAAGTTTCAAATGTGAATAAACTCTACAGGTAACAGGGTTTACCTCTTTGGAATAGTGTTTATATCAAGAATTCTTTTGAGTTCCAGTAAAGTCTCACGTTGGAGTCTCAATTCCTCAAGCCTTGTGTCTTCCATGTGAAGAACGTTTCCGTCTTTCCATAGTTGCTGTATTGTTCGATCGTCTTGTACATACGGAACAATACAAAACAGAAAATTGAATCACTTAAGGTATTGGAAACCAATTTAAATGCTTATTGTATACTGAAAATCTAAATTTAGACTGTATAAATACGCAGATGGTAGAAAATCATGTGCATACACTAAATCAAGGAACACTCAACACTTCTTTATCTATTAGAGGGTATAATTGCCAAAAATAATTGTTATTGCATACTGAAATATTTGTAAATTACTAGTTTATTGCTGTCTTCTTGAGAGTCTACTAGAAAATCAGTTTTCTAGTTGTGAAAAGAATGGTTAGTGCACGTAACCAATTCACAGGGGAACTAAGAGTAAAAATCACAAGAGGCTCAACTCACTCAACTGTTTAATGTCGACTGAACTTGGATTTGTACTTCACTTTTTATTTCTCAATGCTAAGTTCCTTCCTTAATTTTATTGCATTAGAGCAACCGAAGCACATTCATAGTGCCGAGTTAGAAAAAGGAATGACGGAATTGCATGGGAAACGACAGACTAAACTCAAATCCTACCTATAATAACTATTTCTAAACCTATACAATTATCTACAATAATGCACTAGGGTCTCTGTGAGATTTTCACTGCATATTAATAGTAGAAACTGTATGGCTATTTAAGAATCCCGTCATGTGTAAATCTATAGGGAGAAAAGAAAACAAATTTAACATTGTAGAAAATTCCCTACACAAACTTCAACTCCGAATTTTCTACCGTAACTTTACTATATTGTAACATGAAATCTCCGTGAAATATTCACGACTCAAGGTTCTCTGCTCTGTTCTACATTAGAAGTAGTCTAGGTAGTCTAAAACTATACATGAACACACGTTACTTCATAGACTCTCATAAAAACAAACATTTAATCCTACTGAAACAACTCACTATGAGGTTGAGTTCGTGAGTTAGTCATTTCGGTTCTGTATTCAACCATTTCGGTCTTTTTAGCATTACGAGACTGTAAGTTGTCAGTAAGCGCAGTGACACTGACCTATATTCTCCTATTGCCGTGTGCTGTACTTACACATTGGATTACGTGTTTATTTCTTGTTTTATAAGTATTATAAGGATTCTATATACCTAGAAGTATTGCATATAATATGCATTCCCCGAATAATGCTCCACTATACATAGATTTCCTTTTTTATTACTGACATTGCTTATGTATGTTGGAATTTCTCCTCTGTATGTTCATCTACTTGTAAGTTGAGCAACTATATTTTCTTGCTAAATATGTAGAATGTGTAGTTAGCACCAGTTGACCTCAGACGATCTTGCATTATTTCATTATAAGAAATGTTGCCCTTTCTTGTTGAGTGTTTCAGCCGAGAAATGGCCTGTCGTCAGGAAACATTTTCGCAGTACTATATATTTATGTGTTACTTATTGGCACATATAATCTGTGCTTTAGTATAGGCTCGGTGACACCTCTTACCTCATTCCATAATTTCCCTTCACCCCGTCTTTGAATTTCTTATCTCGGATGTTGGAAATCACGAAAGAAAACGATCAGCTTACCCTCGTACCTATACATTTACCAACGCTGCAATTAATACTACATAATACATATGCTAAATGATAAACTCACTATCAGAAACTCAACCTGCTTATTCTACTGGTTAATTTTATGCATAAAGGCTCCCTATACACAAACACTATCGTTCTCCAGACAGTTTAATTGCGTTTTTACTTCAGGTCCAATATAAGATTGATTAGGGTGAGTGACCCTGAGATTTCCACTAATTCAATCATCCAAGGTAACTCATAGTGTGACTCTTACCTCAAATTCTAAAACGATACGCGAAATTATGTTTTTACTGATACAAGTATTTGGATGTCAATATTATGGCCAAGTGTCGGATGCCAGAAGGTAGGAAATGAACGTGCTACTTAATGTCGCTACATAATGCACAATTTGATTGATTCTAACGAGATTTCCATGGCCTTAGCATTGCATAAATTGATCTACTCAAAAAAGATCAGTTCTATACTTGTCGAGAATTTATTGCCAAAAAGAAACGCATACACACTAGTGACTAATAATAAAAGAAAAATAACAACAAGGTCACAGTAAACGTCTTAATGTCTATGTTTTTCAATCCAGTCTTCGAATTCGTTCACTCTGGTGTATACTGTCAATCCCACACAGTTATAGCCTACAATACAATCAATTTTTACTGTTATGTTATGGAAAACAATAAATATCTAGGTATACTTAATATTGCCAAGAGCCAAGAATATTGCATACCCCAGGAAACAATTCCTATTTGTTCCCATCCTTGTCCTCCACCTTCGGATCTCACCTAAGAAAATTATTTCACATTAGTTTTCTACGTAATTTGTCAGTTATCAAAAAATCTACAAGGTTTTATGAAAAACTCGAACCATCAGTGGCCCACCAGAATCACCCAAACATGCTTAAACAGAAGAAAGTAAAATTAAACCTTTTTTTAAATAGATTCTACGACTATGCCTACGTTCATAATACATATTTACCTGATTTACTTCCTTCGCCAGCACAAACCTTTAATTTTAAGATTTTATTATGATTTCTCACAGAAGAAATATTATCAAAAGGTATTATTCTTTATACATACCATATGTTCAGAAATTTGGACTCTGAAAAAGGATCTTTGGCATGATTGTTGTTCAACAACTGGAACGGTAATCTTTAATGGAGTTTGTTGAGGAATGGTACGCGATCCATCAACTGGAGTAGTTCTGCCCCATCCTTTAGTAGATTTGAACCACATTTTATAGCCTTAAAACAAATACTATGTAAAAAATGTAGAACTTTCTGAATGTACCTGCTACTGTAGCTTGTTTTCCAGGAGCGTAGGACTTATCACTTCTGGCTAGGCATATTGGTTGAATGTATTGATTAAATTGAACTGGAGATGCCAGTTTCAATAATGCAATATCATTAAACTGAACACAAAAATATTATCAAAATTTCATTCGTTAAAAACAAAATGCATACAAGAAGTATGAAAAGTTTCAAAAATTCGCAATGAACATACATTTGAGCGTTTGTTCCACTGAGCGTGACTAATCAGTTTTTCCACTTTTCTCTTAACTACACTCGGTTCACCCTCTTGGTACAAATTGTGATCGCCCATCACTACTTGTAAATCGCTGAGGTGAGCGGCTGTTGCACTGGAATATTCAACAATAATTAGTGTTTCAAGTATTGCATTTGCGTAATCAGAGCTCGAACAGGATATCTATTGCGTGTTATTTTGATCTCAATCTTAAAACTACTTACAGAGGTGACATAATTTTAATTTAAGCACATAATATATTATGATGTTGGGGCTGGGGGCTGCCAAGCATTACTCATTGAAGACACAATTGCAATAAAGTCTTAAATATTGTTATTAGAATTTAATGGAAATTCGTACCCGTCGAAACAATGGGCAGCTAAAATGCAAAAACGGTTAAACGTTCAGCCAACCATACCACCGAAAAACCATTTCAATCTTCATGTCAAAAGGGCGGGCTTAAGTTCTAATCGCACTTAACGATCTACTTGTTAAGGCAGAAAAATATAGTCCCGTATTATATCATATAATCTAATGCACCCGACAGAGCTTGAATTACGCATGTAATCATTGCACTATATTATGTAGTACAAGTCCCTGTCCTAGTTTTAATCTTAAAACACCTGCCGCTCTTTACAAGAAGATTTAAATGATTGTATATGGAGGGCTGAATGTTTTTGAATAATTTTTGCCTGTTAAAACGGTAGTTTCATCTATCAAACTTCCCTAAAATTAAAAAAAATCAATTAATTTTAAATTGTATTGATATTAACTAGTAGAAAAAAATTATTATTTGTATTATTAGTGTTAGGTAATTCTTATTATATTACTCCACACATTTGGATCTTTCCATCCTGTATCATAAGGGCAACCTGAAATGTCAAAATGCAGCGTAAATAAAAAATCCTCAAGGTTTATTTTCCCACATTTTAAAGTATTTTATGTTATGGTCACCAAAAATGGGAATTCCCTGCAAATAAATCAAAAGAAAACCTTTAGATGTCTTTTAGCACCCATTAAAATTTCTTTCATAACCTGAACAGTAAACAATGTGTCCATGTAAAAAGTAATTAGTTACCCGTGTGCAGCTGGAGCACCCGAGATAATGCGCGTGTTATCAACAGATTGCACATAAGATTTTCCACATGACGCAGGTTTGTCCCTGGACGGAGGTCTTTGTTGAGGCGACTGAATGACACCTGCATCTCCTCCCGATGGTGGTGGCTGCTGTGGAGGTGGATGGGTAGGGTACTGTGGTGGAGGTTGTGGTGGATGTGTAGGATACTGAGGTTGAGAGCGAGGTGGTTGTGTTGGGTATTGAGGTACAGACTGAGGTGGATGAGTAGGATACAAAGGTTGATGAATTTGAGGTTGTTGTGGAATAATCCATGGATATTGCTGTTGAGGAAAAGGTAATCTTGGTTGTTGGAGAATTGGAACTTGGACGGGGTAGTGAATTTGATGAATATTGAAATCCGCCGGCCAAAGTTGATACTTGGTAATATTAGTTGCTGCACTGTCAATTTCACCTCTTTGTCTGTTTTTGCGAGGGACTTTTAAAAAAAATTACAATCCGTATAATCAGTACTTAATTGAGGAAAATTAATTTCGAGCACAAAATAACATAATAACCTCTTATGATGATAGCATCATCTTGAATAGTTTTGTATTTTGAATCCGAAGATGTTCTGTGTCTGTTTACAGATTCTAAATCTGGTTCCTGCTCTTTATCTTTGCGATGATCCCGTTCTCTTTGTTGTTCTAATGCATGCTGAACTCTATTTTTACGTCTCCGGGCATCACTCCCTGCATTTAAAGTAAGGAGAAATAGTACACAGGCCACTAGAATGTAATATTTCATAATTGTCAAAATTAAAGCACTTTTGATGACTGCACAATATAGGAATGATCTCAGAGAATGAATGGACACTTTGATTCTGGAGTGATTTTAGCAAATCTCCTCGTTTTACAACTGCGGAATGCTTTATACCTATTTAAACAGTTTTAGCTCCTCCTTCCTTTTTACTACATTCCTATTCCTAGTAAAAGTTTCCAGTGTTGAATGAGAGTTATATCCCGTAAATTATAGAGCTGGAATTCGAATTCTTGCCATGCCACTGGTTATGCAATATAGACACATACCTTATGGGCGATATATAAGACCTTCAACTCTTTTACTATCTGTGGCCAAGATAGATTTCATCTTCATAAGTGCTAGAACCATTTTTTGCGATTTTAATATGGATGTAAAGGGCAGAGGTGCATAACTAACAATAAGAACGTTATGTAAATAGAACATTGATCCTACCATTCCTACCGTATGTAATAATTGAACTATCTTCTGGCAGCCTTTGCTGTACTTAATCAAAATGCTTGCTCAAGATAAATTGCGTATCATCTTTGGACTACTACTACCTAGTTAGTACCTTATTATAATACCGGTCCTATCAGAACAGTCGCTTTGCAATACAATTTTCGTCAGGACTAATCTGCATGAAATCAAGTCAGCCTAACAAAGGACTTTTTTTCTAACAGACCAATAAAAATTATAACATTTTTACCGCAACCAAAGATTATTTTTCATTACAGAGATGTTCCTAATCATTTTTAATCGCTTATCCTACATCTCTACAGATCTACATCAAGGTTATGCAATATCTACAGGTATTAATTTCATGGTGAGGTGGTAGCTTTCACTTTGCACTTAATTGCACTCCCCATATTATACGTAGTACTCGTTACAATCTCGTTGTTCTCTTTGACAGAACATGCTTTATGGAAATGTAATTCCAACCCTCTACAGACAAATAACAATGTTAATCATAATATCTCTACATGATTGCAAATGTAACAAAGAAGAGGCTTTTAATTGCTGATTTTTAATTTTTCTCCGAGTCCCCACCCTTTTGTTCTCTTCTAATTGATTCTACTAATTTATTTGTTCCATAGACAGATAAAATACTGACTGTACTTTTAAATCCCAGTGTTTAATTCCCATAGAGTCTGTACATCGTCATCGTCATCTACAAAAAATGGACACCAAATAATTAAGTGGACACTATTATATATGATGATGGTAGTAGTAAACAATTCGTAATAGAATCCTCTTTAAGTCAAGATGAATGCCGAAAACAAAATACCATTCATACATTTGCATGTGCTCTTCAGATTTGCAGACTATGAAGAGAAGATGCGAAAAGGGATGAGAGAACCTGTTCCATTAATAACAATTACCATTACCAAACAGATTGAGACAGTATTATAAGTAGTACATACTTACCAAGCAATAATAATAAGTAATACACAGAAACTCTGTGGAAAAACAAGTTTCGGTCGTTTACTGAACATTCGAACCTGATCTGTACATTCACATAGTGTCCTTGATATTTTTAGAATGAACTGTGGTGCGATTTTCTCTGACAGACAGTCTCAACTTAAAGAGGTAATTCATCTTTGCAACATTTGAGATCATGACCTTATTTAAATATTTCCTTCGTAGTATTAAGTAAATATGCACGTAGACTTAAAATCCTGAATAAAAAGTCGTCCTCAGTACGTTTACCTCCTACCTCTAGACATAATATACTCAATTTACTATCTACTTTGTGAAAGAAAAAGTGCCAACTTTTAAGTTATGCCCATAGTGAATGTACTCGCCATTTTTAATGGGCATTTGCCAATTATGGATGATTTAATTATTCCTGCATTCTACTCCTTTGAAGAAATGTCGTACGAATTCCATATTTTAGAGTTAAACATAAAACGAATAGGTAGGACTTCCGTCACTGTTAAGCACTAATTATGACCTTTATGTACTTATAGTAAAGTATGAAATCAAGATTTCAATAATTTTCAAAGGTACTCAGACAATTGTGTGTGCAAATATTTTTTATTTCAATTTAAGAAATTTAGACAATGATTGGTTTGGTAGGCAGGTTTTCAGCAGTGATTACAGTTTTACATTCAATTTATTTCTTAGCGTAGATAATTTGAAATGGTTGGTACTGTGGGTAGTATTGAGTGAGAACTCTGAAGTTCAGGTTATCCTTAGCTCTGACTGAATCGATCCATGGCTTGAATGAACTGACTCTTGTGAAAACTGTTGGAGAAAAAAAGTTATAATGTATAACAGAGTAAAAAGTGCATGGTCTTGATTGTATTGTCAAAAATATGATTCTTACCTGCTGGAGGACCGTTGCAACTGATGCCGAAACTAGCAATACCACTCTGGATGTAAAAGTTACCCTGGGTTCTGTAGAAAAGTGGACCACCTGGAATTAAAATAAAACAATTAGCACCAGTTTGTAAATTGGTATTTAATTTTAGAAGTAGGAGAGAGTAAATATTTACCAAGATCTGAAACGCAAGAATCCTTGGTTGGAACTCCAGCACAGATTTCTTCGTCTCTGATCGGATAATTGTATTGGGAGTAAATGTTTCTGCATTCTTGTTGAGTGATGACATTCACGTTGCTTTTATGTAAAACAGAAGGATATGGAAGGGTATTGTAAGATGTTTTGCCAAATCCAGCAACAACTCCTTCAAACATTCCAGTGTCAATGCGGTAGCTACCATCGTCAAGACAGATTGGTTGAATTCTTTGCGAAAATACGACAGGTTGAGACAATTTAAGAACAGCAATATCGTACACCTGAGAAAATTCACAATCCATTGAATTTAATACATCTAATTTGAATGGTGTAATAAAATTGCTGGATGCAATATTATTTTATTTGACTTACTGGAGATTCAGTTGGAGTTGGTGGCTTGTATTGAGCGTGCAAATAAGCAACGGAAACATTACGCTGAAGTCCCTGTTCACGAGAGAATCCAGGATCGACATTGGTATATTCTCCAAGGACTACTCGGAGTGCTGCGACTGTCTGAGGATTCACACGGCTGTTGGCAGACGGTTCCAAACAGGAGGCAGCTAGAAAATTTTAATGATTTAATTACTAAAAATCTTTCATGCAACAAAAAAACTTTTAAAATGATTGGGAAAATTGCTGAAATTACATGTCAATACGTAGTTATTGTCAATCAAGCTGCCGCCACAAAGTTGCTGACCATTAGAATAAATTTGGACAACCCAAGGATATTCATTTCGGACGGCGGGTGTTCCACCGACTTTCTTGACATTACATCCACTTCCTTCGCATCTAACAAGAGGAACTCCGCATCCTTGTCTGGCAGCGGCAACTGCAATAGGTACACTAGGTACGACTGCAAGTGTAACCGGAGCTGGAACTAAATGAACTAGTTGACGTTTGTCTCGAGGAGCTGATTTTTCTTCTTCAACTGGAATAAAAATGGAAGAGTGAAATTAAAAACAGGAATGAAATAATAAATCTTGGATATCACCAACCCTTGATGCTAATAACATTTTAATAGGATTGTCGAAACTGAAAGTTCTAGTTTCAAATTAATTTGCAAACTCACCTGGTGAAGAAAATGCGACCGAAGCCACTAGTAAAATCCCGATAAAGGCTTTCATTGTCGGTAGGTACTAAAACCTAATGGTTAGGGTAAAAGATAAACTTAAGCACTATTTGTGTTCCAAACTGTTTCAAGTCTCGTCTTGTCGCCTTCGAGTTGACTGTACAACTGCCCTACAGTTGTTTCTGTTACCCTTACTTATTAGGTATACTGTAATTTTTTTCGCATAATCATCAGGTACCAGGTATAAATGGCATAATATTAGTAAGCTTCGTACTTGACGTCGATAACTCAATGTTTTGCATAAACTGTAGGTACTATGAAGAGGTTTTACATCCTGAATCGAATATCTAGTGGTGGAGAATTGTAATCCAGCGTGACCTGCCTTGATCCTGCAGAAATTAATAGATAGCTAGCTAATCCAAGTAAAAACGCCCATTATATCCTTAGGTTGCAATTTTCATCTCATGTTCGGATGTTCTGCCGTTGCCTGTCTAAGTCTGCCTACGTCAAGTAAAATTGACGCCGAGAATCCTAGCTGCTCTTATTGTTGGACATCATTTTGCCATCGGCTTGTTATTATTCTTGTCAGGGATCATTTTTGTCATTTGATCCACCAATGTACCTAACGTAAATACATGTTTCATGATGAAGGATGCACGATGCATAGAATAGCAAGATGTTTTGCAAAAGATGAGTCTGGAGTAAAAATCTGTATCACACTTCATCCAAGGCCTTTGCTTTCTCGCCCTGAAAAAAGTTTTGTTGTATAATTCTCCAAGAACAAACAATCACATTAGATGAATACAGAGCAAACAAACAGATAGTGTAGATTGATGATTTTTGTAAGTGGTAGTGTAGTATTAGCTCTGTGTGTGTTTGATAAGCATGAATATTGGTAATGGGGCGTTAGTAATTCAAGGCGAGTTATAAGTACGGAGAAAGAGCTACCTACTCTATATTTTATTGACTGGATGGAACAAGATTAGCAAAAAGCATCTAAAATAGACTCTCGCCTATGGGGAACACTAGCATAATAGTTGTGGAACTGGTTTTGCACATCTAGGTTTTGACATGTGCACAAAAGCATGAAGATTCCTTGAGTGCTATCCGATTCTGATTTAATTTAGGTATTGATGAGAACAACGTCTAAGACCAGATTTGCCTTAAGTTAGTTTCAGATAAATAAATCTTGTTTGCCATTTTACTCTTTGGTTTGGGTTGACAGAACATAAGAGATGGGTTCTCTGCCCTTATAAGGCATTTACGTACCTACACTATGCACAAGTATTACACGTTTTCTATCTTCCTACACTTTCCTATCAATTTCTCGCATCTTTATGTAGTATGCATTATTTAGTACTATTTTATAGCATGGCAACTCAAATGAATAAAGAATGTATACTATCTGTGTTATTTAGCTTTGGTCTTTTACAGATGTACCGAACTAAGGTAGTTGTAACTTGAATGAATGCACAGATACTTTAAATCGAGTTAGGGTAAGAAAGTTGTTGGGCCGTAGCGCAAGTTCTATAAAATTAGCATTCTGGTTTTACTGCTTGTTTCAATTCACTTGCAAGTTGAATTCGCGAGGACAGGATGCAATGGCTTTGTTAGAATAAAATGTAATTTTGGGCGATACGAGAAAATAATTTTCGTTTGAAACAACGTGGTGTAATACTGGATGTAAAAATATTTATATTTCAATACAACTCGTCAAACATTTGAAAAAAAATAAATAGAATGTAATAAATAAATGCACAAGATAGCCGTGTGGTGTTCGTGACCACAGAACAGTGCAGAACACGGGTACTACTAAGAAAATAAATATTATGAGATTTTTGTTGTTTTACTTTGTCTAGCTGATGTAACCACGATTTCTATTGATCCAGTATAAAAATCGGTCAACTCTTTCATAGACACTGTAAATAGAAAGGGAAATAATTAGTTCTCCCTAATAAATTCACTGTCTCGCCAATCTAAAAGAACCTACCATGGAAAGTTTTCTCCACCAATTCCCCAACTGGTCACTCCTACGATTTCGTAGCGCCCACTTCGTCGGATAACCAAGGGCGCGCCTCCATTTCCCTGCAAATAAAGTGTCATTCTTCATTTATTGCTCATTCTAAGATACACTTTGCACATTTATTTACGAAACATTTTACTCTGCAGAGATTTTTCGACGCGGCGACAGGACTGCCCGCACAAACCATATCTTCAGTAATTTCTGCAAAGAACTTTTTCATGTATTTCCGAGTGCATTCTTTGTTAGACCAAATCCTTGTGTCTAGTTTGTGCAATTTCTCTAAAGGATCGTGAAGTAATTGTCCCCAGCCTTGATAAATCATGCTTAAATTAGTCATTTGCTCCAGATAATGAATGTTCACTTTACTTTTGCTAATTACCAGCGACAACTGCTAATGTAGTTCCTTCGTCGTAAGTAGCAGTTCCGTCAGTCAAACAGATTGGTTGAATAGTATCAGTAAAATTCAAAGGGGTTTCCAACCGAATGAGAGCTATGTTGTTTTTCTGCGGAAAATATTCACATTTAGCTTCAAGAAATTTAGTTTAAAATGCTTTAAATAACTTTTTTTACCATAGTTTTAGAATCAAAGTCCTTATGGTAGGCAATGTGACTTGCTTTTAGTTCAATGTGTGAAACTTCCTTAGAATCATAAATATCATGATCTCCTACGTGTATTCTTAATTGAGCCACATCAAATTGATCCATGCTAAAAATATACAAGTCCATAAATATTTGTTAATCACAATTGCACATTTTTAAATGACATTATTTTTAGAAAAATGTATCATTACAAAGCTAAACAACTTGCAGCGGTAAGTACGTGTTGTCGATCAATGATTGTGCCCCCTATAATTTATATACTAAATATTATTATAATATACATATTATATCACAAAATTACAATGATAAATAATATATAATTTTACCACAATAAAACAGCTGGCCTTGATAATTCATAAGTAGTGCAACCTTCAAAATCACATATATCATACACATTATTATGTAATTCATAAAAATGCTACTGGAAAAAGTTGGTTACACTCATTGTGAGCGAGAATAATTTAGAGTAAATGAAATTTTTTTGTAATTACAACAAAAGGTAGCTCTCCGCTCTCAACCTGCAGAATCATACAAAAATAAGATTTATTAGATTACACATCTCATTATAATACGTAATGATAGCGTTTAAAGAAACTTTGGGTTGGGCACATCTACACATTTTTAATACTAGACCACAACTTTTGTTCTGCTATCAGCTAAATATATATTTGCACTTGGTTAACAGGGAAAATAACTTATAATGAATTTAATTTATGGATGGGATAGATTTCAACGATGTAACAAGTGATTGCAAGATTGTACTTGGGTTAAGGATTCAGGGAGATTAATCCATTTGTATAATTCTCGACGATTTTCCAACACAAACACATTTATTCCATAGAAATAATTTTACCTCCTTTCGACCTAAAGCTCCTCGTCGCAAATCCGCAAGGTATGAATGGTAATCATGCTGGAGAGGTATCTTAACTTGTCCACATTCTTCTTTGTGAGACGAAGACTCTGTAGAATTTGTCTCAGAAACGGATGCTGCGAAAACTGATCTTGATATTCGGTGTCCTCGAGATGCAGCTATTTAGTAAATAAATATTTATATCCATAATTTATAGATGAATGAAAGAAAATTATGGTTTTCACTCCTACCATGTATTACAATGGCGTCTTCTGACACTGCAAATTCCGTAGAAAATATGAAAACGAGGAGAGCACAGCTGAGTAACTTCATAATTCTTAAAAATATTATTTAATGGTGAATGGCGGTGTCGACAGGATTTATTGAAAAGTTAAATAAGAAAAGCAAACAAAAAATCACTCTTACTATCAACAATGTGTATTTGTTTTTTACTCGAGGAACGTTCTCATTTTCAATAGAATTCACTGTATGATTTTTCCTACGTGACTGATTGAGAAATGGTACTGTTTTCGAACTAAATATTCCAGTCAGTAAGTTTACCTGAGTGTTAATACCAACATTTCAACTACAATATACATTAAAGTGCATCCAACACATTATAGGTATATATTATCTTATAGTTTAACAGTTTAAGAAGATAATATTTCATGCCTAGCCAACTTTTTAACTAGATATCCTCTGATGGTTTCCTATTACATTGCATTACAAGAAAAAGAGAGTGGTTGCTCTCATTTTGTGTCGTCCGTGTTCAAACTTGCTTAAAGGCTCATCCTCAGTTTATGCAAATCTGTCATGATTTATAGAGCCAACAGAAAACCTGTGTTTGTATTCCTTTGTAAGTAGCACCACCATCGACATTAGACAAACAACCAAAGGAAATATTATGCCCAATCTTGTATTTCTTGTTCAAGAAGAGTTTATATGCCAGGTGCTATGTTGATTTTGATTATCCTCTTATCAGAAATTATACACTTCAATGTTAATAGGGTTTACTGTGGTTTAAAACGATAGTGTACCTAACAATTACTAAAACAAGGTCAGTCTTACACTTCATTTTAATTTAACAGTAAGAGTTTTCGCTTGAACTGGATTCTATTCAAATTATTGAGTCTAACTTACAAAGATGCGTATACCGCACACTGCTACATTCGCCGTAATATTTATGCGCAATAATCTTTACTAAATTACAACCATTGACATTATTTTAGCAATACTCATTCTCAACAGTATTAATCAGCAGAATTAGATTTTCCTGTAATAACTAAGAACTTATAGGTATCTGTATATTATTCTTATACCTATCATCATTTCGAATTGAAATTGAAACTGTAGGCGTTTTGAAAGCTTTAAGAAGATAAGATTCATTTTGTACCATCATTAACTACATGTAGTACAATGATTCCATTTTAAAGGCGTGGACCTGTCTGGTAAATCTCGTTTTAATATTTGCAGACTTTGTCTTTTATTTACTGCTATTATTCATCCGTCTATTCTACTTTCTCTCTCCAATTAGTTAAATGTAACACTCATAATCTTATTTCGTTGGAAATTACTAATGTTCAGGGCACAGACCCAGACAGACAGACAAATCGCCTAAATTCCTCAGTAGGCACTATTAAAAATGTTAACCAAAGGAATGCAAACATGATGTATGGAATTTAAACAACCCTTTTCTCAAAATCAATGCAAGTGAAAACAGTCCATTCAGAGTTCCATCAACTTAAATAGTTTATTTCAATAAATATCATCAAAAATGGTACCCACGTTTGTTCATCGTGTATTGAATAGACATTTGTCATAACCTTTCAACAAGTTGTAGTAGTTTTCGTTCAAAGCTTACTAGTTCTCGCAATCCAGTCCAAATAATTTGAGACACGCTCATAGACTGTAAAAAAATTAGAGATTAAAAACACATTTTATATGCATTGTAAATAATATTTGAATAAATTAATGATTTTACCTCCGGGAAAGCTAGAAAATAAATTAAATACAAAAATATTATTAATTAAATCAGATGCTTCGACGATAAACCTGCTGTATTATAAAAATGGAATTTAGCATATCTGCTAAATACGAAATGCGATTCTTATAAATTTATTACCTTCCACATTTCTTTCCCTGTAAACAAAAACCAAAATAAATCATAGCTACTGTATTTCATAATGTATTAATAATCAATCATAGTATATTTTTAACCTAATTAAATCATGAAGTTATATTTTTAACGCAAAATAAAATTATGAAACGGCATATTTATATTACCCATGAAACTACACCGACTTGCTCTGCTCGACCTTTATTAACTATGGAGAGTGGACCTAATAGAGAAAGTAGACATTACAAGTAAATTACATTACATGTACAAGTAAAATAATTAGAAATTAATAATAAAGAGCTGCATTCAAATATAAATTGACAAACCTCCACTGTCACCCTGAAACGTACAAATAAAATTATGTATGTATATCAAAAGCTAATAGTAGTAAGGTATTTATCCTTTAGGGCATACAAAGGTATAGCTATTGTATGGTATAATCCAGAAGCATTTGAAAAATGCAGCAATAAAAACTTACATAGCAAGAATCTTTGACTTTCTTATCTCCACCATCACCAGATGCACAAACCTAGAGTAAATTACATGATTGCATGCATTAATTGGCATTAATTCATTTTCCCAATTTAATTCATTGTTTATGTTGGTATGAATTAATATTTTTACAAAAATACTAACATGACTGGCACGAATTGGTGGTGTTCCTTGGCCTTGGTATAGTTTGCTGCATTTTTCATTTGTCAAAAAATCCATCTGCACCGTCCGGAGAACAGGAGAAGGTCTAACACCCGGATTAACCTCGGGGTCAGCTGTAAGTCCCCAACCTTCGCATACAATTTTCAATTAGAACATTTGTACATCTTGTACTTTTATTATTGATGAGAAATATCCACCTGCTAATTCTGCACGAGCTTCTGGAATTGATTTGTCTGAACGGAGACAAATTGGCTGAATGCGCTCATTGAATTCCAAAGGCTTTGCTAACTTTACAAAAAACATTATAAAACATGTATTATTTTGTCTAACATTATAATTAAATTATAATTTAAATTTAAAAACAAAAAAACTTTACTTTGATAATAGCCACATCGCTTCCCTAGTTTAAAAATCATTGAAAATTAATTTACATAATCAGCTTCCATAAATTAGGGTTCAAAATTCTAAAAACGTTTTTTCAATGTAACTTAAACGTTTTCCTACCAAATTAACTTGATCGAAGTTCTTGTTATAATACATGCCTGCTACAGGAATGGTAACGGCTTTAGCACTTGGGTGAGGGCTATTGTGACTTCCAGCAATGACCTTCAGTTGGTTCACATTACTTATTCCGCTTTAGAATTATTAATTCAATTTACAATCAAAAATAAAAACAAAATTAATGGGCAATAGTAAATTTGCCAAAAATTATACCTTGCAACGCAATGGGCAGCCTATAAAAACAGCAAAGAATAATACATTATAATTAAACATGATTTCAAAAATAAAATGAATAATCAATTTCACAAAGATAATAGCTTACTGTTAAAATGTGCGTTTTAGAAATAATACTCCCTGTAAATAAAATATTAAATTATAAATAAAATACATATAAATTCATTTATATAAATAATATATTATATTAAAAAAATTGAGGATTCCCTCCACATAGATGTTTATTATTTTTGACCAGGGCTGCCATGTATGGAAACTCATTTGGTTTTGCCTCTCGTCCTAAGATTATTAAAATTTGGTACATTTATTAAGTTTATATTTAAACGATTGGGATTTTATTGTAGTTAGCATGCGATTTCCTTAATATTACCTCCGACAACAGTTGGATCAAGAGTGTAAGTAAGATTTCCGCAACCTTCTTGTGACAAAACTCCAGTAGTTGCTGCAGGCACTGGCGTAGGTGGTGGCTTACGATTAGGAAAGTCTATTACTCTTTTCAGTTTCGCGTAGCCATTCCTGGGACAGCAAATAACTGTAGAATTCTCTGAAATTCAAAAAATTAACATGTTGAAACCTGTAATTCTGATTTGAGTATCATTTTTATGAAATATTTCACACCTGGATCACAAGGAGTACTTTGATCGTAAAGCTCTTGATTATAAATTGCATGCATCATGGACAATCCATTTTCAGGATCCCTTAGAAAGTTTGCCAGAGGGAAGCATTCATCAAACGTTGTACACACTCCTCTGAAGCCATTTGGTGTTACACAGGTATTACCCGCTATAGTAGTTGCTTCAATGTTTTCTTCAAATTCTCCTTCAAGAATTTCGCTTTCAGAGCGACCTAAATAATTAATTTTGCTTTAGTTTTAAAATAAAACTTATTTCTAATTTATTACATAGATAAGTAATCATAATTTATCTACAATGTCATTATGTTTTTGCTAAAATTTTATGTTGACAATTAATTTTTACAAATTGGAAAACAGATCAAAAACATTCTGCTATTACTTACCATCAATTGCAATTGTGTCTTCATTTTCTTCCCAAACTAATCCATGTGTAAACGTAGATAAGGCCACTAAGGACACTAATATTTTTAGAATCATTTGTTTCAGTTGAATTTGCCTAGTACAATCTAAATATATTGGTATTTGCACAGAGACTAAGCTTGTGCATAGGTAAAAGCAGTTCTTATATTGCAGTAACTGGCTTAGTGGTAAAATGTGACGAGACTATTCTCCGTAGACGAGGAGATTCGATAAATGCAGGATCTTGTTTTGCTAATTGACTACGTACTTACAACCTGTAGCTGTTCTATCAATAGACATAAATTACAGGTGAACATGGTATTAAGTTGCGGATTTAACTCGACTACTATTTTATGACTCTACCTGGGACTATGATCGTGTGGAATGTGGGGTTCATAATGTAAGTTATGCAAAGTATGTTTTTGCACGGTAATACCGAGTCTAATCGATTGGAGTTTTGACATGTTTTTATGACACTGCTTTTCTGAGTTGTTGACAAGCTGCTTTTTGGGAACTTGTTATATCTCTAGATTGAATAGCAAAAATCTCATTGTCAGTTCTCGCGTGATTTCATTCTGATTTACTCACTTAGGAGAACAGGAGGAATGACTTTTCTGTCTGCCAATGACCTGTACTTTTGCAATACTTTAACACAAATCAAAGATTCTTATGCTTTTATGCAACTGCTAAGATGCAACTTGATTCAATCCTAACCTATCTTAACTTACCAAGGGGAAATTATTTTTCTTACCTTTATCATTTTGATCAACCCCTGTTGAAAATAAGGCAAAGTCTACATGATTGCATTAAATCTTCAGAAAAAACGATATTATTTCAATGAAATGTTTTTATTTACTTTTTTCGGTATTTTTTTATGCATACCAGACTTTACCACTTGGTTTTACACATCACACGAAGTGTTACACAGTTACACATAAAATACAGAACTAACTCCACAAACACACAAAGTCTCAATTCCACCACACTATAAATAGGTATTTTCAGTTAAATACAATCACATATTGAAATCAGGAGGAGCTATATTTCTTAATCCAGTCCAAATAGGCGTGAATCCTAGAAAAAATTAACACATTTTAATACATTGAACAAGTTACATAAGATTACTATTATCAATTTATTTTCCATGCCCGGTTGTTAATAAATATTTAATATTTGCGTGAATTAACCTTGTGTACACCCCCGGATAACTAAAATTAACAAAATTCCAATATAATTTTAAACTTAGATTAGTAGATTTTCTTTTCGACATTGCTTTGCTTTGGAAAAAAATTTCTAAAATATTACCTTCCACAGCCTATACCCCAGCTGACCAAACCGATCTGTTCGACATGATCACCTCGGAGCAAGGTGAGAGCTGATCCGCTATCACCCTGTAGAAAATCATAATAAATCATTAAATTTCTTTCATTTAGACCCTAATTACTAATTAAAATACTAGAGCATTGTGAATTATGGGACTTACACGGCAGGCATCTTTGGTCTTCGGATCTTTGCTTCCGGCGCAAAACATTTCTTTAGTAATGCCACCAGGCGCTTTTCCACGGTATTTATTAATGCAGTTTTGTCTAGTCCAAACTTTAATGTTGGCAGTTCGCAATTTTGTTGGCTGAGGTCCCCTGTCATAAATTTGTCCATATCCGCTGACATCTGCATGTGTTTTTCCATCTTCGAATGTGTAATTTGTGGTTGGGAGACAAATTGGAACGACATTCTCCGCAAAGGTTACCGGCTCGCTAAGTTTTATCAAAGCTATATCGTTGTGCTGAAAATAAAATACTAACATTGAACTACTTTCAACATCTTTTCTAGAAATTTAAGGAGGGAATGACTTACAATTGTGTTCATGCTGAATCCTCGGTGATAAATGACTTTGGAAACATTTCTTTCCTGGTGGTCCACATCAGTAGGATCTTTGATATCATGATCTCCAATTAAAACGCGTAGTCTTTGCAAATGACGTTTCTTCAAATGAGAAACACAATGAGCAGCCAAAAGCACAAATTCCGAGGAAATCAATGAACCTAAAGAAATATTCTAAGAAATAAAGCCAAATCCTGACATCATTCGATGGAGTATATTATTAATAATTTTGTGAATAAATTAAATACATGCGGATTATCACGGGTAAAGGTTAAGGGATAGAAAAATATTTCAGAAATAGAGGAAAATTCTAGGGATGGAAAATATTAGTAATTGAAAAATATTGCAGGGATGAAAAATATTATTAGAAATTGGTAAATACTCCAGGGTTGAAAAATATTCTGAATAAAGGTTAAAAGAAGTTAAAGAAACGTTTCTTTTACTTGTTTTAACTACTCGTTTTCATTACCTCCACAATACTGCTTGTTGCGATTTAGTATGCTAACTGCCCACGGGAATTCAGATATCCTGAAATACAGTAAGAAAACGTAAATAGGTTTCAGAAATTTTGAATGAATAATTCAGTTTAATAAAAATGAAAAATGTCTTACTGAGCTTCGCGACCTCCAACGACTCGATTATCTAATGTTTTTCTATTAGGACCACATGCAACTGGTGTAGGTACTGTTGTAGTTCTACCTTCCGAAGAGGTTGTACCTTCTTCGGAAGAAATTTCAATTCCAGTGAACTTTTGCTTTGGAGGAGAAAAATTCCTTTGTGGGCACCAAATATATAGTTCATCTTCAGCAGCTAAAATTCCCTTACCCAAATCTTTTATTTTTATACCTGAAAAACTAGATTAGGATAAACCGATTAAAGAATTAAACTTACGTTTTTGAGAATCAGCATTAGGAGCTTGAGATAATTCGCAAGGAGAAGAAGTGCTAAGAATGAAATCTCTTAGTGCTGCGCTAGTTATTGTCGGCAGTGCTTCCTCTTCGTCGATAAAATATAGAATTGGATAGCAATCCTTAAATTTCGTACATTTTCCAGGAACTACTTCAACACTGACCACAGTACCTTCTTGTCCAGCAACAGGATTTGATGTAGAGTCGCTATTTTCCTCGGCGTCTGCCTTTCTTGAGTAAATATCATCTATTTTCAAGTGTTACTATTAAAAAATATTTTAGAGATTGATTGAAAAAGAATAAACTGCGAAAAAGAATATTTACTTTCAATAACAATTGCGTCTTCTTCTTCCCATTCTTCCCCAAAAACTTCCTGGACAATAAAAACACTACAAATCCCTATGAAAATAAATTCTAGTCGCATTTTGCTGTACAGGTCGATTATTTGATACTGTATGAAGCTTCTACAGAACAAAAGTGAAGAGGAAGATAAAGGAAGTCATAAATACCTGAGAGATTACACCACTCACGTAATATCGCTTAACAATACAGACAATGATGCGGAAACTTTAGTCTCAAGCTTTTGCTTGTCATCATGATTGAATTAAAGCATATCTAACATCGGGTACCTTGTTGGGCTTGTTTTTCTCTTAGCTCATTTATTTTGTCATCTGAGGAAGAATAGTGGAATGACTTGTTATTGTGGTATTGACCTTTCAGAATTTTTAAACGGATTCTCTACCTCGGCTTAATGTAGCTTTCAACCATGCTGTTCTCATGTCTCAACTTCCTAAGCAAATATCCTGTCTGATGCTTTGTTTATAAATATTACGTGTACACAGCCAATAATTTATAAAGCATCAATATGCTCAACTATGCTAATGTATTATTTATGCCACATTCACCAGATGATGCACAATTAAATACAAAAAACTTTATTTTCTTAAGAACCATTTTCAACTATTATTTATTTGTTCATTTTCATCATAAACTCCGTAAATGCATATTCTGAGGAAGACAATTTCATGTGTTAGTTTCATAATTTGGCTGTGGTCAGTATTACTAGTAAAATAAAATAAACAAAAATACTATCTCTCTAATCCTTGCTGTTTTTGTTGATCCAACTTAGATATTTGTCCACCCTAGAAATAAAATCATAAAATTATCATCAGTACATAAAGATAGCAGTTTCATCGCAGTAATAAACATTTCTACTCACCGAGTATATACACCTGGGTACCTGAAAGATTCAAAAGAAAACATTTATTTAAGTTTCAATTAAAAAAACTAATTTCAATTAAAATTAATTTGAAGGCACTTACGTTCCGCAACCAATACCCTAAAACCAACAAAAATCAATTTTCAGTGCTGTCATTTAAACAATTTCAAATTTCAAAAAATGAATACATCGGGGAAGATTTACTTACCCACGAAACGATTCCAATTTGTCTTGCAACTGACTTTGTGTCCACTGTTAAAGGTCCTGCAGAGAAAACGAAAAGATTTGTAAGACCAATTGAAATTGAAAGTATTGTAAATTGCAAAGATGTTAACCTCCACTGTCTCCTCGGCAAGAGTCTTTGCCACTTCCTCCAGCACAGACCATTCCATCGCCAACTCCAGCTGGAGCTTGAGATCCATATTTAGATTTGCAAGCAGCAAGTGTCCATACTTTAATATTCACTGTTTTTAAACTAGCAGGTTGAGTCCCACCATCCTAATCCACAATTACCAATTTAACAAACCACTTTTACTTTGATTCCCTTAATAGCTTTAAAGATGCTGATTTTACCGATAATTGTCCTGCAAGAAAATTAAGAGAATTTAGAATTTTGTATTGATAATAGAACAAAGCATAAATTGTTGATAATTCTATCTTACCCCAGCCAGCCACATCGCTTTGGCCACCTTCATAAGCTGGACTTCCAGAATGTAAGCAGACTGGTTGAATATATTTGGAGTAAGTTATAGGTGTGCTCAATTTTATTAAGGCAACATCGTGATGCTGTCAAAAAAGACCAAAATTTTAGCAAAACTATCGAGGGTAAAATGATGGCTTTAGGAAAATGGACTTACTAGATGCTTCATACTGAATCCTTTGTTGTACAGAACTTTGGATGCAGTTCGAGTTTCATGAGGGCCATCTGCAGTAGAATAAATATTGTGATCTCCAAGCTGAATGGTCAATTTAGAAACATCACTCTGAGTCATACTGTAATTTAAAATAGTTTATTTATTACAAAATCTATACTATTAATGGGGAAATAAGCAGAGAATATTTCTATAAGTATTATAAAGTGAACTTACTGTTGAACGCAGTGAGCTGTATAAAAGTTACAGATCAGAATACAAATTTCACACACAATCATGCAATAAATACAATACAAACAACGTCACCAGAATTTCTTTATACTATAACTTTTTAAAAGCTTTACTATCTATTATAGATTCCCAACTACTCAAGTCGCCAATTTGTCAATATTAAAGATTACGTTATATAATGGTTTCAGTAATCCGATGACTATCTCTGTGGACATGGTGGACGACCGAAAAATGAACAGACATGTTCAATTACTACGTAGTACCAATTTCAATTACTAATTCGATAGTATCAAGATGCATTTCCAAATAACGGGTTTGTATTATTTTTTAAAGTTTGTGTATGAAATTTGTACCTGCTGTAAGAACATAGTTGTTGTTGATTAGACTGTAAAGAGAACACAAAAGGTTTGCATTACGTTTTGAAATAGTTACTTACAAATATTTTTCTGGACAATTCTAGGGATAGAAAATATTATTGAAAATTGGAAAATGATCCAGGGATAGAAAATGATATTAGAAATTGGAAAAAGCTCCAGGGATAGAAAATATTTTTTAGAAATGGGGAAATATTTCAGGAATGGAAAATACCATTAGAAATTAGAAAAATCTCGTGAAATATTTTGAAAAAAGGTTAAAAGAAGTGAAAGAAACGTTTCTTTCACTTCCTTTAAATTGTTTTACTACTTGTTTTCATTACCTGCCCCCGCAAAATTCGCGGGAGTTCGAGAGCAGAGCAACTATCCACGGGAATTCACCTCTCTGAGCATCTCTAAAGAAATATAATTAAAATGCCTTCAATAAAGCATCTTCGAGAAAATAGTTATGTCCTTGAGCAATTATTTATTCAAATGGTAAAGAATTCTTCGGAAAATTAAATACCGGCCATTGACAATTCTGTTGCTACTAATGGCGTCTAGTAAAGTTTGGTTCATGTCAATTTTCATAACACCACATCCAGCTCTCTCCGGTGACTCTTCGGTGTCTGTTTCTTTAGGAGGAGAAGGAAGAGGCGGAGGGGAAGTAGATGCAGCGGCGCAACAGATTGTAACCGTTGACATAGATTTCAAGTCTTAAAATGAATTCAGAAAATTATTTTAGTTCATCAATGAAAGTCAGATGATGTAAGAGTTAAATCAGATGTAATTTACGATTTGTACCTTTATTTTGATCTGCTGATCGAACACTATCCCCTTCACATATACCAGAAACATTTAGGAGAATTTCTGCGAGGTTCTGATTATAAGTGCCTGTAGATCCAGGGGTATCGCTAATATCAGCTTCATCAACAGGCAGTAAATTTCTATAGCATTCCTTAAATAGTATGCACTCTCCAGGACGCCCTTGCATTGTTGTGCATTCCGACTCGCTTCTAAAATCTGGGAGTATTGTTGTTGTTGCTATATCTTCAAGAGGAGCAGCTCTGCCTGATCTGTACCAATCAGTATCATCTCCCGCTGAAAAAAAACACGTATAAAAATGAGTTCTCAATAATAAATGGTAATTTGTGGGCGAATAAATAGAAATTAAATACCTTCAATGACAATAGTATCTTCACTGGCAAGTTTGTATGCAAGGGAAACAGTTGTTGCACAAAAAATGGCAAGATTTACTGCGAGAAGTAACCGCATTTTTACTGTGTTTACGTGTACTGTAGTTAGAAAGAAGAATGTAATCCGACTAAGGCCAGGATTAGCATTTTTAGCTGTATTTATGCATTTTGATTTCAACTTGAACCACCCAATTTAATCCAGGTGCTCTAGGACAAGAAATCTTATTAATATGTATTTCTCAGTGTGAAAATACTACGTGCAATAACCCCATCGAGGGAATGAATTACTTGGGATAGATTTAGGGTTGAACGACTCGCTTCTTGAGCATTGATAGGCTTTGACCTTTTTATTTTCAGCGGCTGTGTCAAAAGCTGTCAAATGATCTGATCTTCATGTGTAATTTAGTGTTTTCATGAGTCTCTGCTTGGTCCCAAGTGATAAAAAGTGAATGGATATGGCAGTAAATGAAAAAGTACCTGGCGAATTCATATCTTGTTGTGCTGTATACGTGAGATTTGAGACTCTCGTAGGAAAACACGTCTTCCCATTCCTACTCCTCGCACTTATATTATGTACAGATATTCTCATAAAAAATCCAGTTTGAAACACCAGGAGTTTTGTAACGATGCTTACTTAGATGCACTAAGTACTGTATTGTGATTTTTTCGTCTGACCATGCCAGTTGCTTCTCTATAGCATACTTTGCATAATCGTGCTATATCTTATAATGATATGTCTATGTAACTACATCAAATGATAAACACAAAACATTGTCTGAGTGCTTCTCCAAATGATTTTCCATGTAAGATACCGTCAAAAATTACAGATCCCCGCGTGATATTTACAAATTACTTTGTTACTTGTTGTTGTCGGAAAACTAATGTTAAAGGAATGTATCAGTAGGTATTTTGTTATATACTTCGCACTATGATTGCTCTGACTATTTGACTTCCTGATTCCTGACAACTATTAAAGGCAATAATGAAGAAGAAATTTATTTTAGTGTTAATTATTAATTTATTTTGCTTTAACTTATAACTTTTAAATACACAAAGGAATATAATGATAACCTTGAATACCTAAGATTGTAATTCATAACAGAGATGAGACGTTGTTTGAATGAATGAATTTATCTCAGTCCAAGATTGCATATGAGAATCTGTTTATCTTCGATTTTTGTTGATCCAATCCGCATAATGATCCACTCGAGTATAAACTTTATGTAAAATTGTAAAAATATTAATTTCTTTGATAAATATTCCAAAATACTATTTAATTTAAAAATTCTAACCTCCTGGAAGTCTTCCGCAGCCAATGCCCTGAAACCAATGTAATATTGTAAAATATCCCAAAGAATTTAAGAATTATTTATAAAATTTTAGTATGTTTACCCAAGAAACAATTCCAATTTGTTCCATCCGTCCTCTCAAGTTACGCGTAAGAGGTCCACCTGAATCTCCCTACATAATTTTCAATTGGATTAAATTTTTTCATAATTCCATAGATCAAAACATTGTGCAAAAATGAAATTGCTTTACCTGGCATGAGTCGTAGCCATTACTTCCAGCACAAACCATTCCTACAATTCAAGAACACAGATAATAAAAATTTTCTACCTATTTATTGATCTGTAGGAATTAAATAAATACCTCGAGAAATTCCTGCTGGTGCTTTTCCCTTGTAATCGTTAATGCACCGATTTTGTGTCAAGCAAAGAACTGAAACTGCATTCAAAACTGCAGACTGTTGTCCCCTTTCACTCACTTTTCCCTGTTATGAACAAAAGATTAACACTCTCAAGAAAATCACTCAGAAAAGAATAAAGAAAATTAGTTAAAAGAATTAAAAGCCCACCCATCCGCAAACGTTGGCATATGTATGTCCTTTATCGTAAGGAGGAGATCCGGACGATAAACAAATAGGTTGTATACGATTGGTAAAAGTTACTGGACTGTTTAATCGAATTACAGCTACGTCATCATACTGTTAAATGAATTATACATTGCAAATGATTGAAAACAATTTAAAATTCATATTTTAGGTAATAAATATTGACCAACCAGAGTCCGCATGCTAAAGCCTCTGTGGTAGTAGATATTTGTTGCTCCTCTTACGACGTGAGCACCATCGGAGTTACTATAAATATTATGGTCTCCGACATGCAAACGTAGACGGGCGACATCATCCCGGTTCATACTAGATTATATACATACAAATTGTATTGGCAATTATTCTTTGAAAACTTTGGGTTGTATTGCTGAAAATGGGACGCAGTAGGCGGATATTTTTTCCCAATGGAAAATCATACCCAAATTTTTCTAAATTCTTTAAATAGTGTTTGAAGAAACTTACTGGTGAATACAATGAGCTGAAAACCCCAACAGATGAACAGATTCAATACGTTCTTAATGACTTAATTTTACCTATCATTTGATTCGGTTTGGGGATAGTAAGCCATTATTGTTTAAATTCCCTAAATAATATTATTCTACTGGGGAAAATGTTAGTTCTTCTTTCCACACTGAACTGCAGACCTTTTTTATAGACACTAAGACGCGACAAATCCTATACCATCAACCAAAAATCTTGTATTATTCATTAAGAACGTTCTTGAAACTGTTACCTGCTGTGAGCACGTGCATGTTGTCAATCAACCTGGGATAAATTCATAATGAAAATACATAAATCATTTAGCAATGTTTTAAGCATAGGTTTGAATTTAAGCCAAGTCATTGGATGGATAAATTATTAATGATTTAGTGAATAAATTATAAAGGTTTCAGAGATATTAAGAAATGGGGAAAAATTCTAGGGATGGAAAATATTATTAAAAATTGGAAAGAGCTCCAGGGATAGAAAATTATTAAATTTAATTAAATTTGATATTAATTAATTTCAAATTTAATTTTAATAGCTAATAATTAATAAATAACAATGAAAATTTACGAAGCGCCGCAAAATTGACGTCCGTGGTTAAGCATTGCCACACTCCAAGGAACTGTAACAAAAAATTCGTTAAAATGTTAATAAAAATAACATATGTGCAAGATTTAGGAAAATTCGTTCTAACATTCTCCAATTTTAGCAGGTCGTCCCATCACAATTCTTTCTTCAGGTTCTTGAAACTCTGTGATATTTATGCCATCGATAATATCCTCTGTTTTTAAGGGGGTAAGGAACACTCGTCCGCACTGACTTGTAACAGTTGGTTTCATTTGAGCCGGTGGTCTAGAAGGTCTCTTCTTGATGGAAACTTTATCACTTGGACAGCAAACAAATTCCTCCCTAGGAATTCTTCCACCTTTTAACAAATACCCACTTTAGAATTTCAAACTATAGCAAAGATGCATGAAGATTCTTAAAAAATGTGTAAGACCTCCTGTTAATTCGGCCACTGTTTCAAAAATCTCTTTACTGCATGGGCCAGTAACATTTCTCAAAATATTTTCCAGTTCAATAGCAGAGTTGCGAATGCCCATTAGATTGTATGCATATTTATTTGGATTCCTCAGAGACAAAATGGGATAACACTCAGAAAATGTCTTGCACTGGCCTTCGATTCCTCTGGATGTTTTGCAAATTATTCTCAAATCTCCATTTTCACCACTTGTATTTGGTGATGACACTTGTTTACCGGATCTGTCAGATTCATCTGGTGAATCATCATCTAGAAAATGTCAATTTTATTTAAAAATTCTTCTTTTTACTAAGAAAATGTATTTTAATGTATAACCTGATATGCCAAATGTATCCTCGTCGATAATTTCCACTTGGGCGAGAGTTCCTCCTGCCAAAACTGTCAAAAACACCATAAATACTAGAAACTGATTCATGATGAATTTGGAAATCCTCCGTCGCCTAGGTCAGTCAATCGTTAAAATTTTTAGTGGATGTAATTCACGATAAGAAATGAGGAACCCATCCAAACTGTAGCTGTTCTAAGTTGTTAATGTTTTCAAGCATGGTACATTGGGGATGACATTGAGTAAACTTTAGTGTAAATTCCTGTCTGCTATTAATTTGTATGATATAAACTTTATCACAAGGTATTTATTATGATAGAAATGATAGTTGTTAGCGATTATTACAACTTTTATATGGTTACTTGTGCCGAAGAACAAAGGTAGACATACACCTGTGATTTTACTGGCTTGATTTTCTAGCTCAGCTCCGTATTGTCTAATAGGTATAATGTAAACGCAACGGTTAACCTGTTGTACGAGATAACAATGCAAAACAACTTGATGAAATCAGTATTCTACTCTTGACCTTTTCGACGGAGATACTGATACTATCGGTACTTTTAGAAAATAAATCGAAGCACATATTTGTTTATGATTTCCTAGTATTTGCATCTGGACAGATCATCTTCTATAGTACACTGTCCTATGTAACATTTACATACCATTATATTACAATTGCCAGGTGTTTAGCAAAATAAACATTGGACTATAGAATTGTGTGACAGTTTACATGCATTTCGTTAGCCTCATTTTCCAAAGGAGCTCACACTCTAAACATTTAAGGTTGGTCATTCAGACTGTTTTAATTTTGTCAAGATGTACATAGAAAAACTATAAGTAGATGAAGATAATGTACCCGACCTACTTTTTGAGTCTTAATCCGTAATAAATGTTGCTCTCACTTAAATCTAAGACTTTACTCTGAGACTTTGTAATTTTCCTCGAAGCCAAACCAACTTGCTTGACTTGTGTCCATTGATGATCGTGAATGGAAGAATGTTCTTTTTTTATTCCTTTCTTTCTGTTAGATGAATGCCAACTAAGGATAGCTGTACTTGTACAGTAGCCACGATAATTATTATGATTTGTGCAGGCGTAACTCAACAGAATAACCGACTTGTTTCCGTATACTGACTTTTCAATTCTTTTATCAAACTCTATTTACTGCTGCAATTGATTTTATGCAAATAGTCTGTCTTTATTGACAAAATGCGTAAAATAAACATGCAACAAAAATAACTGTAGTGATTTTCTAAGAATACCTAATTGAGATTTCAAAGAATAGATTTTAATTCCTATTAGTATGCAGACAGTTGCATGTGCAAAGTAATTAAGTTAAGATGCACCGAAAAATTGTAACACAAGATCAGGCTTTATTATTTAACTCATTTCACTAGTACTGCAGTATACAAAACAATACGTTTTCACAGTTAAAACTTTTAACAGGTACGCTACAAAAATGCATGCATTTTAAAAATCATTATAGCATTTATTATCTAATGTAGTAATTAAGGTACTCAATAGTGATCACTTACTGTTAATTAACAGGTAATTAATTAGGAATTAACAACAATACTTATACTAATTAACGCTTATAATTAGTTGTTAGAACTAAAACAGAAGTGTTAATAAACAGTTGTTACATAAAGAACGTGCTTTGTGAGGGGGAGTCAAAAGAATTCAAAGACTATTCAAATAATTCGTGAACTTCTCTAATTCTCTACTGTGTTGACTGTTTTACCAAGTAACATTTAATGAAGTAAGTAAATAGTACATATTATCAGCTACCTATCAGTCGTTGTCTTCCAATGTTTTCTATAGATACTCCTCCAGTTGCCCTTTTGTCCCTTGGCGTAGTAACTACCTGCTGTGTATATCATGTACGCTATTTCTCTCACCAACCCCGCCATCCTATTCTAATAGGCTCGATTTTTTGTAATCCATGGAGAAAATTGGTCCACCCTAAATACATTTTGTCATGTTTAAAAATCTCAACCTTCAATTCAACTTAAGTACAATTAATGTCATTTATTATACATACCGAGAATATACGCCAGGATATCTAAATGAGACAAAGAAATTCACAATTATTACAACAACAATTATATAACCGTTTTAAATAAAATTGAGAAAAATAAATTAATTACCTTCCACAGCCGATTCCCCTGTAATAAAATAATAGAAATCCTATTTTAGCTTTTCTCCAGATTATTTTAAATATTATAGATACAACTTTTGAAAGAAATTACTAACCATGAGACAATTCCAATTTGCACCCAGCGTCCTCCAGAGTTGTGAGCTAAAGGACCACCGCTGTCACCCTAGAAAAGCAAAAAATGAAATAAATATAGCTGAGAAAAAGCCATTTCTCTTTAAAGTTGGCGATTAGATACTTACTCGACAAGCATCGGAAGTTCCAGAACCAGCGCAAACCATATGGGAAGTAATTCCTCCCGGAGCATAGCTTCCATATTTTCTGGCACATTCTTGATTTGTCCAGATTCTCATTTCCACTTTGCGATAAATAGAAGGTTGGGGTCCGTTTTCGTAAACACTTCCCCTAAAATGCACAAATTATTGCCTTAAAATCTCCCTTTCAGAATTGAATTTGTATCATTAAATTGCTAACCATCCTGCTACTGTTGCTTTATGGGATCCTGAATCATAACCACCCTGAGTATTCAAACAAACGGGCTGTATATTATTATTCCCATTGCTTCCAAGTGGAACCGGTGAATCCAATTTCAAAAGAGCGATGTCATTGTGCTGAAACAAATTTTCTCTATTAGATTTTCTGCATATTTATATATGCAATTATATGTTTTAATTAACTACCAATGTTTGATGGCTAAATCCACGATGTCTTATCAATTTAGATACTGATCTGACTGTTACAGGACCATCACTATTTGAGTAGATATCGTAGTCGCCAACGTGTACTCTCATTCTTTGTACGTCTTGGGATGTCATACTAAAAGAAAAGTCATGATACAAAATATTATTCCATATTCCAATAATTAGCATGAGAATATTTTGATTGATTGGAAATCAGGGGTACTTACTGTGCAACGCAATGAGCTGTAAATAAATATTAACAAAACAAATATTACACTGAATATTGAATCACAAGCAAAAAAGCATCGGAATTCAACTATATTATTAACTAATTACCTGCTGTTAAGACGTATTGGGAGTCAATCAAACTAAAAACGTAAATGAATCAAATAAATTATTAAAATTAGACTGAGAAAGTGAGAAATCATCATGTTTATAAAATGAGAAAGAGTTTCAGAGATAGAATAAGAATTAAGTATTGCAGGAAAATTCTAAGGATGGAAAATATTTTTTAGAAATAAGGATCAGCTCCAGGGATTTTAAATATTAAAATTGTAAATAGCTCCAGGGATTAAAAATATTTGTAAGAAATAAAGAAAAACTCCAGGGATAAAAAATATTTTTAAAAACGAAGAAATATTCCAGGAATCGAAAGGATTATTAAGAATGAAAAAATCTCCAGGGATAGACAATAATTTTTGAGAAATGGAGAAATAATCAAGGGATCGAAAAAATTATTAGAAATTGGAAAAAGCTCAGTGGATAATGGAGAAATATTTCCGGAATGGAAAATAATGTTGGAAATTAGAAAAATTCCAGGAATGGAAAAAATATTACTAAAATTGGAAAAAGGTTACAGGGATCGAAAATATTTTTTATAAATTGAGAAATATTCCAAGTATGGAATTTAAAAATACAATTGAAAATTGATATATAAAATAATTAGTTATAAAAGGTTAAAAGAAGTAAAAGAAACGTTTCTTTTACTTCTTTTAACCTGTTTTCAAGCGTTTTCAGACCTCCCACCGCAAAACTGCTTTGAATTTGTAAACAAGGACACGAGCCATGGAAATTCGCCTACAAGAAAGTCCAACATTTAAACAAGTTAATAATCCATTAGGTTGTCGAATAAGCTTTTACACATCATTGTAGGATGAATAAAACAAATATTACAGTGATTTTTAGTTGTTTTTAATTTTTGAGCTCATCCCCCAGTCAGGGGGTGGGACCGATCTTAACTATTTATGAACTCGGTCTTACTTTTTTTTGCCTCAAAAAGCGACCCTAAAAATTTACATACATTTATATACACTCCAGCTCAAACCATTTGAAAGTTGTCGTGCACAAGAGACTTTCAGATGGACAGACAGACATAAAGAGTAAAAAATATACAAAGCAAATAAATGAACTGCTTTGAAAAATAACGGGGTTATTGAAAATAACGGGGTCATTGATAATAACGGGGTTATTGAAAATGACAGGGTTATCGAAAATAAATTTAAATGACGGATTTATATTCCAGCTATTTACTACGGAGTTATTTAAAGTATTAAGGACGTTGATATAAATTACTATCTATCATTATGTACATATTTTCAAAAATGCTAAATAGCATATTATGAAAATCGCCTACAAGTTATGAAAGGACTTACAGTAGAAAAAGTTTCACTGTTCGTTTAAATTATTGAATTTAGTATACTATTATTATAATCATTCAATTTCTATAGATAATTTCCCGTCCGTAGGACGAGCTTATTTCTAGTATCTAATATGAAATATCATGATTCATCACCTTTCTGAGCTTGCACACCACCAACGACCTTGGTATGACCACAACTAGAAGCAACAGGAGGAGGATGAGGTTGTGGAGTTTGAGAGGGTGGAGGATGGTGCGGAGGTTGTTGATCCTGAGGGATGGGATATTGCTGTGGAGGATGAGTCGGGCTTTGCGTTGTCTGTTGTGGTGGTGGCCATTGAGGTGGAGGTTGGGCTGTTGGTGGATGTTGTTGGGGATGTTGAGGGAATGGCGGATGCGTGGCTGCAGTGTGGTCTGGAGGATGGGTCGGTAGAGGAGGATGAGTTGGATGCTGCCATGGGACATGTGTCGACGGTGCATTGGTCGTTGATTGCGTCCATTGTGTCCACGGTGCACTTGTCGTTGATTGCGTCCATTGTGTCCATGGTGCGTTTGTCGTCTTTTGTGTCCATTGCGTCCACTGTGTCCAAGGTACGTATGTAGATTGCTTCGGCTGTTCGGTTGTTGTAGTCGTTGTTGTTGTGGGTATAGCCCATGGTGGTCTCATTGTTTGATTTGGGTTGTCAATTGTTTGTGGAGGTGGTTTAGTGGGATTTGGGCAGCAAATGAGCCTCTGTCGAGCCTCTGCATCTGGAAATCGGTAACAATAAAATTAACATTAGATCATTCATGATATTATTATAAGTTTAATCCTCCCTCTTGAGAGCGTATAGTTCCTTACGCACCCTACTAGGGATTTAGTGGGGCTAATAGCCTGGAAATTAATTACATCTAGGTAAATATCGATAATAATTACCCGCGCGAAACATGAAAATGTTATAAAAGGTATAAGTATGGCATGGGCCAGACTTTTCCCTCAATATTTCAGCAAGCCCCCGATTTCTAAGATATTCATCTCCATCGTTGGTATCCTCTCCTTCGACAGTAGAGTAAACGACTGGGTAGCATTGTCTCAAAGTTGCACAGTAACCTGGATCCCCGCTTCTTGTTAAGCATGAATCCGTCTGACCCGGGTGGACCACGGCAGGCTTCTGCGTAGTATGTTGGATTGGTTGAACAGTTGGGAAAAGTGACGGAAATCCACCTGGAAATCCGCCGGGGAACCCTGGAAATCCACTTGGAAAGCCAGGAAGCTGGGGAAAGCCATGTGGACCAAATGGAAAACCTGCACCAAATTGTCGTTTCTGTCTCGCAGTGGCCGTGATTGAATTACTGGAAGATTCTTTATCATCACTTGCAGCTGTAATAAAATGCAAAAATATTGTTTATGAAACGACAGGTAATTATCTCAGGTACCTACCTGTCCAATTTGATAACACGCAATTGCACTATATATTACCTATTAATGTAGCAGCGTATATAGGTATGTGAAAGTAGGGTTATATCTGGAACCTATAATTTATATGCGTAGAAAATGGTATAAAAGAAATGGGCAATACCTTTGCATGTATAATGACATTTAATTTCGCAGTAATTTCTGCAGAGGGCAAAGTACAAAGGATGAAAATAAAAATGCCGAATCACCTTGATGAAATCGGCGATAAGTACCTATATAGATATACTACGTACTTAGAATAAGATAATGCGACAGATGAGGATGATATGTCAAGTTATATAATATGGGTGATAGGTCAGGTACCTTCGATAATGACAGAGTCTTCGTCTTGCCATTGTAGTCCCCGTACGTGTCCAAGAGTCAGGAATAATGTAAGAAGAATCAGGAAGCCCGATTGCCAGGACCGTGGGAGAAAGAGAAGCCGCCTCATCTTGGTTATCCTCGAGTAGCCTCACTACCTCCTTCAATCCTTCTGCTTATTCGTCTGTCTGTCGTGCTGATCTTTTAACTAAATGTTATTCATATGCAAAATAGGTGTAATTTGCACAAACTCCCTGAATCTTGAGACTTGCAACACTTGAGAAAACTGTCTGTACGGTATATAATAAGTTATCTGTGTTGGTGTTGCATAATAGTAGTAGTAGATAAGTGATGCAGTTCACTTTACAAGATAAGTTTAATAGTATACACTGTACATAAGACAACTCTTGAGGTAAGTCAGTAAAAGCCAGTTTTCTGATTCGATTCTATTGTACTGTTGATTGGATTTATCGACGGACGACCTTCCCTTGTAGTATCTAACCTTAGCCACCACCACCACCAGTTCCACACTCAAGACAACTTTTCTTTTCTTATTCACCCTTAATTTATACTATGGCTATTGAAATCTTCGTCCCCGTCAACTGTTTTCCATTACACCTAACTAATCCCGGCGTCAAACTTTGACTTTGAGTTGATTTGTCTATAAAATGTGACTGCTGTTAATATTCAAAGTTTTATTTTTCTATAAATGATTTTGAAATGCTCATCAGTCAGATGCAGATCAGATCCTGTCGATGGGAAGTGGGATTAGCAACTGAACCCTTCCCTTGATATATTTTACGGATGAATGTAATGTGACGTGAATGGAAACAAACATCTTTTACATATAAGATACTTACGAACGATTAGTTAGTTAGTTCATCCTTATCTCAAGGAATAAAGTATCTGTAAGTACAGTTTACATTACACAATAGCATTGAACAGACAGACTGAACAGCGCCTTCCAGCTCCGTTCATGTACCATGTACCTCTTCTGTGTTTTCTTTTTTATTCGTCATCTCCTCCGTCTTATTCTGCTTTTGCCCTGTTCAACAATCTTAGAATTGATTTCAATCTATATCCAAAACTCCTATTCACAAATCATTCAGCCTAAAAAAATCATTCATGCTAACTCATCCTAAATATAAAACCAAGATTAGTAGCTAATTGATATTTTATTTCGTTTCATCCTTTTAGTCTGAGACCATTAAGTCATAACAACCCATCCCACCAGTTGTTTTACTCGTAGTAGTAAGTAGTAGCAGAGTTAAGGCGAGGAGGGCGAGATGAACGACCTACAGACATACGTTCCACATGTAGTTTTTGTCCTACCATAGTAATACTCACAATACTCACGGAATATAACCAAGAAGGTGATATTCCTCCACATTTCCCTGTTTAAGATTCGGACTTTGTGCTAATAGACTCTTAATACAGCTACTACAAAGTAGATACACGAATTCCTAAGATGAGACTCTTGTTCGGTTGTTCGCTTGTCAAATCTTTAAATTATATATTTAGCATTCTCTTTTTATTAGCTCTACACATACCTTTGGTATTTCAGGTACATCTTCCGAAGAATGCCAAGAATGTACCTTAGACACTATTTCCTTCAATCTAATGTGCTTTACTTCACAACAATAATAAATTCAAACACAGGTACCCACTCACCATCCTTGTAATACTACTATCTCATTCAAATACATTCAATTTTGTGACTCCCTATAAATTCCCTCCAACATCACAATTCACACTTCAAATCCTCAATACCGTCATCTTAGATTCTTCTTCACTATTCATCTCTATGCACGAATGCATCTTTCATTGACAGCAAACCGAAGAAATCTGATCTACCAGATGAGGAAGTGTTGCAGCTTAAAAACAACTCAGTCATCTTCTTTATGCCCATGTCCTCTTCAGTTTCACTTGACTTCTCTGAAATCTCAACTGGATTATTACAGCAAGGGTTTCATTTTTCATTAGGAATATCGCTTACAGCCTGTTTTAATTTGCATTGCGGTTTTAAAAATAGAATTTTTTCAAATCAAACTACATTTTCTCATTATAAACAACACTGGTTAATTACCAACATACTAAACCCGTGTTAAAGACATGATGTCAATTTTCTTAATTTAAATAATAAATCTAAGTCATAAATAATTTATAATATGATTGTGTATTAAAATTTAATTGTTTAAACAGATACATATAGATCATAGAACCACTGAATAACTTTTACTATGATAAAATGGGAAAAATAGCAATCTGCCAATTTTTCCCATGTCGGTTTTAATAATTTGGTTTGAAAATGTTTCTTGCCTTAATTATTCAAAGCAAAAGTCAGAAATTTTTTTACACAAATATATTCAGCATGCTGAAAAGCTACATGGATCCTGTAACAGCTATATTATCTGCTTAATGATAGTATATAGATGGTTAGGTATGTGTCATATAAATTGTAAAAGTTTTTATGGAGCAACCACAGGAAAATATTTCCAAGATTTTCCTCCTTTGATTGCCTATGATGACAAAATATTAGGTAGGTACGTTGAATTTGGTTGGATATGCGGGGTAATCAATTTTATTAAATCATGTTGAAAGGAAGAATGTTTAATAAAAGGATTTTATGATGGTGCAATTTACATGATGATATGAAATTTGCTGACGTCAAGGAAAGTTGAATTGAGTATGATTCTTTCCAAGAATCCTTGTGAAGCTAGTAAGAAAGATGAAAGAATTTTTATAGTTGATTTTGTATAGGTTGATATCTCATAATGCTTAGGTAGAATATAATATTATTCATTTATTAGTTATCTGTTGAAACTTGGTCATATCAGAATGGCTGATCACTTGCAAGAAGATTAATCTTGTGTGATCGGGGTGTACTCTGTATTATAGTATGACTAATAAGAAGTACAGTTGGATTAGCATGGGAAGAGATAAATGGACTGCTATAGTGCCTCACGGCTTGGGCGTTGTCCACTGTCAAATTTCATAAGAGTTGTCTTATCTTAAGCTGCTTGACTGACGATGAAATCAATTACGTTTTTGTTGCAACTTGCATTTGCAAAGGAATTTGTGCACTTGAACTTGACTAATGATTTACATTGTAAATATTTGCGTGAGTGTGTGAATTTAAATTGGGAATTCATGTACTGCTGATTTACTATGTGATTAATAATAGATAATTTCATGAGTAATTTTAATTGGTGAGCCCACTCAGAATATTGAACTTGTAGATACAATCATTGAATGGGTCACCTTTGTTGTCATCTGATCTTCGTCAATGTTTTTTATTTCTGGAACTCGTGCCTCGTTAAAATATCTACTTAGTATGCATAAAGTGTAAGCTGTACTCTGTAAAAATAAATGTAACGACTCGTTCGACAATCTACTTAGGACAAAGTGGACTGAATTAATTTCAAAATTTATTTTTAGATCCACACTTGGACTTTGCTTCTCATCATCGGGGTGGGAGAATCTCATGCGCAGATTTGTGAGAGTAATGCTTAATGTTCTTTTGTATCCACGGAATATATCTTGCCACATCGGTATACACTTCTGGCATAAAACCACAGCTTAATGAAAACGATACTATACCAATCAAATGCCAGCAATTTTCCGTTTTCGCAACCAGAGGACCACCTGGATCAGCCTGCAATTGAAAAATTAACATTTTACAAGCCAATCTACGAAAAAATGATATTTTCTATGCTAACCTCGGAAAAATTAACATTTTTTATACTAATCTCGGAAAAATGCATTTTCTATGCAAATATCTGCGAAAATTCAATATTTTCTATGCCAATCTCCAAAAAATTAATATTTTCTATACAAAATCCCCAAAAATTCAATATTTTCTATGGAAAATCCCCAAAAATTCAATATTTTCTATGGAAAATCCCCAAAAATTCAATATTTTCAATGGAAAATCCCCAAAAATTCAATATTTTCTATGGAAAATCCCCAAAAATTCAATATTTTCTATGGAAAATCTCCAAAAATTTAATATTTTCTATGGAAAATCCCCAAAAATTCAATATTTTCTATGGAAAATCCCCAAAAATTTAATATTTTCTATGGAAAATCCCCAAAAATTCAATATTTTCTATGGAAAATCCCCAAAAATTCAATATTTTCTATGGAAAATCCCAGAAAATTCAATATTTTCTATGGAAAATCCCCGAAAATTCAATATTTTCTATGGAAAATCCCCAAAAATTTAATGTTTTCTATGGAAAATCCCCAAAAATTCAATATTTTCTATGGAAAATCCCCAAAAATTCAATATTTTCTATGGAAAATCCCAGAAAATTCAATATTTTCTATGGAAAATCCCCGAAAATTCAATATTTTCTATGGAAAATCCCCGAAAATTCAATATTTTCTATTCAAATCCCCGAAAATTCAATATTTTCTTTGCAAATCTCCGAAAAATTAATATTTTCTACGAAATCTGTGTAAAATTAAATATTTGTGTCGTCGAAAAAGAGAGATAATAAGTATCTGTTTACAATGCAGGATAGGTTGGACGTTTTTGTGCAGAGCATGTCCCTAGTTAAACCTCCAGTTGCAAATCCATCGTAAATCTTGTTGCATTCTCGCCAGTCCATGAGTTCCAGAACAGAATCCCGAGTAGGTCTAGCGTCATAAAATGGTTTAGCTATGTCTACGCCCGACCACCCTGTTACAATTCCCTTTGACAGATGCGATCGATTTTCTGTGACTGGTAAATTCACTGGCTGGATATTTTGGGTGTATTGTATCGGAGAGTCCATTGCTAGAATTGCGATGTCATTGTGCTAAATTGGAAAAGAGACAATGCATCTTGGTGCTATCGGATTTGCAATAAAGTTGTAATAACATGTCTCAAATTTCAATTACGAGTGTTTGATGGTTGTATTGGATGTGTCTTGTTATCCGAACTACTTTCCTCCAAAAATGGGGTCCATCTTGCATAGTATACATAACTCTGTCACCTATTATAACTCGAATCTTCGCTACATCTTTTGCAGACAATTGGTAGATACAAGAGGCTGATGTAAGAAGACTATAGAATAATTAGTAAACAAATAACTTGATAATAATAATAAACAATAATATATAGTATGCAAATTTACTGAATTTTATCAATCAGAGTTCCAGAGCAAAAATGACGGCCGTCATTCAAAAGGGCAACCTAGATAATTACATAGATAATGATCTAGTTAAAATTTAAATATGACAGCATTGTTTGAATTTATAAAAATTCAGCATTATAGAACTTGCCATCCAAGGCCATTGTCCACGTGGCATAAAAATCTGTCGACCTGGGCAGTACCAAGGACTTAAGTCGTAAGTCGGTTGAGGCAGGACGGGAACTTTGATATGATTATTGTTTGTTGAGACTGGATGATGATTTATAGTCTCAGCCACTGCTGACTCTATATCAGACAAAGAATCTGGCCTAGAATCATATTCTACATTCGATCTACGACTATCTTCTGAGTTTTCGCCCTCCCGTTCAACTAAAGTCGACTCCACTGGATCAATTGATGGGAGCTTTGGTGAAAATTCACTATCCACTTTTGATGGATGGGATTGCGAAGTTTTCAATGCATCTTTATAACCCGCACAGCATACAAACTGCTTCTCCAAACCATCTGAAACATTTTTTCAATAATTTTTCAAAGGATTCATACTTAATACGGACAAAAATGAAATTTGATTTATCTACTCTTGTTAGGTTATAGATATTTAATTATATTGCAATATTTTATTCAGCAACACCTACATTAAAAAATCTAGACTAAAAATTGGAAATTCCATAAGGAATCTACGGAAAATTATTTTCCCCTCTGTTATTTTTGAGATAATAATAATTACCTATTGATAATGGTAATTAGTGATATATTCCTTACCTTTGGTAAAAGTCCGTTTGTTAGCATTGACAATAGGAGTGTCGTATGTCTGTGATGAATTACAAGGGCCTGCACTCCTATGTAGAATTTCCCCAAGTCCCGCATTTTTTAATTCTCCATTGACGAACAGGAGTGGAAAACAATCTTTAAAAGACATGCATCTTCCTTCTTTATCCGAAGGAGTGTAACATTCACTAAGAATAAGAGTATCCATTGAGGATGGTGACGAAGAGGTGGATTCTGCTGGGGCAGAGTCGAACCTACTTGGTCGAGGTCCTAAATTTCTGTTTCCCCTTTTAAATTTTAAACCGTGTGGTTCGACTAATTTGGAAGAGAACAAGATTTATTATCCGAAATATGGCAATTAGACTTGGATTATTCACTTTATGTGGAAAGGCACGAAATACAATACCTTCGAATATGATCGCATCTTCTGTAGAGTATACCCAAGAGTCTACTTGACAAGACAGGCACACAATGATAAAGAAGACAGAAATTCTCAAATAAAAATTATTAGGAAAACTTTTGTTGGGGAAATAAGTTGCTTCCATGTTAAAAGCTTAATTGAGTGTGACAAGGGAGATATTTAGTTGGAAGAAATTAGGCGACATAAAATGTGCAAAGACTTTTGAGGTTTAAGTGGAAACTTGAAAGTAGATGAGAGGCATTAGGGAAAATGGATGAAAAGACAACCCAATTCATGTGTACCTACGTATGCGTGTAATCTCAGTCACAGAATCTTATTGTTTACTTCCCAATTGTTTACCGTAATGTATTGTGCGGAAACTCTTTTGGGATTTAGTGAAGCGCTAATTAGAAATCGAACTTGGTAAACAGTGCAATGTACTTCAGTAGCTAAAAAGGAACATAGGTAACTGTTTTGTAAATCTTTCAACAGAATAGTCTATTAATACATTTTAAGCCCATATGTACCATTTTTGGATGTTGAATGAATGATCTGTTAATTTCTACTGCCTCTTCTCTCTCTCTGCGTTACACCGTAACACTGCGATTTAATGCTTCAATTACAATTTGTACAAGGCACAAACCAACAAACGTTGATTTCTTCATTTGACAACCAAGAATCATTGTAGTAAATTGTCATAATTGAGAATAGTTGAGAAATATGAGCTTACAGACTTTGTTGTTCAAAAATGCAAGTACACGGGGTATTTTTCAACATTTATTCACACCAATGGCAAAATCAATGTAGGATTACTACATTTTCAGTTAGCTACCCTATTTATAATTACAAACACACACAACTGTAACCTCAATTCACAACAAATACCCTTTAACATACAATTACATACCTTTGCATACATAAATATTAAGATTAATTCTAACATCATTATCTAGTGTGGAATACCACTCGCTCGATCCATGGAATGAATGAAGATACTCGTGTGAAAACACTTGGAAAATGCCCACAACCAATTCCCCAACTGACAATCCCAACTTGCTCTGGTTTTCCATCGCTAGATACAACCAAGGGTGCTCCACTGTTACCCCTGAACCCACAGGCTTTTCCTTCAGGCGAACCTGCACATACCATCGACTTTGTTATGGCTATTCCGTTCTTCTCCAGGAAACCATAATTCGCTCGGCATTCTTCGTTACTTTTTACTGTGTTTGAAGCTTCCATCAAACTCCATGTTACATTATGATAGCCGAAACTGAAATATTTTTGAATCTGTGGATCAATGAATGGATGATGTTTACTAATATGCTTCGTTGGGGGATCTTCTACCCAGCCTGTTTCTATTGCTTCTTTATCAGCGTAACTCGTTTTCCCACTTGATAAACACACTGGGCTGATATTGTCGTTGAAATGCACGGGCCGATCCAAAATTAGAATAGCTATGTCGTTGTACTGAAAAAATTCAACAGATAATCTAATAGTTAATATTGAAAATTAGATTTTTAGGACTCCTACGGTTTAGAATGCAATGACAATATACCAATTTCTCAAAACTGAATCCTTTATGACGAACAACTTTGATTACTTTCCTCACAGCATAAGGTCCCATAGTAGCCCCATTTTCAGATGCTCGATAGCCAATATGAACTCGCATATGGTAAACATCCGAGACAGTTATGCTGTAAGAGACAAGAATAGTAAATTAGAATTGATTTTCAGAGTTAATCTCCAGAAATATTTCGGAAATGAAGTTTTTACTTGGATAGGAAATGAGCAGCTGTAAGGACGTGTTGGTTTGTGATTAAAGTCGCTGAGCAGAAGGGGCGAGTTCCACCTACGACCGTGGCCTGTGAATATGAAACAGATTTATCTCAAATGAGGTGATTTATGTTTAGCTACTTATTCGTAGTAAGTACCTATAAATATTTATACAAGTTTTCGTAAAGCTGAATGTTATTAGAAATGCATGGAGCGTTATTACCAATAAATTTGGGATTGAATAGTAATTTATTTACCAGCCATGGATAATGATTTTGGTCAGGTTCTTGTAATCCTCTAAAGTAATCTTGATTTTTACAGGGTTCTAAGATTTTGTATTCTGGAAGAGCAACGGCAGGCCTGTCTGTAATTTGTATCGGCTCTGGTTCGGGTTCTGCTGTCGTAGGAGCTTCAGTAGTTTCATATGGAATATCAGCCGAATTTTGCTGTGTGGTTTGAATATCTTCTGGAGCTGGAGTTGAAGTTGAAGGAAAATTTTCCTGTGTGGCGTTTTGTGTAGTAGAACTGGCTGGAGTAGATATTGATGACAATTGTGGCTCTGTCGATGTTGAAATAGATGTACTTTCAGTGATTCCTATTGTGCTGGAACTAGTAGACGATGAAACATCTGTGGATATTGAATTCTGTGTTGTTGTGGCTTCTGATGAAATTTCCGTTCCTTGAGTAGAGATTAGACTTGGTTGTTGAGTCGTTTGAATAATTTCTTCTGGGCTTTTCTCTGTGGTTGTAGGATTATTAACATGAATATCGGGTCCACTTGTAGTACCTAATGAAGTAGTTTTCAAAGTTGTTGAAGACATTGAAGATTCCTCTTCAAATTCTGAACTGTCGTCTTCTTCAGGAGTGCTAATTGGAGTTGGAGAAGTACTTGGATTTGTTACCTTTGTAGTTTCACTATCTTCAGTAGTTGTTGAAGGAGCAGTCGAAGTAGTTCCAATTACAATAGACGTTGATGGTTTTGTTGCTTCGACTTGTATTGGTGCAGATGTAATTGTTATTGGAGAAGGAACATCATCCACGGAAGATTGCGTTGTAGTTGTAGTAGTAGATGTGTTCTTAGGATATTCTCCTGCATTTTGAAAGTAAATCTTTTCTTCAAATTGGTCTTCTTCATTATCTTGACTGTCGCTAGCCATTTCTTCATCATCTTCTTCCTCACTGGTTGTATCTGCCTTTGCATTTATTTTGTTTTTGCCAATACTAGCTTGCTTTTGAAATAATTGTCCTACAGGTAATCTTGGAGTGTATTCAATATCCTCGCTATTATTTTCTAATGAGTCATCCTCGTGTAATGTATGGAATTGTCCTAGATTTTTATTGTTAATACTACTGACTTGAAGTATAGGTTTTCTTTCCCGGAGAGAACTGAATGGAGACGGTTTTACAAATGGTTTTATAACAGTATATGCTGGTATGAATCCTTTCACCTTCGCCAAATCTGATTTCTCTTCGGATGAAAAATGTTCTGGTGAGTATGAAAAATCTTCTTGGGCCTTTTCATAGGAACTATACAAAGGACTTTCATCCGATTGATCGATTCCTTCAGCAGAATTCGCAATCTTAATCACACCGCTTGAAGGTTTGGCTAAACCATTGTCAAGAGCTCCTGTGTCTTTTATCAAAGCGGGATTTGTTTTACTATGACCTGAATTATCATTCACTATCGGTTCTTCATGTTCTACATTATTAAATAAGACTGTCGAATTGTCAGGAGATAATAAATCATTATTACTATCTTCAAGTTCTTTCGCATTGTCAGGAACTACCAAATCATTTTTACTGTCTTCATGATCCAGCCGTATATAAAGAGGTGTTGTTGTTTCCGGGATTGTCTCATCATTTTGTACATCTGGTCGCACAGTAGTATCGTACAGGTAAGATTTTTCTTGTTCTGAAGTATTTGCTTGGACATTCGTCGTTGTACTCCGCTCTGTAGATATGGTATCATCATTAGCAATTTCGCTAACAATATTTTCATTCTTATAAAATCCAGTCGTAGTTTGAATTTCATCTCTATTATCGTTTTTGACAATGTACGATATTGTTGTTTTTTGTTGAGTCTCATCTGGATTAATATTAGATCCCAATGTTGTTTGTATTTCATCAGTCCTATATTCATTCTGTAAAATATAAGATCCCGTTGTAGTTTGAATTTCCTCAGCTCTGTTTTCATTCTTTAGAATATTAGATCCTGTTGTTGACTGAATTTCTTCTGATCTATTTTCGTCATTCAAAATATATGGTCTTGCCGTAGTTTGAATATCATCATTCGTATTTTCATTCTTGGCAATATAGGATCCTGTTGTTGTTTTAATTTCATCAGATCTATTTTCATCATTTAAATTAGCAGATACATCACTTGAAATGCGTTCGTCTTTCCGAACTGAATTTTTTAAATTAGTTTGAGTTTCATCAAGTCTATTTTCATTTTTCAAATTATATGATACAGTCGTTGACTGAATTTCTTCGTCCCTATTTTCATCTTTGAAAATGTTAGATCCTATTGTTGTTTGAATATCATCCGCTCTATTTTCATTCTTAATGAAATAAGATTCTGTAGTTTGAGTTCCATCATTAACAGAATCCAAAAGAGGGATAGCTTCAGTTGAATTTTGATTTTCAATGGTATTAGAATCATCAGACTGTGGTGAAGATTCAGTAGGGACTTTGTTAGTGTCAGAAATTGGAGCAGACTCGGTTGGACTCCGATGGTCATTTGCAATAGCATCATATTGTATCTCAGATGTAGTAGTACCTTGGTCATTTGCCACAAAATCGAAAGAAGGTTCAGCTTCCGTCGTAGGTTGTTGGTCATTGTCCACAGAATAAAAAGAGGGTCCACCCTCCGTTGAGTTTTCACGGTCATTTGTAATAGATTTGAAAACTGGTTCCTCTTGCGTCAGATTTTGGTAATCATTTGCAACAGAATAATAATAGGGTCTAGATTCTGTTGTACTTTGGTAATCGTTAACAGAATCCAAGAGATGTTCCACCCCAGTTGTAATACTTGGTTGCTCATTAGCAGCAGCGGAATCGAAAAGAGTTTCTACCTGAGTTGTACTTTGGCGTTCGTTAGCAGAGTCGAAAAGTGGATCTCCTTCAGTTGTGGTTTGCACTTCATCCCGGAAAACTTTTTCAGTCTCATTTTCGACTGGAGGCAAGATAGAAGTATATGCAGGCTCATCTTCTTGGATGTTCTCCAGAGGAAAAATAGTAGTTGCTCGTGGTTCAGACTCCACTTCATTTTGTATCTTCAATAAAACAACATTATTCGGAGTTTCGGGTACATTATTTGGGATTTCAGGCTCCTTAACGCTATTTTCAATTTTGGGGACAATTGCAATATCAACTTTGGGTGCTAAAACATTATTTTGAGCTTCAGGTTTGAGCGATTCTGTGATTCTAGCATATTCTCGACTCTCCCCTGAAAAATCTTCTACAATAATAGATATTTTAGCTTGCCGCATAGCAATTTCATCTAGTTCGTCAGAACCAACAGATTTATCAAGGGGTAGTGATG